>JADRCH010000032.1:2864596-2885901 GCA_019843965.1 Rhynchomys soricoides | reverse complement strand
GTGTGTGTGTGTGAGTGTGTATGTGTGAGAGTGTGTCTGCCCACATGTGCATGTGCAACCATATATATATGCAGAGGTCAGAGGTCTGTGTTGGTACACAGTACTTCATTGAGTGAAGTCAGAACAGGAATTCAAGAAGGAACTTAGAGCAGAAACCGTGAAGGAACACAACACGGCTTATTCACAAGCTTATGCTTAATTAGCTTTTTGATATGGCTCAGGACCGCCTGGCAAGGGAGTAGTACCTCCCAAAGTGGACAGGTGCTACTGTATCAATTAAGAGTCAAAACAGTCCCCCAAAGGTCAATTTCATAGGCTATGCCTTAGTTGAGACTTCCTTCTCAGGTGACTCTGGGCTATGTTAAGTTGAAATTTCTGTTCTTTCAAAAGAAAAAAAAATCTGGTTGTTTCTGCTTGTGGCAAAGCTGTTTAGTATCTGTCTTTGTTGTCTTAACACTCTGCTTTGACCTTTCTCATGGCTCTGAGGAAACTAGGCTGAGGTTACCGTGTTCTTCTCAGCATCAATGCCGAGGATAAGACAGTGTCCATAATAGAACACTGCCATACAAAAGATGTCTGCCTCATGGATAAAAATACTCCAGGGACTATAAATTGGGAAGCAAACAAACAAACAAATGAAAATAAAGAAATGTATAGTCCTTGTACACTGCAACGAGAGTCAGAATTAGAAAGTAGAAGTGGACAGGAAAATGGCATAACAACTGTAGAAATCTTGTCACACTCAGCCTGCCCATTGCACCCACAAGGTTCCTATAGCTCAGCAAAGTGGGCCTCTGACACAGGTGGAAGAGGAACACTTTGGGGTTTGTTGCAGTCACGCAAACCAGCTTTTGGGGGATAGACACTAAGTTTCCAGATCTTTTTGATTCAGTCAATACACGTCTATGACACTTTTCTGTATGTTTGTGGATGTTTGTCTGAATGCAAGTTCATGTGTGCATGCATGGGGAAGCCAGGAGACAACCTTGAATATTATTCCTCAGGCCCCAACCTTTGTTTGTTTGTTTAAGCTAAGTTCTTTAATTGTCCAAAATAGGCTAGGCTGGCTGTGTCCACTTTCTTAGTGCTGATATTACGAATGAAGCTGCCAATCCTGGCTTAATATCAATTTTTCTATAAGTACCAATGTAAGACAGATAGACAGGTAGATGGGTAGACAGATATGTGAGAAATAAATAATAGTAAGGCAGCTCAGTAGATGACATACAGATAACAGAAAATGGAAGACTGGGTAGGCAGATGAAAAGAGAGGTGATTTATGATGGATGAGAGAATGGGTAGATGGAGGGATGATAAATGAGAGAATAGAGGGAAAGATGCTTGATAGATGACACATAATAGATCGATAATAGATGGGTAGATAGATGATTGAAAGATGACAGATAGATGAGGGATAGATAGATGATATATATATGATTGATAGATGACAGATAGATAATAGATGGATAGACAGATGATTGATAGATGACAGATAGATGATAGATAGATGAGGGATAGATAGATAGATAGATAGATAGATAGATGAGGGATAGATATTACATATTTATATATATATAGATAGATGATTGATAGATGACAGATAGATGATAGAGGAGGGATAGATAAATAGATTATATATATATCTATATATGTATATATACATATATATTAGATAGATAGATAGATAGATAGATAGATAGATAGATAGATAGATAGAGGATAGGTAGATAGATAGCTGTCTTAGGGTTTCTATTCCTTCACAAACATTATGACCAAGAAGCAAGTTGGGGAGGAAAGGGTTTATTCAGTTTACACTTCAGTACTGCTGTTTATCAACAAAGGAAGTCAGGACTGGAACTCAAGCAGGTCAGGAAGAAGGAGCTAATGCAGAGGCCTTGGAGGAATGTAACTTAGTGGCTTGCTTGCTTCTCTTGGCTTGCTCAGCTGACTTTCTTATAGAGCCCAAGACTACCAGCCCACAGATGGTACCACTCACAAGGGGCCCTCCCCCTTGATCACTAATTGAGAAAATGCCTTACAGCTGGATCTCATGGAGGCATTTTCTCAACCTAAGCTCTTTTCTCTGTGATAACTCCAGCTTGCGTCAACTTGACACACAAAACTAGCCAGGATAGATAGATAGATAGATCAGTGATAAAACAAACAGATTGAGAGATGATTGATGTCTGGAAGATAAACAATGATGATAGATAATAGATGATGGAGGTATAAATAATAGATACTCTAAACAGTGGTGGTACATGCATTTTATCCTAGCACTTGGTTAGGCAGAGGCAGGTGGATCTCTGTGAGTGTGAAACTAGCTTGATGTACAGAGTCAGTTCAGGACAGCCAGGGCTGTTACACAGAGAAACCCTGTCTTCAACAACAACAGGGGGATAATAGGCACATCTATACATAGATAAATGACAGATGGTAAACAGGCTGATGATAGATGAGTGGATAAGTAAATGGACAGATGAATAGGTAGGTAATAAATGACAGACAGATGCATGTTCAAATGGATAGAGCCATTGTGGGCCAGGTCACCACATGTTCCAACATCACATAGTGTCCTGAACACTCTTGGTTGTCTCATGCTAGAATTTCATGTTCCATTGCATGGGAATCATGTCCCTCAGAATTCCATTGAATGCTTGTTTGAGGGAGAATGAGTTTTAACATGGATATGGTCAGTGGTGTAGATGCCTCTTTCACTACATCCCAGGATGACAGGTCAAAGCACAAAAGCTTCCACTGGCAGTCAAAGGTTGGATTCCTCAGACATGAGACAAGGAATTCTATGCTCCGGGCCTTGGAGATCTAGGGAAAACCACTTAGGTTCAGTTTCTTCATTTGTGATAGGAGATGCTCTGTTCTGAGACTCTGAGATGACTGCAGGAATGTGTTCAATAATGACCTCAAGGAGAGTAAAGTCCTAGATAAGTCAATACCGCAAATCCAGGGCTACAGAGTCAAATGAATCTGTGAAAACTAAATCAAGCCAGATGCCTCCAATACTATGGAAATAACACTATAGCCTCAATGCTAGGATTACAAATGCATGCCACCACACCAAGAGTATAGAGCTTAATACCTCCGTTGCTTATGTTTATTTTAGGAGAGTTTTTTAAATCAATCTCTCTCTCTCTCTCTCTCTCTCTCCATGATTGTCATAGATTTGGCTGTTCACTTGACACACACTTAGAGACACCTGGGAAAAGAGACCCTCAACTGAAGGATCACCTCCATCACATTGGTCTGTTGGCATGTTTGGTGAACATTTTATTGATTGCTAACTGACATAGTTGGGCCCAGACCACTATGTGTGGTACCATCCCAAGGCAGGTGGGCTGATGAACCAGTCTATCTCCATCTTAGGCTTGAAAACCATCTCATAGTAGAGACAAACTAAGTTCATTTCTGTTTATGATTAATGGAATGTTTCTCACTGAGAATTGAGTTATGCCTCACCTGTAACTTTATCTACAAATATTTCTGTAGTGCCTGTTCCAGGAAATGGCAGTCATGTCCTTGTTTCAAAACGTTGTAACAACTATCATTGTTTCAAAAGGTTGCTATGACTACCTTGTTACGACTACTTTGCAATCATATCTTTATTTCAGGAGGTGATTATGGTTATGTTCAGCTCTTGTAACCCCACCTATTTTATCTGTCAAACCTCCCCATTTGGAAACACTGAGTTATAAATATCTTGTTTTCTTCACATCCAATGATGACCTTTTGAACAAACCCCCTTTGTAGGGGTTGAGGGTGGCAGTCCATGCACATGAATAAAAATGCTAGCTTTAATTAATTGCTTGCCTTAATTAATTTGGCCATGATGATTTAGATCCGTGGTCTTTCTCCTCCAATCTTTTGGATTAACAGGGCTTAGATTATGTAAGAAAGACAGCTGAACAAATGCCTGGGAGCAAATCTGTAAACAGCATTTCTCAGTGCTTTCTGAATTAAGTTCCCTGCCTTGACTTCCTTTGATGATGGATTCTAACCTGTACGATAAAATAGCCTCCTTCCTCCACAGGTTGCTTTTGATTGTTTTTATCATAGCATACAGAAACCAAACTGGGCAATGTTCACATCTGCCATTGTGGTTGTTGTGTTCTGAAACGCATTGCATGTGGAGGTCGGAGGACAGCCTTGAGTGTCTTGATCCTTGCCTTTCACTTTGGTTTTTGAGACGGGGTCTTTTGTTTGCTGCTATATAAACCAGGCTAGCTAGCCTAGGAACCTCCAGGGAGGAGGTTCTCCACCTACTATCTTGTGTAGGAGTGCTGGGAGTACAGACACACCTTATGGCATCTAACTTTACCTGGGTTCTGGAGAGAGAACTCAGGTCCCCTCACTTGTGCAGCAAGAACCTTACCGAGGGAGCCATTACTCCAGTCCTGCGGTTGCTTTCTAAACATTATTCTGTCAACGATGTGTGTGAGTCATTGTCTAATGGCTCTTGTCACTTTACTGTGGTGATGGAGGAGCAAAAGCAGAAGAGCTTTCTGTGGAGAAGCAGATAAGATATGAAAGCATTTCAAACCCAGGCTGCAATGCTGTCTGGGGCATAATACCGAGCTATCAATAATCCAGTTAAGACAGTTTACTTGCTCTACGTGAGAGGGTTCAGTTGTCTCAGTCTTCATAGAAGTTCACACTCACTGCTGTTTAAATGCGGGTTCCACACTGCACCACACAGACTGAAGCATTATGGATTTTCCCCCCCAAATGTAATACACAAGTCTAAATTGATTGCAGTCAAACATAAATTTAGTCAAATCTTTAATGCACTCCATTAAACCATGAATAAGACTTTAAAGCATTGTGTTAGCTAAAGAGTAGCTGAGAAGGGAGTTGAAACAATTTCAAACGGTCAGAATAGAAAGTTAACTCTGGACGTGGTATGGTATTTATTCTCAACAGTGTATCATAGAAAAGGACGATTATTTTCAAATGTAACAATGAGCAATTACCTGTCATCATGAAATGACAAATTTTGCACAAAGGGTCTGGTCGACTTCCTGTTCTAGAAAGGATAACTCAACTCTAACAATGCCCATGGGCGCATGATTCAGACTGCCGTTGGTGGCACCTGTAGGCCCAGCATTCCATTTTCCTAGGACAAAATTATCTTTTGAGACACAGACATAGCGGCAGCCATTTTTTCTCACTTCCATTTGAGGTGGGGAGGCTGCGTCAACAGCTCTGCCAGGAAGTTGGTGTGATTTGTGTGAGACAGACAGAATTTATGATGAGACACGGAGAAGACGTTTTTCTTTCAGAAAGGTAGACTTCGAATAGTTTGACCATCACTTTTACGGGGGTTTCTAGAGAGAGGCTAGCAAAACAGAGTTTACCCCATCGAAATCCAGGTCTGGTTCATCAGTGCTTAATAGTGTTGCAAATACAGGCTACTTGGGCAGTTCCTCGGGATTGACTGTACATATTTGGGAAAGGGACAGTTGACGATTTAGTATGGTAAGAATAAAAACTACCTCACGAATAATTTTTATTTTGATTCTGTATTTCACTTGCATAAGAAATCCAGCTATATATGTGCAGACTTAGGTAGCATTATAAAAATTGTTATCACTGAGTGGTTTGTTTTTTTTTTTTTATTTTTAATGTGATTGAAATATTTTAAACTAAATACATGGCTTCTGTTCTTTCAGTGGCCAGGGTTGTTGTTAATGACTACTTTCTTGCCTGTCAAACTATATTTTTTTCAATTTTCTTGTTCTTCTCTATGTGCCATATATGCATGTATGTTTGCATACCTATGTTGGTACCTGTGTGGGCATACAAGTTCACATGTGGAGGCCCAAAGTTCATGTTGAGTTCTGTCCTTGCTAACCCCTCCTCCTGATTCACTGAGACAGGGGCTCTCTGTGAACCTCGGAGCTCAGCAATCTGCCTAATCTAACTAACTTTGTTGCTCTGGGAATCTGTAGTATCCACACTCAAAGACTGGCATTACTGTTGGGTTCATCATGTCCATCCAGTGTTCATGTGGGTACCAGAGATCTGAACTCTTGAGAAGCAAGCTCTTTAACAACTGAGCCATCTTGTTTCTTTATCAATCTGAAAAGAGTACCAATTGACAGTATTATATCTTGAGAGGAAAAAGGAGCCTGTATCACTTGTTTGGGAGATAAGCAGCTTTCTCATTTGTTATGTGAAGATACTGATTGTTTTGATTGGGTTGTCAGGAGAAGAAAGACCCACATGGGAAGTGAGTGCTCGTTACAGAAACTGGAGCAGAGGAAGCAAGTTCTCTTCCCGTTTCTTGTTCCTGGCTCTGTCTCTAGACCTGCTTGGGTGGTGTAGTTAGAAGTGTCCATTTCTATTCAGACTCTGTCTCTCTTCCAAGTCTGTCCTCGACATCCTAACTGCCTCCTCCTTCTACAGCCAGAAAGCTTTGTGATCTGCTTATCACTGAGGAGTTCTGATCTCTTCCCCTTTTGTTGCTACTCAAACAGACCAGTCTCCCATTTGGTATTTAATTTCAATCTCACAGTCAGGATTTTATCTCGGCTGAAACCACAGAGCCCCAGATGACAGTCTTCCCATCCTCTTCTTCCACCTGGACCATGGGTTTCTTCCCCTCCTTTTTCTGTTCTTTCTTTTATTCCATTCTTTTTTTTAAAAAAAAAAAAAAACTAAAGTCTCCTTTCAATGGAGTGACCAATGCAGGTGGCTGAGGCTGATCAAGCGCATGCAGGAAGCTAATGGAAGTCTGAGTAAGCAAGAGATGAGACAATGCAATGCAAAAGGAGATTCATGATGCTTTTCCTCCTCAGTGTCTCTCCCCCAAATCTCCCTCCTCCATCCTAAATGTTCCTCCCCCTCCTCCCCAAAATCTGCTCCTCCACCCTCCTCCACAACGTCTCTCCTCCTTCCCGACCTGGCTTCTCTCACCACCTTTGCCAGTGGGCTTTCAAAGCTGTGTCTTGTTCAGCCTGTGGGAGGTACAGGGAGCCTCTAGTCAGCTTTTCTAGACTCTCAAAGAGCAACCTCCTACAGTGTCTGTCGCATGGCACACGCTGAAAGCTGTGTGCTCAATCCACATATTCTAACAAATGCATTCTTGGATGATGGTTGAACTTGTTCCTCAGAATTCATTGACAGAGGACAAAAGCAGCCTGTGGAGCTTTGTGAAAAAGTGCAGCTTCCCTATGTACGAAGCATCTGTTCCCTTCACAATCAGTACTGAACTAGTCACACAGAGCTGTAGAAACATCAGAACAAATTGGGGCGGGTGGCTGGCAGCCCCTCAAAGTACCAGTTTCCTGGGCAGGTGATTTTTTTTTTTTAAAACCAGAAAAGTGAGTATTTTTGTTGTTGATGCTCTTTTTTTTAATCCAGCAGGAGTAACAAGGTGATTTGGACTCTGCTCCTGACTTGAGATAGTATTTATTTATTTATTTAGCCTTTTTATCAGATCAATATGTTACTTTGCCTATTTTATTCTTAGATTTTCTGACTGTTCTCAGGGAAGCAAATTCAAAGGGAAGAAATAAGCAGATTGGTTTGTATTTCAAAGCCCCAGCTGAGGTATGACAAAAGAATCTTTGGAAATTCAGAGGACTAGAGTTTCCCAGGCCCTCCCTGCTGACAGATGGGTTTTGTTCAGAGGGTCTGTCTTTGGAGGAAGCTGAGTTATGTACTGTCAGGGAATACTTGAGCAAACTCTGGGCTCATGGACGTGTCTGTTTGTGCTGGATCCTTAATTACTGAACTATTTACCATCTACCCTGGGCAGGAAGCAGTGACTACATTTTTACTTTCCAGTAGTTTCCCAGCAAACTGGGTTCAGAGTGGGAAGAAGTTCTTGTAAAATGCTATATATATATATATATATATATATATATATATATATACACACACATATATATGTTTAATTATGTATGTGTGGGGAGGGATGTACACATAAGTGCAGGTGCTGAGACAGCCAGAAGTTCTCCAAACCCCCACCCCAGCAGCTGGAGTGACAGGCCATTGTGAGCCACCTGATGTGTGCTTGGAACAGAACTTACATCTTAACTGCTGAGCCATCTCTTCAGTGCCATCAAATTCCTGCTGTAAGATATCATCAGCCTCTCTCATGGGAACATTTGCTATGGATGCTCAGCTTCTCAGAAAAGGAGAAAGTAAATTCCCAAAGGTTCCCCAGGCCTGGTTCCTTGCTTTACCAGTAAAGAGTCATCATCTTGTGATTTCAGGTGTTTGTCAGACTATAGAATTCGATGTGATCATGGGACCCAGAGTGTAAGCTCCGGGCATGTAAATGAGCGTCCAGAGAGCTAATGCCCCATCCTCAGGGTGGGCTGAGCCACACTGCTTCTGCAGGGTCCGATCATTCCTGGTCAACCATACTGCAGCTCAGTGTTACAAAAGTGGAGGGTGGGTGTGCTCCTGTCTGTTCATGAAATAAGTTTTAGAGATTTTGGTGTTTGGGGACAATTTGTTTTCCCAAGTGAAGGTGGAAGGAGCTTCCAAAAGTGTTTGAAAGGAAGCAGAGATGCTGATATAGATGGAGGTGTGCATACCTTTTGGGACATACATTTGTATATCATCTACTTTCTACACACACACTCTCTCTCTCTCCTCTCTCTCTCTCTCTGTATTGTGATTTCAGTTTGTCAGACTTTAGAAGTAGCTGTGATTACGTAAGCCAGAATGTAAGCATGGGACCTCCATATGGGTGTCTGGATAGTCAGTGCCTCATGCACAAGGAGCGGGGCTGAGTGCTACCTCTTCTCCTGATTTTACTTCTCCTGAAACTGGATGCACATTCAGCATCATGAGGTGTATTTGTTTAGGCAAAGTGAAACAACAACCTCCATTTGCCTTCAAAATATCACCATGTCTTCTTAGTTCAGTCACTGTTTATAAAATAGCTACCATTTTAATCTACTATGGCTATAGCTTATGGGCTCATCTAGAAACAAAAAGACAAAACCAGGTTTATGGCCAACAGGAGATATCTTCTGGATACACAAGCAACAACAAAAACATTTTGAAAATTAACAGGCATCCACAGGTATAAATACACTGTCGAAAGCATTTAACGCTTTTTTAACAAAGCCAAGTCCCCTGAGCTTGAAGCAGCATTAAATTCTCCTTTGCCAATGGCAAAAAGAAGCCTTCAAGCACAGCACTGAAGATTGGTACCGTTTCCCAGCCAGTAAGCAACAGACCCAAGGGGCTGAATATTTTATGGGTTTTTATTTATTTATTTTTGTTCTCATGCTGTTTTTCTCCCCTGTCTCCTTTTCTCTCCTGTTCTTGCCTTACCAGGACTCATTGTAGTGACACTGGCCGTGTGTTGGATGCCAAATCAGATACGACGGATCATGGCTGCAGCAAAACCCAAACATGACTGGACCAAGTCGTACTTCAAGGCATACATGATCCTCCTCCCCTTCTCCGACACCTTCTTCTACCTCAGCTCCGTGGTCAACCCTCTCCTCTACAACGTGTCTTCTCAGCAGTTCCGGAAGGTGTTCTGGCAGGTACTCTGCTGCCGGCTGACTCTGCAGCACGCCAACCAGGAGAAACGCCAGCGTGCCCTATTCAGCTCCACCAAGGACAACACCAGCTCAGCCCGCAGCCCCCTCATCTTCCTAGCCTCCCAGCGGCGCAGTAACTCGTCCTCTAGAAGAACTAACAAGGTTTTCTTAAGCACTTTTCAGACCAAGGCCAAGCCTGGAAAGGCTAAGTCCCAGCCCTTGAGTCCTGAGTCACCACAGACTGGCTCAGAGACCAAACCAGCTGCTTCCACCACAGAAAATAGTTTACAGGAGCAGGAAGTGTGAATGTCAAAATCAGAAGCATTGAGCAGAAACTGGCTCTTCCCTCCCACAAAAGGAAAGGTACATTCACGCAGCAGTCCCCGAATAGACTGTGACTCCTATTGGGACAGAACGGAGCTCAAGGCTTTGGGAAAGGCAGATGCATATCTCAATGACTTCTAAGGGCTGATTCTTCCAGGCTATCCTTGGCCGTGGTTAACCAGATTGGGTTGGAAGGGTCTGGACTTTCTGCTCCATGCTTTTTCTTCAACTACACACAGAAATTCAGAGTGAATTGGTTCAGAGCTTACAAAAGTATTTGTGCACGGCAATCTTGCATTACTTGAAAGGGAACAAAAAGACTCCCTTGTCTACCCAGAATAAAAGGACACCCAGAAGAGACTCGGGAAGGTGAGAGAGGAAGGGCCAGACAGATGAGGCAGCGGGGGTTGGCATCTTCTTTAGCTTCAGCAGTGTGCCAAGCCGAGGGCTAAGTTGAAGAACAGGACAGTGGTGAGAAGCCCTGGTCTGACGACCGAGGCTGAGCTGCCTCTCTTCTTGGGCCTCGGCCCATTGCAAAGAGGGGTGTTGCAGCAGCTGATACACACGGAGTTCAGTTTCCCAGGGGAACAGAAGGACTGGTACCCAGCTGAGGCGATGAGACAGGCTGCTGACGATGCACACGACTTCCGGTACATGATCCCTGCAACACAGGCCCAGAGAAGTGGGGTTAGCATATGTGATCTGCAGTCCAGTCATCTCTTTGTGCCCCAATGGGAGTGCATTAGCGTTTCCTTAACTCCTCCCACAGAAAGGGTTTGTATCCCCTGATCTAGGAGATGGCTTGGGGAAGGGGGGTAAGATTCTCAGACTTGTTGGAGCCTGGGAATTCTTTTGGGTGGGCATGGAGGTCACCAAACATACAGAACCTATGGTGAATGTTGTTCCAACAGCAATCTTAGTTGCTAATATCCATGAATAAAGAGCTATTAAAATCAAATCCTCTCTCTCTCTCTCTCTCTCTCTCTCTCTCTCTCTCTCTCTCTCTCTGTGTGTGCAATGTATGTGTATATGTTTGTGTATGCAATGCATGTGTATATGTGAGTGCAGTGTCCTCAGACTCCTGAAGAGGGGATTGGATTCCTTTGGAACTGGACTTACAGGTGGTTGTGAGCTTCCTTATGGAGGTATTGGGAGCTGAAGTCAAGCCCTCTGCATCCTTGTAACTACCTTTCCTGCCACTCCACTCCACTTATTTATATGGATTCTAAAGATCAAAGTCAGGCCCTCATGATTGCATGGCAAGCACATTACTGATGGAGCCATGTCTCTAGCAACAATGTCTATTTTAAAATCAGCTCCTAATTTATACTGGACAACAAGGTTTTTCTTTCCTTTGTTATTGTTCACACCATCTCATGTCGGCAGCACAGACCACATATCCAGATATTATCTTTGCTATCACCTAACAAGTGGCCGTAGAGAAGACTACCAACAACGAATTTATTAAATCCCAAAGAGAAAATCCCAAAGGGAATAATTCCAGCATCCATTGTAGGGACCCTGCTTTTAGGGGGTACACTAAGTTTAAAGGGCAAGTAGAGAGACACTGGCAGGCACTGGCAGCATGATCAGGACACCCTGTTGTCTGGGAAAGCCCTGTTTTGGGGGAAAGCCTGGTTCTCAGGGAAAGCTCCATTCTCCAGGAGGCAGTTTTGACCTTAAGACAAGTTGTATCAAAGAGCTGGTTCTTGATGACAGGCACTGTGGGAACAGAATGTTTCTTGAGGGGCTAGGAGATGGCTCAGTGGACAAAGAGTTTGCCATGCAAGCATAAGGCCCTGAGTTAAAATCCCCAGAACTCATAAGAGAAAATCCCAGGTATCCTAACACAGACCTATCTCTTCCCAGGCTCTACATGGGAAGGGAGAGAAGATCCCTGGAGCTTAGTGTCAAGCTGGCCTAACAGTGCAAGAGAAGTAGTTGAGGAAGACATCTGTTATTGACCCCTGGCTTCCCCACACATGTGCACACAACACACAAATGCACCTGCATGTACATGTTTACTCACCCAGACATACAAAGAAACTTTCTGAAAAGACCACAGAACTCACTCTTCTTAAAGAGTAAGTGTTTCTTGTCCAGTCACAGAGGGGCCATCCAAGTAGGGCATCCCTGATGATCATGTGATTTTTTTTCTTAAAGCTGAGAGTTCACTGCAGTTAAGCAATAGTAACAATGATAACAAGACTAAGGATGTATCACAGTTGATATAATACTTACCTAGCAGGTATGAGGCCCTGGGTTCCACCCAGCACTGCGTAAATTGGTTGTAGTGGTTCACACTTATAACCCTAGCACTTGGGAGGTAAAAGCATGGGGATCAGGAGTTCAATTCATCCTCAGCTACATTGTGAGTTTGACACTATCTGGGCTACATAAAGCCCTGTCCCAAAGGAGTAACAATTTTAACAGTCCTGTGTAAGGGCCTTCCAGAATGTCAGACACTGTACAGGTGGCTGCCATATGCCAGCTCATTTAGTTCCATTTCTAAATTTAGATATAGTGTGCCCTTGAAAGGCCTGTGTAGAAAAAGCTTGGTCCCCAGCATGGGGAGCTCAGGGGTGGGTACAAGGAGAGGTCTCAGGTCACAGCATGTATGCTCTTAAAGAGGACATTGGTACCCCCTGTCTCCCTGTCCCTCTCTCAGTGTGTGTGTGTTTGTGTGTGTGTGTGTGTGTGTGTGTGTGTGTGTGTGTACATGTGGAGGCCAGAAGACAACCTCAGATGCTGTCAAGAACCACCCATCTTGATTTTTGAGGTAAGGTCTCTCACTGTTCTGGAAATTTCCAATTAGGCTGGACTGAGTGGCCAGTGAGCCTGAAGGATCTGAAATTATAAATGTGTACCACCACACAGGGATTTGTTTAAAGCATGTGTTCTGGGGATCAAACTCAGGCCCACAACCCTTGCACTTTGTTGACTGAGAGATCTCCACAGCCCTTTCAAAACTGTTAATCCCAACAAGTCTCTCTTCTTCCTACATTGATTAGTTTAGACATTTTGTGCATTTTTAGCATACAGTGATAACAAGCTGACTAGTACTAGGGTGAAGGGTCACATGATCTTCTCTACTGCACAGATCCAGAGCCTGAGTGCTAGTTACTGAGGCTTAGTAACTTGTCAAGATCCACCATCAGACTGTCTCCTGTCATCTGCTATAGAAGATATCACAGTGACAGCTATAGCTTGAATAAGAGATACCCTCCACAGGCTTATGTCTTTGAACATTTTGCCTCTGGATAGTGACATTGTTTGGAAAGGTTATAGAGCATCTAGAGGAAGCTGGAGGAAGTGGATCATTGAAGGTCAGCCATGATGTTTGATAACCTGGTCCCACTTCTCTGACCGCTGTTTCCTGACTGCAGATGCATTATGCTCTTGTTCTCTGCCCCGTGATGGACTGTATCCTTGTTAAACTTAAGTTGTTACCAGCCTAGTGTCCCAGCACAGCTGTGGATGTGGCCCAACACATTTTGTGGATGGTAATGTCATAGCACAGTGTCTAAAGGCTGGACACTCCTACACATGAGCCAAAATGAACCTTTCAGTTGTTTTGTGTCAGGAATCCGGCCACAGCAGTGAACATAATAACAAAATTCAATAGTCACCTAAGCATATACATGGAAGAGTTTGAAAGATTGTTGATTCAATGAGCTTCGGTGTGTGTGACCATTTTTATATCAACAAATGGCTTTGATTTGGGATGGATAAGGTAGAATAATGACACTGGATGCAGAAGTGATGGTCTCAAGTCTGCATGCTGCTTTTTGCAGCTGAGAGATATAACATATCCCACCAGCAGCCAGGGACCTTTACCCAGTAATTGCCTGCAGGTGTCTGGACAAGCATGGTTTAGGTTTGCACGCCTCCTCCAGGAGAATTGCCAGTTTGGGCGTGTGGAAATAGTAAAGATTCAAACTGCCAGAAACTCTCAAAGGGAGATAAAGAAGTACTTTCGGTTTTCTTTTAAACATGCAATTTCATGTTATTTTTTTTTTCTGTAACTGCATGCTTGTAAGGATTGATTTTCTAGCACTGATCGGGCATCCTGGAAGGTTAGTTGCTCTAGAAATACAAGGAGAGAGTGTAGATGCTCATATGTAAGAGGCTTTATTTCACTTCACAGGAATTCTCTAAAGTTTCCATCCATTCTACCCATTAGAACTTAACTTTTATACAATATATTCCAGAACTTGAATTTTAAAAATACTACCATTCACCAATCAAGTTACTTACAGGAATAAAGTTCACTGGAGTTAAATTGGCAAATGATCTGTGTGTTTCACACACACACATGCACACAAGCACTCACACATAAACACACAGACACAAAGACACGCACAGAGTAAATGAAGTCATGCCTTTTGAGCTGACAATACTTCCTGCAAGAGTCATAGAGCATTTAACACAAACTTCAGCGTCAGGGATTAGGAACCTCTTTGTTGAATTGTTGGTCAAGGGAATCCAAGATGCTTCCAAAGTAGTATAGGCTATTACTGTTGCCCTAGGTTGCCTCTGAGAGGTTGAAGGTGAGCCCTTATTACTGAAGATGCTATGTACTTTCGACACAGGACTCAGAAGATGATAGCTGGAGTTGGCCTGAAAGCCTCTCCCTCAGGACTAGCTTTCGTGGTAGAACAGTGGTTCTCAACCTTCCTGATGCTTCCATTCCTTCATACAACTCCTCATGTTGTTCTGACCCTAACCATAAAACGATTTTTGTTGCTACTCCATAGCTGTAATTTTGCTACTGTTATAAATCATAATTAAATATCTGATATGCAGATGATCTTAGGCAACCCCTGTGAAGGGTTGTTCAGTCCCCAAAGAGGTCATGACCCACACATTGTGAACCACTGTTGTAGATGTAACTATGCAAACTCCCTAAGTAAGAAAGCAACCGCTAGTTCTACTCAGCTGCAAATGCTGTGAACCATAACTGCTAGCAAGGCATGATGTTCCTAAATGCAGTAGTGGTATTCATACTTGGCAGTAACCAACAGCTACCTAGGGCTAGCTAGTGAGGTCATGGATCTCAGAGGCAACCTAGTTCGGCCACTTTACTGGAACAGCACTAACTGCTAACGGCATTCTCAGTACTTATTCATATAATCGCAGGTGAGTGCAGCTCTCATCCTTCATCAAAGAGGCTTCTCTTTGCAGCAGGTAGAGACCACTCAGAAAACCACAACTGGTCAAAACAGAGAGATCAATTGATCGTGGGGTACCCAGTTTGAGTAGAGGGTGTTCCTAGAAAAAGGGTCAGAAAGAGTGTAAGAGGTAGAGGAGCAGTAAATCTACTGGGAGATCCTATCTCCACAAAAAAACAGGGAACCTCCCGCTGTGATATTACAACATGGCTGCCCAAACAAGACCTGAACAGTGGCAATACAATAGGCTAATGTAGAAAAGGGAAGTCTCTTAGGGCTCCACCCAAAGACAAAGAACTACAATGCAGTAATGACTGCTGAGAGAAGGAGAATTAATATTCAGGGATGAGTCCATCTATTGGTTATCCTATACCATGTGATCAGCTTTGAAGATTTTATATGTGTGTGTGTGTGTGTGTGTGTGTGTCTGTATATGTATGCAATACTAAATATATTTGTGTGTGTTTGTGTGTGGGTACGCTTGTGTGTGTCAATAATAACCAAAGAAAAAAGGCCAAAAATTTGAAAGGGAGACTAGGTTGGGGGTGGGAGGGGTTATATAGAAAAAACATGGGAAGGATTTGAGGGAGGAATGGGAGGGGAAGATGTAATAATATTTTAAATAAAATACTCTTAAATTCCTGAGCATATATGTTATGTGTGTCTCAAAAATAAAAAGTAAAGAAAAAAAAAATGAAACTTCCAAAGAATGGAGACAAACCCCAAAATCCTGCCTAACTGTGACTCCCATGAACCATATCAATGACCAGCATGGCATGATAACCCTAAGAGTACAGTAGTGGCACACATGCCTTGGTGGTAACCAATGGCTCTCTAATTGGGACTTAAGACCCACTCAACAAGAGAAAGATTATGACTGGTGCTGAAAACCTAACCAACTAGTTAGAGTTAGGGAGTTATGGTTACTGGAGGGGAATCTCCAGCCCCTACTTTACTAAAGCAGCATAATCCCTAAGAGCAGTCTGTAAGCATTTGTCCTCATACTCACAGGAGGGATGATCTTCATCACTCGCTATGGAACTCATTTAAAGACCACTGCATTAAACCACAATCAATCAAAATGCAGACTTGTGGAGCCCAGTCCTAATGGGTACATCTACACCACACTCCCACACCCAAGGCAAAAAAGTGTATGAGCCAGAGCCAGAGGATCAGAGAATTTGCTGTGAGATTGAGTCTCCTAGTAATATCAAAAGGTACACCCATAAAGTTTGACCAACATCACTGCCCAATCATGAGCTGAACAAGGATGTCACCCACATCAAAGTGGAGGAGAAAAGCCCATGAGGCCTCTATCTCACCAAAGAATTACTGGCAACTGAGGAAAACTGGAACAGGAAAGGTCCAACAAAAGAATACGCATGGAGGGACCCATGGTGCTGGCCACATATGTGGCAGAGGAGGGTCTTGTTAGCCATCAGGGTGAGGAGATGCCGTTGGGCCTGAGAGTGTTAGATCCCCCAGTATAGGAGAATGCCAAGGAGGGAAGACAAGAGTGGGTGGGTGGGTGGGAGAATACCCCCATAGAGGCAGGGGGAGGGGGAGGAAATGGGGAGGTTCCAAAGGGGAGATCTGGAAAGGGGGAAACATTTGAAATGTAAATAAAGTAGGAAAAATAAAGAAAAGAAAGGAAGGAAGGAAGGAAGGAAGATGGTCTTTTCCAGGGAGAGCACACCAGCTAGTTGTCCAGTGACAGATGACAGAGGGTCAGACCTGAAAGTACACATACAGGTAGCACTATAGGGATGGATCAGGTTATATCTAGCAATGTGTGTGCGTGTGTGTGTGTGTGTGTGTGTGTGTGTGCGCGTGTGTGTGTGCGTGTGTGTATGCGCGCGTGCGTGTGTGCGCGTGTATGTGCATGCGTGTGTGCATGCGTGTGTGTGCGTGTGTGTGTGCGTGCGTGCGTGTGTGTGCGTGCGTGCGTGTGTGTGTGCGTGCGTGTGTGTGTGTGTGCGTGCGTGTGTGTTTGTATATACATATGCTTATACGCATGCAATAACAGTGTCAAAGAGGCCATGAATTTGAAGGAGAGAAAGGAGAGGTTTATAGGAGGTCATGGAGGGAGGAAAGGGAAGGAAGAGATGTAATTTAAATATAAACTCAAAAAAATTTAAAAAATAAATTTAATTTTTAAGTATCTGTAAAGAAGGGCTGGGAAGTGGGTGACGTGGTTGCAAGGATGAGGACAGGGCTTAGCTCCTCACACCCATATAAAAGCCAGATGCTGCAGCCGAACACATGTCAATCCCAGCACTGAGAGTGCTGGGTGGAAAGAGACAGATCCCTGGAACTCAACAGTCATAGGGTCCAGCCTAGTCAGTGAGCTCCATGTTCAATGAAAGGCCCTGTCTAAAAGACAGAGAAAAATAAGAAACGTAAAAATAATGTAGAGAGCCATTAAGGAACACATCTGACAGGGCCCTCTCCCCCCCATATACACATACAGTTACCTGCATTCACACATGTAAACATGTATGAATACAAGCAAATACTACAGACACACACGCACATACACGCATGGGCACACACACACACCTGTACACACACACACTCACACATACACACACACACGCACACACAAACACAAGAAATAATTACAAAGGCTAAGTTTCCTTAAGGTCTAAAATGGTCCTGGCAGTTATTAAGAAATAGATAAGTAGATCTCTGTCTAAAAATTGGATGACAGCTCATAGACGACAAGAAGGCCCGGGTACATGCTCTGTGAATCTCATCCTCCCCACCGTTAAGACATGTGCAAATTAAAACCTCAGGAGGTACAAGTCCTGCTTAGCGCTTAGGCAAAGTTCATGAGGCTTATTAGCACCAAATTCCTGGGCTCTGCAAACAGGTCCTTCTTACACCACAGGTTCAGAGGGTAGACAGGTGTGAATGCCATGAATACAAGGTGGCAGCAGCTACCAACACCACAGGTGCACATGCTCCTTGACCCTGAGATTCCATTTTGATGAACCTATCTGACACCTGCAGAAACACAAACTGCCCAAACTTGAGGTTATTCACCAAGGGGGTGGCTGTAGTGGCAAGGGTGGCCGATTGCTCTAGCTGCCACCAGGAAGCTGGTAAGCAGCCTGTGTCTTCTCTACACAGTGAGATTTCTCCCAGCTGCCAAGTGGGGAAAGGGCTGAGATTGATCGTGTTACAAAATGAAATAGAGTCGGACAGCTCTTTCTTTGCCCCGCCCCCTCCCTTTCTCATCTCCTTTTTAAGATTTAATGAAGGAACTTTGCTTCTCTCTGTGTCCTAGTTTGATTTCTTTTGCCATGATAAAACATTAACCAAAAGCACCTTGGGGGAGGAAAAGGATTATTTGGCTTATGTATTCAGGGCACAATCCATTACTGAAGGAAGGAATTTAAGACAGGAACCTGGAGGCAGGAACGGAACCAGAGGCTGCAGAGAAGTGCTGCTTACTGGCTTTCTCTCTGTGGTTTGATCAGCTTGGCTTTTCATATAACCTAGGACCACTTGCGTAGGGGTGGCACCATCCACAGTGGGTTGGACCTTTCCACATCAATCATTCATCAAGAAAATGGAGCCCAGACAGGCCTACAGGCCAACCTGATGGGAGCATTTTCTTACTTGAGATTCCTCCTTTTCAGGTGACTCTAGTTTGTATTGAGGTGACACAAAAACCCAACCAGCACATCCTGTATTCCATATGTGTTTAAAGCACTTTACAAACAGTAGCTCATTTAACCACTGTAACAACCCCAACACAATTTCCTCAGACATGGAAATGGACACAGGCATCAATGAAGTAATTTCCCACAACCCACATAGGTGACATGTGATAGAACTGGGATTTGAACTCAGGAAGCTTTATTACCAAACCGTACACTTAACCACTGCTATACTGCCTACCATGCTCACAGGTGCATATTTGTGTGTATGTAGGGGGAACAGAAGCTTGCATATAAATACACATCATTTTACAAGCATAACATCTCTCTGGAAGAATATACAGCAAAGAGACAATATCAGCTGCTGCTGAAGAGAGATGCTGCAGTCACAGCGGTCAAAAACAAAACAAACTTTTTTGGTAACCATTTGAAATCAAAAGCAAGAGAATGAAGCACCATTCTGAAATTACCTTTGAAAATAACACCCACAATGAGCAATTTTTTGTAAAAATCAAATAGCTTCCCTTTGTCAGTGTTACATCGACCAGGTTCTTTCTAGCTGTATCTGTTAGAGGCTCCTGGAAATAAGGACATTTTCAGAGAGAAAAAAGCAGTCACAAGTAGGAGGTGTCCCAAAGCCCAAGGTTTGGTGTCACGAGGTAGGAGATTTGTGGCTTTTTTTTTCTCTAGTCCAGTCCCCATAAGCTCAAGTCTGAGCCTGAAGGGGAAAGACAGAGAATAAAACCAGAAAGAGCTCTTTCATGGATGTCTGGTTGAAGTATAAATCCACACAAGTGCTAAGGGATCTGTATGCCTTTCACGATTTTGTTTTTAATTGTGTATATATGTGTCTGTATGTGTGGGTATGTGCACACGAATGCAGGTACTCTCAGAGGACATCATATCCCCTAGATCTGGAGTTGCAGGCAGTCATGACACCCACACGTGAGTGCTGGAAGTTGAACTTGGGCCCCCTACAAGAGAAGAAAACATTCTTAACCACTGACCTCTCTCTCCAGCCCCTGGAAGAATCTATATTATATGTACATACTGTGTGTGTGTGTTATTAGAAATGGAACCCATGGATTTGTGCATGCTAAGTACACTTTCATCTCATGAGCGAAAGCCCCAGCCCTATAATAACTTAAAACATTCAACTTCAACAGTTCTACTGACCAATTATACTAGAGAGCAAGAGCATCTTTATAGACTTAATAAGAAAAAGATACTTATACTATGGGATGTTAAACAGCTTTTGCAAGAAAATCACAGTGCCTTTTGCTAATCTGGAATGTTCTCAATGAGGGGGGAAGTAAGTTACAGAATGACATTTCAATGTACTGTTTATGTAAATACACACACACACACACACACACACACACACAAAATACATGCTTTAACGATGTCTATAGAGACGTGTGTGTACTAACCTGTTCGCCGGAATTTGTATGCCTAAGTAAAATCAGAGAAAGATGACCAGAAACTATACATTAACACTTTTGATTATTCTATGATACATGAATGGTTTATGTATGTGCATATGTGTGGATGTATGCACACATGTGTGGAGGCCAGAATGTATCTACTATCATTATGCACCTTATTTTTCGAGATAGGGTTTTTCACTGAGCCTGCAGCTTACCAATTTGCCATGCCTGGCTGGCCAGGGAGCTCCCGGGAGCATTCTGTCTCTACCTTCTCAGTGATGAGACTACAGGATACTGAGGATCTGCCTTAAGGTCCTCATGCTTCCACAGCAAGTGATTTACTGGCCTCGCTATCTCTCCAGCCCCGTTTTTGATACATGAGTGCTTTACAGAAGAAATATATTCACTGATAGATTGCATCTGTAAGTTATAAATGAACAGAATTGAGAAATATGAATCCCACAAGCCACTTCTCTGCAGCCGGAGCCTCGCTGCATGCAGTAGTGACACAGGGCGGCTGAGTGGCAGGCATTCGGGTTTGATGAAGGACAGTATGGTTTGGTGTGACCTTAGCAGCATTGTGGATAAGGTCTGAGCCAGAGCCTGCCATAGGAGGGCTCTTCTCAACATGCACAGACTCCAGGAGGCCCAGGAACCTATTACCCCTAGGAGAGAAGAAAGTAACAGGCAAGACCAGCAGACAAACAACTTCAAAAGACTTGGAAATCAGAGATGCCCCTAGCCCCTCCATTGCACGATTTCTTTTCCTTACACTACATGTTTTACCGCAAACCTGCTGACAGAATGGAAGACCCAATAATTAGAGCAGAGCACCCTTGGCTTCAGAAGTGTTTGTCAAATGGATAAAGGTGGGCCCAAGGAGACAGCTCAACAAGCAAAGTGCTTATCATGTCAATATGAAGATCTGAGTTCTGTTATCAGAACCCACCTTCAAAAGCCAGGCATGGTATCTGGCACACATTTGTAATCCTAGTGTTTGGGAGGCAGGACATGAGGATCCCTGGGGCTCATTGGCTGTCCAGTATAGCCTACTCTTATACACACACACACACACACACACACACACACACGTACACGCACACACATACAATCACACATAGGCTTACAGACACACACACATGCATGCACATACATATTCCTGCATATACATACATACAATTACACATACAAACA
>JADRCH010000032.1:2812126-2864586 GCA_019843965.1 Rhynchomys soricoides | reverse complement strand
ACGAATGAGTGAACAAAGGGAGGAAGGAAGACCAGAAGTGAGTGCAGTGATCCCACTAGAGTGACTGCTTTTCTGTAAAGTGCTATCAGAACTTCTATGAGGTCTCAGCAGCTGAGGTTCCATCTAAGACAGAGCTCCAGGCCACGGTCAAGACAGGCAGAGCCAAGAAGCCCTAATCTTGGAGAGTGAGATTCAGACTTAGCCAGTACCAGTAGGCTGTGATGGCTGACAAATAGTTGTCTATAAACCACAGATGAGCTACCTCCAGCTTCGAGCTGCTGCAGTACTCCATCTCACAGAGACATAGAGATAGGTCCTGTGTCTTTCTGGTAGCTTCTCACAGGTTAGATTTGCAGACCAGAAGCTTTGTTGAACGTACCACCTGTTATTGCTAACCAACCAAGGTGGCATGCATTTAAAACTTTAATCCTCTTTAAGGCTTTGGAGTGGGACCATCCTTCCATCGTTCGAGCGGGTGACTCTTGGATTTAGCTAGGCATGCTGGCTTTACAAGTGCTGCAAGCAGATCTCCCCAAGGAAGTCATTCCTATTAATCCACCTTATTAAGCTGTGCATGGTGGGGCGTGGCAACAGAG
Source organism: Rhynchomys soricoides (assembly GCA_019843965.1). Taxonomy (NCBI): domain Eukaryota; kingdom Metazoa; phylum Chordata; class Mammalia; order Rodentia; family Muridae; genus Rhynchomys; species Rhynchomys soricoides. Next base: position 2,863,990 of record JADRCH010000032.1, on the reverse strand, counting down.
TGAAGGAGAGAGTAGCCAAATACTGACGTAATTTCTTGGGGGATTCATTCCACCTCAACAATGGCACTTGATTCCTGGGTGCAGGAAATCAGACTGTAGAGAGCAATGCCCCCAAGAGTTATGCTGAAAAGTTAGAATATTGAGGCAAAGAGAAGAGGGCTGGAGAGCCAGCTCAATGGTTAAGAGTACTTAGTACTTTTGCAGGGGGAATCGAACCCAGGCAACTACTAACCACCTGTAACTCCAGCTCCAACAGTGATGGAGTGGGTAGAGAAATAGCCTAGTCAGTAAAGGGCTTGCCTTGCAAGTTTGAGGACATTGGCCTGTACTGTAGTCCCAGCACTGGGGAAGCAGAGAAAGGAGGATTCTTGGAGACAAGGAGGTAGCTCCCTGGCCAGCCAGTCTACTTTCTTAGTGAGTTTCAGGCCAGTGAGATACCATGCCTTTAAAACGAACAAACAAATAGTAGATAGTACCTTAGGAATGATACCAAATCTGTCTTTTGTCCTCCACATGTGTGCACACATAAACACACATGCACGCGTGCACACACACACACACACACACAGCAGTGATTGGCACAAAGAGGGTATTTGCGGTTACTGATTTAATTATTGCTATCAACATCTTCCTACATGGTATGGTCTGTTCATGCCCTCAATACACACAAGTAATAACAACTTCTACAGCCCATAGCACACATCACAGAGGAAGCAGTGTCTTCCATAATTATTGACAGACCCACCTGACATTTAAAATGACCTTCTATATTTTCAATACCTCTCTTTTTGCTCCTCCTGGATTGTACTTAGCCATATCTTGGCATGTGCATAAATTATACATTCAGATGGAGGGAGACTAAAGGCAAAGCCAGGGATGGTACAGAAGGAAGGAGAAAGATTGAAGTTTTAGAAGTGGAGGTGGATGCCGTATGGTCTCTGTCTCCTTTGCAGCAAGCCTTCTCCCAGGCATCAAGCTTGCTTTACGAGGTTGAATTATTGATTACACGGGGGCAGGAAGAAAGATGGTGTTTTCTCTTTGTTGGAGTTCAGCTCTTTTTGCCAGCTTCTTTGCACAGCTGGGTCACCATAGCTTTAGTGGACAGAATAACAAACATCTACAATAGCCTGGCTGGAAGCAAGCCAGTCTGAAAGTGGTCTCACCTCTGGGATTCCATATTACTGTGAGTTGGACTGTGGATTGCAGTCTGACATTTGGTGCAGAAGCCTGCTGCAAGTTGACCAAGCTAGAAGCAGATAGGTAAGAAACCTCTTTAGGATACTGATCAGGGGTGGGTACTATCACTCTGCCCTGGGCCTTCCTTCTTCAAAGACAGGTCACCAGTCTTGCTAGTGGGTCTAAGAAAACCTTTAGGTCACAGATAGCCCCAGAAAGCAAGGACTGCAGCCTAGGACAAAATTGTAAAACCACATAGTATTTCTTTCCTTTCTTTCTACCTTCCGTCCTTCTCTCTCTCTCTCTCTCTCTCTCTCTCTCTCTCTCTCTGTGTGTATATATATATATATATATATATATATATATATATGGATATAGATATGGATATAGATATATAGATATAAAATATAGATGTAGTATAGATATAGATATGTGTGATAACTTAATTGCATAGTTCTCTAGTGTGAATTTTATGACAACAACTTCATTATCTCATTACAATGTCATGTAAAATAAATGTCTACATTGCCCATCTGTCTGATTCTCTGGGCTGCGGGTTGGAAACCCCTATAAGGGACTTGCCAGAAGGTGCATCTACTCCCCAGGTATGATAAGTATTTGGACTTTGCCTTGGGAGAAGCAAGCATTGTGGATGGTGGTTTTCAGAGAGCAGTGTGGAATCACTTGTTGTTACTCTTTAAATCTGCACATTCCCAGAACCACCCAGGCTGATCCCTTACATGTGGTCTAAACTTCCAAATCACCACTTTGAGAAGGAAGACAGCATGCACAGATTATAAATGTAAATTTTAATTCTTCCAAAGAGAAGCCTTTCCAATAACTCATTAGGCACACAACCTGGCTGGGCTCGGTGGTAAGGGATTGGGGCTCATCAGCCAGACACTCAGGGAGCCCCGGTCTTGGAGAGCAAAGGCCACACAGTTCCTTCTTCCTCTGTTTATTTTCAGTCTGTCTTCTCTATCACTCTCATTTTCTTTCTGCCCCATTGTCCTGGATGCCATGTCCTATAGGCCTTTTGGAAGACAGGCTCTCTAACACGCCCTTCAGAGACTTCTACTGTGAAGTAAACATGTTTATTCTGCAACGTTCAATCTCAACATGTAGGTGGCCAGGTGAGAACAGAATACCCCTGCGGGTGACTGGGTCAATGCTCATTTGACCATTGCCCACTAAAATGATGTGATGGCTAGCTTCAATCATGAGTGTGACATGCCCCAGAATGACCAGGGGAGAGAATCTTAATGGAGGATTATCTATACTGGGCTGCCCTGTAGCATGTCTGTGGGAGGCATCTTTCCTTAGACAGAGGTTTCCTGAACTGTGTGAGAGTAGAAAAAAATAGAGCTGAGCACAAGCAAGTGAGCAAGTGAGCAAGCAAGCAAGTGTGCATGCATACATTCAGTCCTCTCTGCTCCTGCCTATGGATGTGTTCTGAACAGCTATCTGAGGCTCAAGTCACTGTGATGCCCCACAGTAATGGAGCATAACATGGAATTGTGTGCTAAAAGAAACCCTTTCTCCTTAAGTTGCTTTCTGTTGGGGCATTTTAATCCCAGTAATAAAAATGAAACATAAATAGGTGTTTTCTTCTCCTTGCCCCTTTAATATTTCATTAGATTATTCACATCTAACCTGCTTATTTCAGGAGTTGGCACTCTTTCCTTAGAAGGCATAGGTAATAAAAATTCATCACAGCTATCCAATTCTGATACTGTATCACAGAAGCTGCCAGCCATACACAACTTGTGAATGGCTGGGCTTTGTGTCATGCAAGAAAAGTTTATTAGCTCAAACAGGCTACATTTGTTTGCTTGGACTCTCCTCACACAACATCACAATCTGTGGCTTGCATAGCAAAAATGTATACCCTAGTTGCAGAGGCTAGAAGTTCAGGATCAAGATACTGGGGAATTATCTCCTTTCTAAGGCTTTCTTTTTTGTGCTTAAGCAAGCCACATTGTCTTTGTGTTCTCATGGACTGTTTCCTCTGTGTCCATCTCTTCCATTGGGCACTAATCTCATTGGACCACTGTGTTGTTTTCATGATTTCTATAGTATTTACTTTGTGAAGGCCTCTATTCCAAGTATCACAATGCTGAAGGCCAACATTGTGATATTTAAAGGAGGAATGAAACCCTGTCCATAATAGAAAGAGTGGATGAGATCTCAATGGATGGAAGGACTCAAATAGTCCACATTAGATAGAATGAAATTTGGCCTGGGAACTGTGGCCTACAGAGGCCTAGTCTAGCTGGTCCAAGTCTGCTCACCTTTCAAACATATTGCTTCTACCAAGCTTTTCTTCTACAGCTTTGTGAGAGGCACCACCAACAGTTTGAGGCATTTGCTTTAGGGTACATATCAAAAAAGGGTCTCTCTAAGGTCGTCATTTGTCTACTCAAGGACTATTCTGTCAAAGACCTTGGCTAGCTTTACAGGATGGTACAATCTTCTGGGTGTATTTTTAAATACTTTCCCACTGAACCACTTCAACAGAGAGCCTGCTTTTCAGAGCAAATTCAAACCCTGCTGTTGGCTCAGAATCCACAGGAGAAGGAACAGGATACAGACGGAGAAGGAAAAGTCAGACAAAGTTACAGCAGCCCCCTGCAGGCTGTGTGCAGGATGAGCATAAGTTCACACATTACCACAGTGTTCTATTTAAAGCCAGAGCTCTATGGGAAAACCTGGGTGGTCCCTCAACTGGAAGTTACACATCAGTGCACCTGAGGAGTGTTCGAGCTCCTGTCATGGTTCTTCTTTTAGCATCCCCATCATAAACCAGAAACCACACAATTTCAGCATGAATGCTGCAAAACAGCCTCAGCATGCTTTGCCTCTTATAGCAGCAGTCTCATGTATACTATGCCAGCTCCAAACTTGCTATGTAGCCAAGGATACCCTTGAACTCCCAATTTTCCTGCCTCTACCTCCTGAGATCTGGGATTGCAGGCTTTTGCCACCATGCCCTGTCTGTGTGGAGTTAGGGATAAGACCTGGGGCTCCCTGAATGCCCCCACAATGGAGTCAATGCCCACACCAAACATCCTCATTTAACTATGCTAAATCCAGAGCTCTCAGCTCAGGTGTTCTCTTCCAAGAAACAAGGGACTCTATTAAAGTACTTCATAAAAGTTGATGTGGTAACTATCTCTTCCTTTCAGATTAAAAATGGAATTTCTCAGATATGATTTTCTAAATGAATTTTTGGTTTTCTGGGTCTTTTTTTAAAAATATCATTCTTGATAATGGGAAGAAGAGAATTGATGGTTTCTTTTCTTCCAGGGGACATAATTTTCAAATGAATCTATGCTACTCAAGAGATAATCTAGAAGTTTAGTTATTATGTCACTATGATAGTTAATATTGTCAACTTGACAAGAGCTAGGATCGAGATTAAGAGGCAAGCCTCTGGACATGTTAATGAAAGATTATCCAGATTAGGCTAATTATGGTGGGAATAACCTGTGGGTAGTTCATCCTCTAGGCTGGGTCCTGGACTTAATAGAAAGGAGACAGTGCGCTGAGCACCAGCACTCACTCTGCCTCTGCTTCCTGACTTTGGATGGCATATGACCAGCTGCCTCACACTCCTGCCTCTACATCTTCCCTGTCATGATGGGTTGAGTATACTTTTAATTGTGAGCCAGAATAAACCCTTCCTTTTGTAAGTTGCTTTTGTCATGTATTTGGTCACAACAGACGGAAGATAACTAATACAGTATTTTATTAAGAAAGCAGTGTTGGTTGTATCAATTCTTTCTCGGTGATACATTATATCGTGACCTGTCAGAAGGATCATCCATCCATTTGTTGTTTGTGGGAAGGTGAATGGGCAATCATATTGCTCATAAGGCAGACAGTGAAAGCTTTGATAATGTACTGAAATTGTGAGTGTGTGTGTGTATGTGTGTGTGTGTGCATGCATCTGTGTAAGATGTGTGTGCATAGTCATACATTCACATGTAGAAGGGACAAAGGAGGACATAGTATGCTCTGTTCTATCATTCTATGCCTTATTTTATTGAGATAGGGCTCCTCACAGAACCTTGTCCGTAATGTCTTTCAGCTCAGCTGGGGATGGGTAAGCCCAGTAATCCTCCTTTCTGTGCCTTGGGCTGGTCAGAGGTGCCTAGCAATGTACAGCGTTTTTATGTGGGTGCTAGAATCTGGATCTGGGTCTCCAAGCCTGCATGCACAGTAAGCGCTCTTATGCAGTGAGCCACATGCCCAGCTGTTAACAGTGAAAGAATTCCTAACACTGTTTAGAGGTACAGATATTCTACACCAGGAGCCAGAAGATCTTTCGTGAGGGTCTTTTGTGAGGTTATCTCATCAAGTGTTGGGGCTTATAGAAAGTTCAATGCACCCTTCTAGCCTAACCTCTACTCCTTCATCTTCAAAAGGGAGCTGAGAAAAGAGAAAGCAATGTTCCACATTAATTCTGAGAAAACTGCTAACTCAACACAAAGCATGTGGATTTTTTTGTTAAGAGACCAATAAAGTTGGACTAAAATTTTCTCTCAGCTGTTTCCATGAATAATATACTTCATCAAAGCCACAATTTGAAATATATACAAAATCAGAATGCAACTTACATTCAGTGGCATATTGAAGTGTTTGTCAACAAGGTGGCCATGACCTATAGTTAACTGAGTAAAGTGTAACCAAAAGAGTTGGAGCTAGAGATATGGCTAGGTGGACAAGAGAACTTGTGCTGGTCTTGCAGAGGACCAGAGTTTAGATTATTATCTCTATAGCTCTTGCTCTAGGGGATCTGATGCCTTCTTCTGTCCTCTAAGGGCACCTGCATGCAGGTGCACATACACACACAGACACACAGACACACACAGACATAAATAAAAAATACAAAAAAAATCTAAAGAAAATATTTCCCTCCAATTATTTATTAATTGCAGGTAGAAACCCAGAAACTTTACAATGCAGAAACCCCAGCAGCCTGTACTTTGAAGTAAGCAATTAAAAGTTAACATCTCCAATAATAGGACATATTAACAGCACAGTCCCTTTGATAGGAGGAACAGAAGGGAACTTTTCCTCCTGAGTATTCTTGCCAAAAGTGCAAAACATTATTCTAGTCATGATTAGGCAATAGACAAAGCCAACCTGGGAATGGGGGGTGGGGGGGTGTACAGTAGCCCGATTACTTCTTCAGAGCTTCAAGATCAGTAAAGACAAGGGGAGGATGGGGAGTTGCTGGAGGTCAGACAAAAGGAAGGAGACATGGCACGCAAAGACAATGTGGGTCCCTCGAATGGAAAAAAAAGGAGAGCCTGGGGGTCCTGCATGAGAAGCGTAGTTCCCTTAGTGTGGATGCATCGATGCTGACATCATGAGAAGCCTAGTTCCCGTACTGTGGATGCATCGATGATGCTGACGTCATGAGAGCCTAGTTCCCGTACTGTGGGAACTAATACTTACTAGTTTCCTTACAGCATCACCGATGCTGATGTCTTAGTTCTGATCATTACATCATTTATTTGTCTCACTGCTGTGACAAAGAATGACAAATGCCACTTAAGGAAGGATTTATTTGAGCTCTCAATTTGAGAGCACAGTCCATCATGTGGGGAAATCAAGGCAGCAAGGGTGTGAGGCAGCTGCTCCTGTTAGGTGCACAGTCAGGTAGCAGAGAGGTGAATAGTTTATCTTTTTATTCATAACAAGGCCACACCCCAGAGGCTGGTGTCACCCACATTTAGGATACATCTCACTTTAATGAGCTCAGCTTCAAAACTCCCTCAGAGACATGTGCTTGTCTCCAAGATCAGTGGTTCTCAACCTGTGGGGAGTGGCCTTTTGGGGGTTAAATGAACCTTTCACAAGGGTTGCCTAAGACCATCAGAAAATAGGTGCTTCTATTAAGATTCACAATAGCAGCAGCGTTACAGTTATTAAGCAACACTGAAAATGTTAGGGTTGGGGTCACCACAGTGTGGGGAACTTGTATTAAAGGGTTGCAGCATTCCAAAGGTTGAGAACCACTGTCCTAGATGATTCTAGGCCCTGTCAAGTTGACAGTCCATATCACCCATGGCTCTCACTGAACTACTGTGAAGCAAGTGACTGACATTAGCAGACCTGATGCTACATAGAAACTGTCCTATCTATGCAGCTCTGTCTCTAAGCTTCAAGTTTTCCCAAATGACATGTTTAGTGTATTTTGTTATGGTGGTTGAGAGAGACTATGTCAAACACACTTCCACATTATTCACACTAATGACAGGCAGGGAGGGGGAGGGGAAGGAAAAGGAGGATAGGAGAGGGAGAGAGAGACAAAGACACAGAAGCAGAGATAAAGAGACAGACAGAGAGGGGGGCATACTGACAGTCACACTCCTAAGCTATGACCTCAGAAATCTTAGGGACTCCTAGCATGTGTGATACTTCTGGAAGATTTCTTGGAGGATTCTTTCTCACAGTCTCCACGATCCTTCCAGATGAAGGGAACTCTGTCTATAACTCTTAGCTTCCCACCTGTCTATTCTTCATCAGGGGTGGAATGACATGTAACACTGACAAATCTAGGAGAAGCATACTGGACACATGCTGCTCTTTCCATATCCCTTCATCCTAGGGAGTCAGTCACTTACAGAAAACACATACCCTACATTGTACTCCTGTCACATACTCCCCACGTCTGTCCCTGTCCATGACTGGGGAAACCAGCTGATTGGAAGATGCTAATTTGCATGAACATCTAATTCTTACCCCAAAGCAATTCCTACCATCCCAGTTCTTCTAAAACTACAGATTTTTGGTTCCAGCCATTCTGTTTCTCCTTTAAATTCTTAATTCCTTTAGAACTTGGGTGAAAAGCAGGCTGGCAACTGAGCACTCTTAAGAGTATGTCTGAGCTGGGCAGTGGTGGCGCATGCCTTTAATCCCAGCACTTGGGAGGCAGAGGCAGGTGGATTTCTGAGTTTGAGGCCAGCCTCAAACTCAAACTCAAACTCAGAGTGAGTTCCAGGACAGCCAGGGCTATACAGAGAAACCCTGTCTCCAAAAACAAAAACAAAATCAAACAAACAAAGAGTCTGTCTGATTCCACCACATACTAGTATACACAGCATCCCAGGAATGATTCTCTAGCCACTATTCTCTAAGTGTTTTTCAAGCATTATCTAAACTCATCTTCCATTCCAAATAGCCTATGGACATAGAGATCCATAACATAATCATTTAGTGCTGCCTTTGCTAGGTGTATTGAACATCATTCCTCTATATTGGGATTGAAAGGTCTTTCATTCCCCTCCCTCAAAAGATGGGACTTTGTGTCATCCAGAAAGACTGGAACACACTTCCATTCCAACCCACACGCTACAAGTATGCTTTTAAAAGTTATTCTTCTGGGCTGAGGAGATGGCTCAATAGGCAGAGTGTGGGCCATGCAAGCATGAGGACCTGAGTTCAATCCCCCAGCACCCATGTATTTGGTTTTGATGGTGTATGCTTAAAATTTACAGTGCTGGGAAGGGCAAAGACAAGCCCTGGGGCTCCCTGAACAGCCAAACTAGAAAACTTGGTCCAGGTCAATGAAGGACACTTCTGTCTCAGAAATCACGGTAGCTGCAAGCTGAGGGATGATATGCAAGGTCATGTCATGGCTTCTAAATGCACATGTGTGTGTGTGCACGCCCACATACACACACACACACACACAGAGAGAGAGAGAGAGAGAGAGAGAGAGAGAGAGAGATATTAAAAGAGCAGCAGAAAAAAACACTGTGCCTTCTTCATGTAGGCACCACTATGAGTTTCTTTCTTCACAGTTGCTGCTTTTGCCTCTGCTCTCTCTGCTGGAGCAACAATGGGATGGGAAATGTCTAAGCCAAGTCCTTGGGTAGCCCATGTCTTTTCACTCTCATTGCAATTTAATTTCAAGTCTAACTTGTGCAATGAACTGCCACTCCAGTGACCGCCTGTCTGAGAGTGAGACAAATCTTTCTCTACTTGAAAAATAACCAACACTTACAGCACCATAGTTATGATTATATCACAATAAATATTCTATGCAGGACCAGGAACAGCTCCTTCAAGAAAAATGCATGCAGACGGGTAATTGGAATGAACTATATGTGTTTTCGCTGCGTCTTGGAAGCGATAGTGAGAACAAAGATCTTCAATCCATTCCCAGGCATGTATTATGTTTTTTCTCTTTAAAGAACACCGCATAAGGATTTTTGACATCCTCTGCATCATAATGGGAACAACTCTGGAACAAAAGGCCTGTCTGCACGTGAACCTCCTTACTGCTCTGACAGGCTCTGGTTATGCCGAATAAAGAGAAAAGGCCCGAAAACGCATTTGTTCCTGGCCAATTCTATATATCAGCTTTTAAGCCCTTCTGGTTTTCCCTGGTTGTGAATAACTGAGAGGCTAAAGAAATCCCCCTCCATCTGAGCTGCAGATGTCGAGGCAAGCAAATGAGAATGCTAACAAGCTATCTGAGTAAAGGGAAGGCTGCCTGTCCCTTCATCGTGATTGTATTGGACCACCTCTGCCTAGCCAGGTGGAACTAGGGTAACATGAAGGGGTTGTAAAAGCTGTGAAAAATCAGTGTTAAAAGAGCTACAAGGAAACAGATGTGAGCCAATGTAACTGAAATATGTTCATTTTATAGGAGGGTTGGGTTATGTTTTAATAAAATTTAATGTGTGGGTATATACTTGTGTGCTGTGTTTATGTTCGTGTATGTGTGTGTGTGTGAGCATGTGTGTGTGTGTGTGTGTGTGTGTGTGTGTAAGCACTCATGCACATAGATGTGCATATTTATAGAGGGTAAAGGCAACCTGGGCTGTCCTCTCAAGAGTGCCCTTTATCTTCATTGAGACAGGGTCTCTCATTGACTTGGTGATACTGCATAGACAGTGAGTTCTGGGAATCTTCCTGTTTCCGCCTCCCTGGTGTTGGGATTGCGTGTTACCATGTCTGGCTTTGGGATATAGGTTCTGAAGATTTGTACTGTGGTCCTTGTGCTTTCAAGATGAGTGCTTTACCAGCTAAGCCATCTTTTCTGTCCAATATTACCTTCTTTAAATGATTTTCAGTTAAGTTTAATTTTTAGTGCTGTTTCCATTGAGGTCCTGATGACAACAAACAGCCAGACCGTGATGTGTGAGGCCATTTCTTAGTTTTGTTCAGTTCTTCATTTGATTTGGATTTCTTTGTGCCATAGGAACTTTCTGAGCAAGCAGGGGGCAGTTTCTGTGCAGAAATTTGTATCTAGTATCTTTATTTTCCAGCTTGTTAGGGAAGAATCAAAGAAGTAGATATTTTTGAAACTATAAAAAAAATTGTGTATGCATACCTCTCTCTCTCTCTCTGTTTGTGTGTGTGTGTGTGTGTGTGTGTGTGTGTGTACTCACATACATCTATGAGCAAATAAAGTGTGTAAAATCAACCACACATAGAGGTTAGAGAACAAAGTTTGGAATCAGTCTTTACCTTCCAGCCTTTGGGGACAGGGTCTTTTGGTATTCATTGCTGTGGATGCCAGACCAACAGGCTCATGAGCTTCTGGGTAGCCTCTTGTCTCCACCTCCCATCCCACTAGGACACTGGGATTACAGGCTTGTGCTATGGAGTTCGGCTTTATGTGGATTCTGATTATCTGAACTCAGGTCCTCATATTTGCAAGACAAGTGCTTTATCCTCTGAGTCATCTCCGCAACCCCATGTAATTTATTATAACGGCATCCATCCACTTATAACTTGTGCTCTTGCATTCTGAACCCTGATGCCCTTTTGATTGCTGTTCTCAAACAGTGAAAAGAGTGTCAGGAGGCCCAAAGTTCCTAAGCAGTTTCTTGCATCAGAGTTCACCACGATTTAGGAAGAAAGTCCTTGGGATAATGGCTCCCTATGGAATTAACCAAAAACATCTAAGTACTTCCAGCAAGCCATCTTAGTCAACACTACAAACTGGGAATTTTCCCTGCTGCACATAAACTCATAGTCAAACGTCAAGCTTGATTTCCTTTTTCTTGATCAATTTTTGGTGTGTATGTGTGGTATTCAGGAGCATGTGTAGTTTTCATGTATGGTGCCAAATGTGTATGGGTATAAACATGCGTGTGTGTGTGTGTGTGTGTGTGCGTGCGTGTATGTGTGTGTGTGCACGCACGCACGTGCACTTGTGTGTGTGCACACACACGTGTATGCCTGTGCATCTGGAGGCCCAAGTGTGAGGTTAGGAACCATCCTGTACCACTCTTCCCCTTTATTCATGGAGACATGCCCTCAGTCAAAGCCATAGCTCTTCAGTAAGGTGAGTCTTACAAGCCAACTTGCTGTGGGGATCGATCTCCTGTCTCTACCTTCTGTGGCTGGAATTCTACAACCACCCTCTCACGATTTTTTGGTTGCTTCTAGAGATCCAAATTCTAACTCAAACCCTGATGTTTATAGGGCAGGTGCTTTAACTGCTGAACCATCACCTAGTTAGACTTTTATTCACAGAGTTCTATGAATCCAATCTCTGGAATGTCCTGTCAATCTTGTGATGAATGTCACTTGTGAGGATAACTATTGCTTTCTTTCCCAAGTGTGAAAATGACCAAGATGAAGGTTTTCTGATTGCATTCTATGTTCTACTTAAGCAAACACTGTTTTTGTTTTTTTTTTTTCAAGCAAAGAAACCATTTGGATCCTCTTCCCAGGGAACTCTCTGAAACCATTGGGCTCCAATGTTTCTGCTCTAGTGTATGCAAAAGATAAAGGCAGTAGAGAGAAGGTTGACCCTTACAACTTCTAACGGCCACAAAAGGGAGGAGTTGGAAATATTTTCTTATTTAAGATAAGATAGATTGGCTGGGACTGTGGCTCATCTTGTAGAGTGCTTGTCTATCATGTAGGAAACCCTGGGTTTGCAGTCCAATACCACATGAACTACATGGTTGTACATGCCTGGTATCCTAGCTCTTGTAGTAGAGCCAAGAAGACCAGAAGTTCAAGGTAATCTATGGTTCCAAAACAAGTTTGGGGAGAGCCTGAAGCTGCATTAGATGCTGCCTCAAAAAGGTTAGAGAGATGGCTTAATAGTTAAGAAACTTTGGCATTTGCAGAGGACCCAAATTTGGTTCTCATTATCCACCCTGGGTGGTTCACAATCACCCCTGCCTCCAGCTCCAGAGAATCCAAAGTCCTCTTCCGGCCTGCATGAGCACCTACTGATACATGGTATTCATTCACACAGACATACATACATACACACACATAAACAAGAATAATTTTAAAAAGGAAAACAAAAGGCAAAGTTGATAACAAATATTACCTTGGTGTGACTGCATCCCTTCAACTAGAATTGAAAGGTGATGTCTCACCAAAGACGCAAAAGCCTAAAGACAAATACTTTCCAGCTTGCCTAGGGAGTAATCAGAAAAGAGTCTTGAGAAGGAATCATGAGCCTGGTGGAATGTCCTAAGACCACCAGCTAGTGAACTGTCTCCTTAGGAGATACTAAGTGTTTTCCCACGTAAGGCACTGTTTTTACCTAAAGCATCCTTAAGTAATAGAGCAAGCAATGTTCAGGGTGGAAGAACAGAGGCCCTTTGGCATCAGCAATAGCTGGTTGACTGTTCATAGGAACAGACTAGTGAAGGGACAGACTTAAATGCCTTTGATGCTGAGGTGCTAATAGAGTTCATGCTACCTGGTGCTTGGGTGAGACTGGACTTAGATTTGCCAATAGATAAAAGGATTATATTAGTGATAGAAAGTATAAGAATGTAAGCAACTGAGCAGATTATTAGAGGCTGGTGGAATAGTATACGGGTCTGCTTGCCCGGGATGAGAACCCAAGCTGAATCTCTCCAAAACCATGTTAACAAACACCACCAACAAAAAAGCAGCCACAGTGGTAGGCACCTATAATCCCAATATTGGGGAAACAGAGATAGGAATATCCTCAAGGTTTGTTGGCTAACTAGACTAGCTAAATGAGCAAGTTCTGTGTTCAGTGAGAAACCCTGTCTAAAAATGAGATGAAGGGTGATTGAGGAAGACACCCAGCTTCAACCTCTAGCTCCCCTCCACATTCATGCCTGTGGGCACGCACATGCACGTACACACACACACACACACATACACACACACACACACTCATAAGGGTAAAACAACAGACAGTAGTGCAATGACCATGTTCTTTTTTTTTTTTCTGTAATGACATTTATCCAATTCAGTGGTTTCTAAGTCCATTCATTAGCAGCATGTCTGAAAGGCTTGTGTTTTATTAACAGTGTCTGTGTCTATGGCCTTTTGAACTTGCATTTCCTTAATGGGAGAACTGGGTACTGGTGAAGGCAAAGGTTTGGAGGGAGTTATAAGCCTATGTGACATTTTCTTTCTTCTCTAGGGAGTCCATGAACACAGCTGGTGTCCTCAGTGTAACAGAGTTCCAGAGGATGTGATTAAATGGTGGTGGTCTGGTCTTCCGGCTACCTTGACTACCAAGTTAGCTGCATGCTGTATGTGTGTTTCTTGAGAGCATTCTTATTAAGCCAAGTCAAGCCAGCCTTGAAAGCAGGATGGCACATTAGAAGACCGGGGAGCTGGGCAACATTTCCGAGGGATGTCTTTAAAAACAACTGTTACTTACAGGCATGAGTCAGCTGTTCCAAATTTAACCAAAAAGTAAATGGATATATTCCATGTGTCTTCAGACTGTATTCTTATGCTAAAAATCTTTCATAGATGGTCTGTCATTTTAGCATGTAAGTTATTTGCTTTGATAAACTCAATTCTGTGAGTGTTTATTTGGTGTCAAAAATCAGTGTGTGTATGAGAGGTGAGAGCGGTAAGGAGGGGAGGAGAGAGGCATAGAAGGAGGAAGGAAAGGGTGCAGGGGAGAGAGGAGGGATAGGAAGAGGAGAAGAGAGACAAAGGGAAGAGTGGGAAGAGAAAGAGAGAGCAGACAGAGAAGACAAGAGGAACATTATAGACATTTTTGCATCTGTGTAGAGCATCATGAATGGGTTGTCTTCTTATTTTATTAGGAAAATATTCTGTAAAATTCTAAAAGAATGTGGCACTAGGTCTGTGGATAGTGGACAATGATGCAATGATCAGAATGTCCTGTTCTGTACTTGACATCACCATCACCGGTTACTAGAAACGTTTCTGACAGGGTGTCGGTGAACTGAACCCCTGGCTGGCTTCTGTGCACAGACTTCAGTGTTGGGAGTTCCTCTGGCATCTCTTGCACTAAAGCGTTGCTTCCGACTCTCTTTCTCTTCCAATAGCAAATGACAAGCCGAATGCCTTTCAGAGAAACTTAGAGAATTCATCTGTTTAGGCTGCAGCTCTGCCCACTAACTGCCTTCCCCTCTGGAAATACAAAACCCCAGAGAATCCCTGCTTTCTTTACAGCTGAAATACCACCACGCTTACAGTTTGGGTATCTCTACTTAGTGCAAAATTAGTCTTCCCGCTACTTCCGAATAGTTTTCATTGTTGCCTAATACCCAAGTGCTTCTGCCTTACGTAAGCAACAAGCATGTAGAAAAGCCAGCCTCATACAACGCCCTTTGAAGGAGCCACCACAGAGGGCGGCCTGGACTGCTATGTGCATTCGTAGTCATTCCACGAGGAGTGTGCTCCCACCACAGCCGGCTGAGAGCTTCACCGGGCAACACCCGCCCCTGGCACTGTCTCCAGTCGAGAACAAGTCCAAGAAATAGAAAAACATAAAAAGCTATTGTCCATGTCCAGTGAGAAATGAAACGCATTGGACCAAGCACCACGACTTCCTTAAAATAATACACCTGTTTATCACTTCCGCGTGGGGATCAGGCTCAGGGCTGCTAAACTCGTAAACCTTTGGAAATCAATGGCTTGCGCCATCACTGCTTGTTTCTAACTTATCCTCTTTTTTTTTTTTTTTTTTTTTTTTAAAAGAAGGCAATTTATTATAAACTTTCAATGGCTTCACCTTATCTTCAGCACTAAATTCAGCTCATGTCCTGCTTGGTTTTGTAGTGTTGGTGCCAACCCGAGGGTTAGAAGCGATTTATTAATGAGAGAACACGCATGCCCTGAGGCTCTGGCTGAAGAAAATAGCTTATGAATTACTGTGTCGCCATAGTCCAAAGTTTACCTCATCTAGAAAGAATTAATGACACATGTCAGATTTCTTTGGCTTGTCCCCAGGCTAACTCATCCCAGATTTTTGTTGTTGCTTGTTTGTTTTAGGAAAGGTCTTGCATAGCCCAGGCTGGTTTTGAACTTGCAGTATAGTCAAGGATGACCTTGAACTTCTGAACCTCTAGGTTCCACTACCTGGAACCTGGGTTTACAAGATTGGACCAGCACGCCCTGTAGGTTCATGAGGTGGGAGAGACTGATCCCAGAGTTCTATGCATGCTAAGTAAGTTAAGGGGTATTTCCAGTGCCCACCACAGATTCGACAGAGGCTCCTATTATAGATGTGGCCTCATGAGGGTTAGCAAAGGCAGTGATTGTATCATCCTCTACAATTCCTGAGAAACAAAATCATGTCTCTACAATGAGAACTACAGGGCAGGAAAGGATCAGATTGACTTGGGGGAGAAAGGCAGCACTTGAGCAGGTTTTCATTGGAAATGATCCACTTATCTGATTTGCTTGGCTGAAATCTTTCCCCACGATTCGATTTCCATGTGCTCTTCCCTCCAGCCTTCTCAAGGGATGAAAGAGATGTGTCAGGATGCTCCAGTCAGCCCAAAGAGCACCCTCTCAAGGTCATAGCTAAGTCATCTGTTCAATGGAAGTAGTAGACCAGACAGGTAACGTCCTCCTGATTCTGGACGGCTCTGACTTAAGGGTGATGTCACATGACCTTAGGGTATCCCTTATAAGGGCTTCAAAAATCACTAACCACCCATGCCACTGACAATTATTGTTATGGGCCTAAAGGAATTCAATATATTCTCAAGAGAAAGCAGACTAGTACCTATCTAATGACTGGATAGGGTACGTGCTTGAGGGATGTGAATTCCTTTTTCCCATAGCTTATTGAAGAAGCTTGGTGTGGGGTTTTGACTTAGTTCAACAAGTTACTTTATCAGCCAATAGGATTCTAAGGTTTACCAGCCCCTCTGTGATCCACCATACTCCTGTTGTCTAGAAGTTTCTAGATTCCTCACCTAGATGCCTCTCCTAATACATACATTAGCAAGATGGAAAATGTTTCATCAGGAGTTAGCAACAAGAACAGTACACATGTAACACACACACACACACATACACACACACACACACACACACACACACACACACATACTGGTCATAAAAGGTCATGTATTGTATAATTCTACTCACATACAATGTCCAGAACAGAAAAGTACATATAACTAGAAGTGAATTAATGGTTTCCAGGGGCCGGAGAAGAGGGCTTGTAATGGATGTGAAGCTTTGCCAATTTACTAAACCCCACCAAATTCTAAAGTTTGAAGAGTGACCCTAATGACATGTGAATTATATACTAATAAAACTGTTCTTAAAATGTTGATGAGATAGGCAGGCAAAGACACTTGCCGCTAAGTCTGAACCCTGGGATGGTGGAAAGGGAGAAATAACTCTCACAAGCAGCCCTCTTGCCTCTACAGGTTAGCGAACAGATTTTCAAAACATTGTTCTTAAAATTACAAAAGAAGAGTTCTGGAGATAGCTCAATATGTAAAGTGCTTGCCACACACACAGATTTGAGTGCCGATTCTCAGCACTCACATAGTAAGTGAAGCAGAGCACTGGGTGCCTATCATTCTAGGACTGAGAATGTGACTCAGGAAGGTCTCTAGGGCTCACTGGTCAGCCATCTTAGATGAATCTGTGAACTCCATGTACAGTGAGAAATTCTGTCTCAAACAGAAAGCAAGAGAGAAAGACAGCTAGTGACACATCTCTGGTCTCCACACATCTACCCAAATGCATGCACACATGTGCACACACATATGACCACAATCAAATAAATAAGTAAATAAATAAAAGCCAAGTGTGGGAAAGAAAACCAGAGAATGTTACCAAAGTAAGCCTTGGGAAGAGGGAGTGGATTCCATTCCCTATCCCAGTATTGTCTTGAGCAAGTTACCTATTGAACCTGTCTGGGTGTAAGATTTCCCAACATGGCGATATCATGTCATGGCAGACTAATTATTAGGACAACACTGTCAGGAATTAAGCATTTCATTTAAGTGCCCTCAGCAGGATAGGTAAACTGAGCTAAGACCCCTGTCTTCTGCCGTGAGCATGAATAGTGCCCAAAGCAAGCCCAGGGAGACCTCAGACATGGCTGATCTTAGATTTTATTTAATTTTTTTTTTTTGAGACAAAATTTCGTGTAGCCCAGGCTGGCCTACAGCACATTATATAGCTGAAGATGACCTTGACCTTCTGATCTTCCTATATCTACTTCCTAGGTGCTGGAATCACATGCATGCACCATCACACTGAGTTCATGTGGTACTGGGGATGGAACCCAGAGCCTTGTATGTACTTCAAAAGTGCTGTGTTGACCCCCCGCCCCCCATGTTTAAAGACCTACTCAGTAACGACAGTTCTCTTAGCACTGGTTTCATTCTCCACTGTCTCACTTAGCAATGCGGGTAGACTCTACCTTTTCCGGGGGAGAACGCTCATCTTGCATACACTTCTTCTCAAGCATGAAAAACCTGGACTATGATGCTCTCTCACTGAGGCCCTTTGTGTAGGATGAGCACCAGCAGCTGACTTAGACAGATACAGACACCCACAGCCAAACAGTGGATGGAGCTTGGGGACCTTTATGGAAGAATAGGAGGAAGGATTGTAGGCTGCTAAGGGGACAGGAACTCCACAGGAAGACCAACAGTCAACTAACCTGGACCCTTGGGGCTCTCAGAGACTGAAACACCAACCAAAGAACATACACTGGCTGGACCTAGGACTCCCCACATATATGTAGCAGATGTACAGCTTGGTCATGGGATATGTTCTTCTAGCTGGACTGCCTTGTCTGGCCTCAGGAGGAGAGGAAGTGCCTAGCCTGGCAAAGACTTGAAGTGCCAGGGTGGGGGATATGTGGGGGGGGCAGCATGTGCTCAGAGGAGAAGAGGAGTGGGGCGAAGGGTTGGGGGGAGGTGACTGGGAGGGAGACAGTGAGTGGGATGTAAAGTAAATAAGTCAAAACAGTATTTTTTAATGTTTTAATGTTTAATATTTTAAATGTCAGTGTGACAGAATATAGAATCACCCAGAACAAGAGTCACAACTGAGGAATTATGTAAGTCAGTTTGTCTGTGGGTGATTATCTTGACTGGCATAGGAAAAAAACATCCTGGATGTGACGTATGTAGCACCGTTTTCTGGGCTAAGCCTGGAACTGTATAGGAATGAAGAAAGCTGGCTGACCAGAAGTAGGGAGCATTGTTCTCTGTTCGAGGCTGTGGATGTAAGTAGCTCAGCTGAGTCCCTGCCTTGATGTCCCCTCCATGATGGACCAGAACCTGGAACTGTTAGCTGGGTAAACCCTCTCTCTCCAAAGTTGCATTTGGTCTGGGTCTTTTATTATAGCAGCAGAAGCGAAGCCAGGACAAGCATCAAACAAGAGTTTGGGGGGTGGGCGTTCCCTCTTGTGTACCAGACTAAAACTTTTGCCCACTTGGTAATTGGAACTCAAGTTAGCAAACAGTTCTTTGAATTAAGGAAAGGATGAAGCAAGTAAAGGAAGGAGGGATCCACAATCCAGAAGGATGCGGAGTTGGGCTTTTGTAGGGGATACATAAGGGAAACCGATATCCCTTTCACACTTCAGAGAAAGCGGTGTGTTTTGTTTCTGTACTTCATCTCCTTCCCACTTGGGAAAAGAGCCCCAGCTTTGAAGACTCCCTGTTTAAACTCATTAGGAAAACCATCAATGAAGGAAGCTTTCATGCAGCCCTGGTGGGAGGAATTAGCCTTATGGGGAGAGCTGGATCAATCTTCAAGTCTTTCATCTACTAAGATGGGAGGTCAGCCCCAGCTGCCTGTTCAGCTGGAAACTTAACATAAACAAATGCTTTGCTTATTGGAGAGTCCCAGGGACAAAAGGGCTGTGGTATTCTCCCTTCAATCCTCCCCAGAAGCCCGCTCTGCCTACTGCGTTCACAAGATGGATGGATCTGGAGAGCACATTGGGCAAGCTGAATGGCAAAATGTCTGATCCCAAAGAGAAAGGTGCTGTTTTATTTCTCATCCCAGAAGGAAAGGGGATGGAGTATCAATACTCAGAGGACAGGCTCCCTTCCTGTGCAACTCATAACGTTACCCAGGCAGACATGGACGCCTTGCTAGCAAGCTTGGTATTATATCTGTTTTAATGTTGGAATTCTCTCCCCCCCACCCGTCTCTCTCTCTGTCTCTCTCTCTGCCTCTCTGTCTCTCTCTGTCTCTCTCTGTCTCTGTCTGTCTGTGTGTGTGTGTGTGTGTGTGTGTGTGTGTGTGTGTGTGTGTGTAAAGGCCATATAACAACCTGTACTGTCATTCTTCAGGCATTGTCTACTTTATTTCTTGAGACAGGGTCTCTCACTTGCCAGGGACTTGCAAAGTAGGGTCTGTTGACCAGTGAATTTCCAACACTCTCTCCAACATACATATATACCAGAATTAGAGGAGCTCAACATCATGCTTAGTAGGATGTTTTCTGCTTTTGTTTGTTTTAATCATGGGATCTAGGAGTTGAACTTAGGTGCCTGTGCTCATGGGATGCAGCGCACTGTACCAACTGAGCTGTCACCATAACCTTGGAGTTGTTTTTATTTTAACTTTTATTGCTTGCACTTAATTAATAATTAGGTTATTGTATTACTTATTTTATATGTTTGTGTGCAGAGGAACTTGTATGACTTTCTTTCCACTACCTGAGCTCCAGGGATCAAATTCAGGTAGTAAAAAGGGAGCAAGTGCCTTTACCCACTAAGCCATCTCCCTGGTCCCAGAGCAAATTTTAAACGTTCTTATCCTCGAGATGATTTGTATTCTCTGTGATCCATCTGGCAGATTCAAAGTGAGTTTTCAGGTGAGAAAATAGAATTGCCAGTGGTTGTCTATAGAGAGATCATAGGGGCAATGGGAGGAGGAAGACAGAAGAGGTGGGGTGGGTGAGGGACGGCTCAGCAGGCTGAGGTGCATGCTTCCAAGCTTTACTACCCAAATTAGATGACTCTGGAATTCACATGGAGAAAGGACAAAACTCATTACTGTGAGTTCCCTTTGAATGCCACAGGAACATTGTGGTGCACACACACACACACACACACAAAGATAGAGAGAGACACACACACACAAAACCCAGTGACTGTAAGATGGAGGTAGAAACAGGCAGATTCCCTGGAAGCTTGAATAGCCAATTTATCAAAGTACCAGGCCAATGAGAGACCCCAGTCCCCAGTCCCTTCCTGTGTGTTGCTTTGAAAAGAGGATCCATGGACAACCACACTGTGATATAAAAATTGACAAGCAGAGCTTGACTCCTTTCTGATAAGCCCACAAGAAAAACAAGAATCCACTTTTAAAACATGGTAAAATTAAGCACATTCAGACTTGAGAAAACAGTGGGCTTGTTCGTGCAGTTACCGTTCTGTTTATTACCAGGGGCAGGTGTCCATCCATACCTCTTTCACTATTCCTCATTTAGCTCACGAGAAAACAAGACATGAACTGACCCTAGCCAAAGCCTGGAGCCATCCTTGTCTAATTTAATGAGCAACTAACTAATCCAAAAGGAAAATGGCCATTCCTTATCCAGCCATAATGGAGACGCAAGATGGCATGTAAATCAGTAACCCTTGTATTGCAAAACAGACAAATAGATTAATGCATATTGCAAGGATGGGTGGAAAGATCGATCAGGTTACCGATTCAGACCATGAACTTTCTCTCAATATACTGCATTTAACTTTTAAATAAGGTTTAGGAGAACCTGTAACAGTTTACTCATTGACAGAGCTATATTTTAGTAAGGGCAGAAATTGGCTAGTCTATAAAAATTAAATTATGCCCCTTTCACTGTATCTAGTCAAGAGGAAAAACTCTAATTACAAGATTGCAATGTCAAACAAATGCAAATTCGTATTCTTTATATCCTGGTTTAAAAATTCATACTGGAAGGTTGGGGGCAGGCTTCTCTTCTGAAATGAAAATCAATATTTGAAATATTTTTATGGAATGCAATGATAAATAAGCAAAATAAATGTGATTCTCAAGGACACTGCTTAGAAACACCAACCCATGAAGAGCAGAGTTGGGAGGGGAGGCATTAGTCATGCAAACATTTAACCATCAATTAGGGAGGACAAGGAACTTCTCTTCCCAGAACCCACACTTCATTATTCCAGAAATGACCAAAGAAAAAAAAGCATCAGGAAATAACCTCAGACCCTAACAGGGGGGCAACTCTAGAGGATAAGCAAAGGTTAATTTTAAGTGCACTTCCATGGAAATTAAATTTACCTTTCTCAAAATTCATAAAAGCTGATTTGCAGACTTAAGCCAGCAAAGATCAACTGAAGGCCTGGCCCTATCATACTGCCAGTGTTTGGGGATGGGGCAGGCAGGGAGACTTCTTTTATTTGCTGCTTAATGTCAGGTTAGGTCAGTTCATTAAGATTTCTTAGTCTGTATAAATCCCTGGTATTTCTACACCTATCTTAAAAATGCCAGTTCAAGGCATACTCAAAAATTTAAAATCCGTTTTGGTTGGCTTTCTGATATCCACTTTGTGGTCTTTCCACTTGATCTGCTAGATGAACTTGACAGACATAAAAAAAAAAAAGTCATCTTAGTCCTTAGGACTTTCCCAGTGTTATCTCCTTGGGAGTGGGTGGCTGTACATTTCCTTCTGTCAGAGGCTGGCAGGTGGCACTGCAGCCAATTTATGTTTGGCCAGGGAAATGAGAATCAACCCGTAACAATGGACTAGTGGACTTGGGGCCAGGCTGATAACTTTTTAAAGATCTTCCTTTGTTTCTCTATAACATACAAAGGGTGCTCCAAGTCAGTGATACAGTGTGCAAGCATCCCAGAGTCTCTTGGAGAGCTTCGACAAGGCCCATGGCCACACAGAACATGGATACACAGAATAAGCATCCTCAAAGGGAAGAGGGCTATCAAACTCAACAGAACTTTAGGACAATACCCATATACTCTTAGGTAGGACTCTCTGGAATTTTCAGCTCTGTTGCACCAAGAATCTCAGCACAGGCTACATTATAAACCAATTTGGCTTTGATTCCTGACGGGACCACATAACAGGCACTGTGTTCTTTCTTGAGGGTGAACCATAGGCCAGCTGGTTGAAGTATAGGGTCGTCATCAGTCATTATGACTAGAACTACTATATTTCATGATATACTATGAGGCTAGTGCTAAGGGAAGAGCCAGATAGTGCGTACAATGAAAGTTAGCTCATGCTGCCACGATTTTATTATATTGTGGTCACTTAGCAACCAAAGTTGCTCTCCATCCTTGTTGTCTAAAAAAAAAAAATCAAGCTGACTGGTCTATAACAATTACATGAAATTTAATATGAAATGCCTTCAAGATATCAGTCCCAGGACATTGCTTTCTGCTGAGGAAAAACAAAACAAACAAACCCAAAAACCAAGAGAAGAAAATGAAAAACAGAACAAAGTAAAAACCCTAACCAACCAACCAAGTAAGCAAGCAAACAAAACCACCAAGGTCAACAAAAACTGTAACCACATTTGCCTAGCTTCCAGTGAATTCCCACTCAGAATGGCTTGAAACCATTTACAGCTAGTGTTCATCAGTATGATAGTTAGTGTTGTCAACTTGACAACAGGATGCACATCTGTGGGGGATTACCTTTGCATGACTCTACATGGGCAGACTTCCCTGAGTCAGGGCTGTTCCCTGACTGTATTTCTGGACTGGAGAAATGGAGACGAGTGGGGGACACTAGAGCATGCAGACCTTACTTTGTTCCTGCTGCTGTGACTATGACCTTCTGGACTGTGCCTTGAACTGTGAACTAAAAATAAACTCTCTCTGACGTTACTTTTGTTAGACTACTTTGTTACAGCAACAGGAAACAAACAAACAAAAACTAAGACACACCCCATAACTGGTTTTCCCTTTAGATTCATTAATTGCTTCTGTTTTGTTTGCTTGTTTGTTTTAATACCAAGATTAAAGTTGGGGCCAGGACCCACATTCCCAGGGAAAAAACTGTAGCAGGAAGAACCCGTTCTTGAAAGTTGTCCTCTGACCTCTGACCTCCAGAGACAGGTAACCTGTGCTGTGTACAATCACCACCCCCCACTTCAAATAAATAAATGTAAGTTTTAAAAGTTTATACAAAGGATGAAACTAAACCTCAAGTTTGGGCTATTTGGCATGTGAGTTAGAATGGCTGTTTACTAGATCCTGGGTTTCCTAGGTGGCTGGTGGGTACAGATGCCCAATGCCACAAGCAGGCACTGAGCCGCTGCAGTTGTTGCAAGCAGAGGTCATGGACACAGAATGAAGACAGCCAGCTTTGCCTAGGTGATCAGTCCATGGCAAATACTGGAGTACAGTGAATAAAAGCATTTGCTGAACAATCATGAAGACCTGAGTTCAGATCCCAGCATCCATTCATGTTTTTTAAAAAAGCTAGCTGTGGCCATATATGCATTCACACCCCCCTCCACAACTCGATGGGGGTGGAGACAAGAGTAGTTCTGGGGTTTGCTGTTGGTCAGGATCAGTGAGAAACGATGTCTTAAGGGTAAAAGGCAGAGAGTGGGAGCTGGGTGTCCTGGCCCCCACCTGCTCCTGCTTGAGTGTGTGCACCTTTGCATATGTATCTATGTTGTGTATACACACGCGTGCACGTAAATAGCATACACATACATTCTCTCTCTTTATCTCTCTCTCTCTCTCTCTCTCTGTTTCACTCTCTCTCACCAAAAGAAGGAAAAAAGTTGGCATTGCAGTGTGATAGTTTTTCTTCACCTTTTGACTAGAAAACAAGCAGCTTAAACCAAGGACTTCCTTCAGGACTGACTGTTCGGATGTTTTCTGTGGGTAATGTGGAAGTTATAAGGTCTTCCTGCAGTATAGTTTGGAGAAGAGGACCCAGCAAGATGAGAAACATCACTTTGAAAAGGGAGTGTGCAGCTGTCATCTTGGATGAATACACAGACAAAGAAGCGGTGTTTCTCAGAAGTAGCCTTCTGAGTAACTCTTTTTCTCTATCCACCCCTGGTTGTGAAGCACAGCACCCAAGTAAGCAGAGGCCTTGAGGAGTCTGAGGAAGTTCTTAAGGCATGACAGCACCTCCCATCATGTCTGCTGGCTGCAGATTCTCGAAGGGCAGAAGATGCTTGGCTCAGTTAAAACATAGTGCAAAGAAAATCACTCATCAGAACCATTCACATCTATCTTGGTTGCAGTATCATCATTAAGTTTTGTGTTGTCCAGCTGCTTTAAATAACAGGATTATCAGATACTACTACAATGCTCCTTAGGTTTTAGAGGATACATTATTCTTGAGAGCAGTTATATCTTAGACTTCCAGGAATAGCACTTTTTAAATACACTCCAGTCAATAACAAAGAACAGCCACACGCAAAGGGTCTGGAGAGATGGCGCAGCAGGGGAAGTGCTTCAACACAAGTATGAGAACTAAAGGCTGGATGCCAGGCACACATGTAAATGTCAGCAGGGCAGATGAGGTGATGCCTGCTTGTAAGCCTTATCTTTTGGAGAGATCTTTGGACCAAGTTGTCTAGTTAGAATTGGTGAGCTCTAGGTTCAAGTAAAAGACTCTGCCTCAATATATAGGATCAAGGGAGGCACAGATATTAACCTCTTGTCTCCACACATGCAAACATGCATCTACACTGGCATGAATACTATGTATACACAAGATGTGTATCTACATGTACTCATGTACCAACAAATGTGAACATGTTTGCATACATACATACATGCATATCACACACACATACACATGCTTGGTGCTATGGAGAGCTGGCTGGCTCCTTATGCAACCAAGAGGTTAACAACAATATACTTGTATTCCCTAACCATGAAGAAACTGCTTCTCCATGGTTTTGTCTTCAGTGCTAGTGTCTATCCATTGTTGTTCTGCCAGGGAGTTAAGGGGAATCAATTGTTCTAATGACCCGTGGAGCTCTATGGTCATCTTGTTGGACTAAAAAGGAACAAGGTTCACCCAATGTCATCCATCCCAAGATGGTATTTCCCTTGTTTTCAGCAACCTTTAAATAGCCAAGTCTCTAGTTGACCTTGGAATCGAAGCAGTAGCTCATTTATTGTCTCAAAGTTCTTGTTTCGATTTGAGGTGAGTTTTTAATCTTAACTCCCGAGTGGGTGGGAGTCTACCTTTCAAAAGACTTACTAGCTAGAGTGAAGTTGGTTCCATCTAGCTTGCTCCTTCAGCTGTATAACATCCAGGCTCTTCACTCAGCTAGCCAGTAGCTACACTGCTAGAGTGTGGGGTGGCAGTGAGGGAGGGGGTATCTTTCCCGTGGTAGATCTTGGCAATTTGTGCTTCGAATTTGATGCATTAGTTCTAAAATTAAATAAAGATCCTATAGCGTTCTTCAAAGAAATATGGTGTGGCGCTGTGACAAAACACATTTTTCAAGTTCTGACCTCTGGGAACTTGAAGTAGCTTCATATTTCAGTCTGACATTGCTCACAGGCTACTGTCGAGCTGCTGGAGCCGGGGCAGTTATCCGTATTTTGTCTTCACCACCTCCATCAGCTTTTTAGTCCAGAAAGGTTAAAGGCATAAATAAAAAATAAAAATAATAAAGGAGAGCTACTGATTTACAAGAACTTCGTCTCAGGAGTCCCCTGGGAAGAAGTCCTGGCAATTAACTCTAATGAGGTTAAAGTAACTTCCAACTCTTCATTTCCCCAGAAGTGTAAAAAGTAAATCTGTGCTAACCAGTGTGTGTGTGTGTGTGTGTGTGTCCGTGCTGGTGTGTAACACACAGTAGCATGTGTGTTACATCAGTCATGGTCTTTTCCTGTAATTTAACACCCTCCATTCCTAGCCCTCAATGGAGGTTGGAGGGGGAAGAGTCACTTACCCGCACTTTGTTCCATCACTTCTTTCTGACACATGTCTTGTACGTTCACGGTGCAATTTACGATGAACTCAGGGGACGAGCAATCGTTGTTCAGTTGAAATTCCTCACACTGGTAGCACTGAATTTGCAGCGCCAGCCCTGTAGGACAGATGTGGTGGGGTTCAGAAGCACTGGTTAAGATCTGGCTTGCATAGTGCACATACTGGCTGGCCAGTATCACCGTGTACTGACTGCCCCAGACAACAAGGGCTTCTGGTCTCTGCATCCTGCTCTTCAGTAGGGCTGGAGGTGCCTGAAGCCAGCAGGGGGCGGCGGCATCAGTTCCCAGGGTCTAGGAGGATAAAGCCTTGCCAGAGACCCTACGTTCTCTAGACACAAACAGCGCCTGTAACACCCCCTCAGGCCTTTCCGCAAGAAGTTGCAAAGAGACCGGGGAGAGTTCAAATCCCAGATCAAAGTAGTGGGGTACAAGCTTGTGCTCCTGTTTGAGCCTAATTGCTAATTGGTTACAAATTGGTTAATTACTATTTTGGCACCGTTCATAATTGCATTGGCTGACGCGTTTTCGGTTTTATTTATTTAATCTTGTAAGTCAGCGTTCATGGGCTAAGGCTTGGATGTTTCCTAGCGACCACCCTGCAACCTGGGGGGAGGCGCTGGATGCTAAATATCCCTGCTCAGTCCTCCAGCTCAGGGTCCCTTCTTGCGATCAGTGACAGGGGCAGCTGCTACTGAGGATTGGAGAGGACATAGTGTGGGAGCAAATGTTGAATGTACGCGCCCTCCCAGGGACCGCTACACTGCAGCCCGTTTAGACCTGCCTTTTTATCCCCTTTTTGAAAAACATGGCTGTTGGGGAAAAAAAAATATCTGATAGCTTGGAGTCCGTGATCAGGAGCAGTTACTTACCATATCTTCCTGGTTGCTCTCCTCTGATCTGGAGCTTCTCTTTGGGCTGCATGCCCCTTCCTGCACCCTGCCGATCTCGTGAAGAGCACAGCTAGCTAACTCAGCCCGGGAGGGCAGCTCCCCCGCCCCCCAGCAGCAGATTGTCCAGCGAGTCGCTCACCTGTCAGCATCGCCGCTCCCTTGAGTGGTCACAAATACTTGATAACTTGACTAGGTTGGATGCTTGTCGCCCCTTTTCCTGTCTCGCCCAACTCAAGGACCCTCCCCACTCCCAGCTCTTTATCCCCAACTGTGTACCCCACGCAGCTGCAGCCAAGAGTCGCGCCAATCTGCCGCTCTCCGCTCTCCTGCAGCGCGGGACTTGGAGAGCATCCCAGTCTAGCGCCTTTGGTCTCAGTTTTCAGCACCAAACTCCCGCTGGGTAGCCCCAGCGCAGCGCGGACCACAGCTGGGCGCATTGGGGCTTAGACCACAGACGCATGGCGAGATGGCATGAGGGTATCTGGCCAGGCAGCTGGCCTCTCCATCTTCTTACCTGGAAGCCAGAACAATCCGCAAAAAGTTGCTGCGATGCCGAGAACCCACATCCTCCCGGATCGGCAGGGCCGGGAGCGGGCAAGAGCATCAGAGACCGCGACCGCAGCGGAGGCTCTTCCGGCCGCGGCGACTGTGGCTGCCGAGGCTTGCGCTGCTGCCGCCCAGGCGACGGCTGCCACCGAGAGGAGCCGCAGGTGTCGCCCGCGGCGCCCGCATCGCCCGCGCCCGGGGCTCCCAGAGGCTGGTCCCAGGCTCCTTGGGTTCGCGCTCCCTGGGGCGGAGCGCAGCGCTTCCGGAGGAGTTGGCTGCTGAGGCTTGAAGAACTACTGGCGATCCGGAGCACCCAAAAAAGTCTCGCCTGTTCTGCCCCCACCCCTCCCACTCAGGGTACCACGTGACGGCTGCTGAGTTGTGGTGGGGGTGGAGGGCGGGGAAGGCTGGGACTGTCTCTCTCTACTGTCCCCACCCCTTTCTGCCACCCTTTTAGCCTACCACCGCTAGTTCCTTAGAAAGGAGCGCCTGCTGGGCTCGGGAGTAATGTTGAGCAAGGTTAGGAATACAGAGGTGACTAGGGAGCAGCAGGTGCCATCAGGACCTGTCCTATGCGAATTCGGAGACCCGAGTGCTGGGCTGTGATACCCAGGTGCTCTGTTTCCTTCCGCTGCTAACCAGTACCCCTGCAACTGGGTCTCACCCACTCAGCCCGGCATCTTTTTATCACTCGCCGCCCTCCGGCCCTCTAGGTGACTGCCTGGGATAAGGCGAAGGGGAGTTTCCGGGCACCTGGCAAAGTTGTACCGTACCGAGTTCCCTGGGGTGTCCGACGCTGCCGCGTCTCTTCCTGAGAGAAACCCACCTCGCCGGTCTTCCAGCAAAATGCTTGAGAGTAAGATGGTGACCCTACTGCAGCTGGCTTGCTTGGCCCAACCATCCTCTCCTCACCTGCTTGCATGCACCGCTGGGATGCATTGACTCAACCCCGGTTTCCTAGCCCAGAAAGAAAGCTACTTGAGGAGTGGACACCGGGATCTGTGCTCTCACTGAAAAGCAAATGGGGCTGACTGCTCCCCCAAGCCACCAGCTATGAGTAAAGAGCTAAAGAATGGCCACTTGGCTATAAGCTGCCTCCCCCTCCTTTCTGACAATTCTAAGTGACCCACCTTGCATCTTCCCAGGACACAACGGTGCTATTTCTCCTTCCTGGTGGAGCTTTGTGGAAGACTGTTCGGTGCAGAGCCGAAGCTCTTGGTGCCCCCGCCCACAACCCCCGCGCCTTTCCACCCTCCTCCCCCATCCCCATTTGGGATTTGGGAGCCTCAGTGGAAACCCGCTTCATCCCTCCCTTGTGGGGTCTCCCGAGGGGAAGTTGTCTCTCAGCTGGGATGTGATCATTTATTTCCCTACCCTGCCAGCAGAGCAGGTTTGGAAGAGGCATAAATGACTTTCTTGTAATTCCTCCGCAGAGATCGGTCCATAGCTGCCTCTGGCTCATTCTCCCCCACCCCCTTCCCTTCATTTCGAGCTGGTTAACTCCTTGGGGAGACAAGGATGCTTTGACCATTACTCGCTTGTCTGAAGTGTGGATCTTAACAATTGTTCGAATTACTATTACAGTAGCAAAAGGGAAGCCTTATTTATTCCTTCAGGGAAACCTCTCCACAGAGCAAGCGTGTGAGACGCGATTAAAATAATCACGGGACCAACCGCTCCTTGAACAAAGTTCTTTTCTGCTCTTAGAGGGTGTCATTGTGATAAGACGTTTATTCCGAAATGAAATGAAACAAAAGGATTTTTAAAGTCCGAAAGACAAAGATGCTTTACGCAGCTTGAATTTAAGGTAATGAAATCCAAATACAACAAATTGCACAAATACAGTAACACTGGTCATACAATACTCTGTAAAGACACAAGTGTGCTAAGGTAACCGCACAAATTCTAAACATAGCTCTACCCTGCCTGGTCTGCAGGTTTCTGTACAGAAAGAATTATAAATAGTTCACTTCTAGAAAAAATACACATAACCTTTAAAATAGAATTTATCCCCCCATATAAACAGACTTTAATAGAAAAAAAGATATTAAAAAGTAAGAAAGTTTCATAGCACCAACCGTTCATTTATTTTTATAAAGTAGATATGGCAAATAGAGTGCCCAGGTTTTTAATAATAATAAAAAGCAGGGAGATTAAAAAAATAACAACAGATACCTGGAATTGCAAGAAATACAAGGGAGAAGATGGAAGAGGTTGAGACTGAAGCCTGCTAAGGTCTACAGGTCTACTCACTTCGGCATCATCCTGTGCCACCTAATCAGTGCCCATGCTTAATTCTACAACAGGACACCTATATCATCACAACTTGAGTCTTCCTCAAGGCAATCTGGAAATGGGACTGCCCTTCAAATTGCAATTGAGAGACAGACCTTAAGAAACAGAGATGACCTCAACCCCTCTGGCTTTTCTGCCCGCCCCAGGCTTAGGCTGACACAGTAAATGCACAAATGACTTGAGGACCAAGATGATTACGTTCACAAAATCTTTAGCTGGGGTTTTTTAAAAATATATTATCAACTTCTAGAACTTAATGCATCGCTTCAAGAGCATGGCACCAACTCTTTTTATTGCTATCTTTCTCCTCTACAATATAATTTCTCTTCCCCCAGAATTTACAGCTTTTATACAAATACTCAAAAAAGTGCAAACATTGAGAATACGCCATCATATTTTGCTTTGTAATCCTCTCGAAACCCAGTAAGCAGAGGCAATCTTGATCAGTCTATGTGAGAAGTAAACTCTAGTGTATTGGCTGCTATCAGCTTCTCTGGAGCTAGTCCTCCTGCATCCCTGGCTCCAGAGTCTGTTTTCCTAGGGCACCATGCACAAGTCTCACGGAGGGATGCTCCTCTAGGCGTCATTGGAAGCTTGACTTGCACAAGAGGAGAAGCTATCATACAGAGAGTCGCTCAGAGACTCCACGTGGTCCACCCCAGGCCTATCCGAGCTACTCAAAGACACTTCTGTCTTTTTGCCTTTTTCTTCCTTTTGTCCTTCAACCTCACTTGGAGACTTCTCTTTTTCTAATAAAATCACAGTATTGCTGTTAAATTTATTGAATGACTCCAGGGAAATTTCAGATAATCTATTCTCAGGATCTTCTTTTGTTTCTTCAACTTGTTTCAGTCCCTGCAATAAAAAGGAGGAAAATATTAGAAACATAATTCTTTGGAAAAAAATCAATTTATCCTATCTGATATTCAATTATTGTCTGGATAAAGTACAGTTTAGAGGGACAGAGAGAACCTACAAGTCCTTAACAATCTTTTAGTGTAATTAAATGCAATAATAAAGCTAATTTTAGGGATAAATCATGACTTTAATCATTTTAGTGAGATAAATAGATCCCAATTTGCAAACCAGTTAAGTGCCACTTAATTCATTTTAAATGGATCCATTTGAAATTTGCTCAGGTAAAGTGTCTTATTTTTCTTTATCAAAAGTTCAAAGCCCTCTGTTTTCTTAATAAATATTCCTTGTACTTCTCCTAAAAGGGATATGGATTGAGTTTCAGCCAGAAGTTATAGTCTTTGGGGAGAAAAAAGGCATAAAATCTGTTAAATTGCCATAAAATTTCAGTACATATTAAGTTTGTTAAGAATATTGTCATGTTTCAATTTTGTCCCTTTTAGGTACCTGAGATATTTGAAGGAGAGCTCATAGTCATTGACTACAGATTACAGAAGGGCTAGAGGCATAAAAACCAAGTAATGTGTCTGCACTTCAGTAACCCTTCCCTTTCAGAAGGTCTGGCCATACCAATTTATACCAAGGATGTGATTTTCTTCATACTTTGCTTCAGGATTTCATAAAATAGTTATACTAGGCAACCATTGTAGGTGCCCTGTAAGCTTGAGTGTCTTCAGTTGCTCAAGCAGCTGCTCAGGTTAGGGCGAGGACAATGGGAGGCAGGGACACCAGAGGTCAGGAGAAGAGTGAGGGTGATCAAGTCTCTAAAGCAGCATCCATCAGCCTTTCTCCCTTGAGGCAAGAATTCCACCATCACAGGGAAAAGCAGCAACAGGGGCTTAAATATGATAGCAAGAACCACCTGTTAGGTTAATCCTCCACTCGGTCAAAGGCACTTAACAGGTTCCATTAGGCATTCAGAAAAGTAAACGTTTCCGTTTGATTTAGCTTTTTAAGTTTTATTTCCCTTTAGTTGATAGACAAGAGTCTTAGTTATAAACAACACACACTGTCGTTTTCACACTTGTGTCTCAGGCTGGGGAGATGGCTCAGTCAGTGTATTACTTTGTTGCAAGCATAAGGACCTGGGTTTGCTCCTCAGAGCCTATCTAAAAGAAATGAGCGTGGTGGCACACAACAGAAATCCAAGTGCCATGGAAGCAGAGAAAGGAGGCTCTTCGGGTTCTGTAGACAGCCAGTCCAGCCTACCTGGTGATTCACAGACCAGAGAGAACCTGTCGTTAGAGAAAGAACATACCCCAAATCAAAAGCAAAACAAATAAACGACATGGGCTGGTCAGTGTCAGAATGACATTCAAAGCTGTCTTCTGGCCTACACACACACACACATACACACACACACACTCTCTCTCTCTCTCTTATGGTATTTAGCAAGAAGTCAAAACTCTTTTCTAGAGCTATTTGGATATACAATATACAAAACAGAAACAATACTGCTAACAAGACTCATGTTTCTAGGAATATAAGATCAGAACTGGATCCTTGGGTGTCTCTACTGATTGTTCCTGCTGATCAATGCTCAGGATAAGACTCAGCCTGATGATCACTGGGCTGTAGTCTCCGTGCACAGCAGAGAGAGGGATCTGGTGTCAAGCTTGCCTCATGTGTTGGTGTCAAGCTGACTTTGTGTGTGTGTGTGTGTGTGTGTGTGTGTGTGTGTGTGTATGGGGGGGTTATTCCTTCTCTTGAACTTATCCCCTTCCATTAAAAAAGGACAAAAATATCCTGATCATTTTTTAAATTTGTCACCCAAATCTTCCATTTTAATGATCTGTCAACACATCTTGAGTGCATACAGTCCCTTCTCCTACCCTACCCCCTGCCCCACACAGTTACACTGATCTTATAAATGCCAGGAGGGAAATGATGCAGACAGACAGATGCAGCCAGGACCTGTAGACTCTTAATTGCTGAGTACTCATCGGAAAGAGAAAAGAGATACAGAAGTGAACTCCTTTGGTGTTCTGCGGGCTGGTGCTGGCAGTTTCTCTACTATGGAAAATGGGGTCATTAAATGGAAAGAGTTTGGGCACATGCTTTGAGTTAGTGCTTACTTAATTACCCAGTGTGCTGAACTATTACTCATGGAACTGGTTTTCAATCTAAAATGGTTGCCTTGAAACCATGGTGAGAGGCTGATCCACAGATTCCCAGCCGAACACAATGATTCCATAACCAGTAAGAAATCAAGCAAATGTTTGTTTTATGTTCTGCTAAGTTTTAAGTTTTTGATCCCTACCCCCATCCCCCATAAATTACATGGCACAATATTAGCAAAGGGCAGTGAGTAGAAAGAGGTTTGGAGAGAGTAAATGTCTGTTTTTAAAACAGAATATGAGTATATATTTACATTTCAGGGGAATAAAGAACCTTCAGGACAATTTCTCATCACCTGGATGTGCTACTCCTTTTCAGGAAACACATGTATTTTCCTCATCTGTACTTGGTCTATGAGGATCTCATATTCATTCAACAAACACTTATTAGAAAAGCTACTATAAGACAGATGAAAGTTAAATACATGTGAGGTGGGTATTAGAGGCCCCAAGGGAGACAACCTGAGGGCAGACCTTTCCCTGGCCGTAAGGGCCATGTACATCCTCCTTCAGGCACAAATGGTGACAAGGTGGACTGTTTATCAGCACTGAAGAAATGTCTAGAAACAAAGCACCTACAGCTCTAGCCACTTAGAAGCTGCTTAATGTATTTTCTTGAGTGACATATTCACTGGTAAGTTGTTGCTGTAAACACACGTTCCCTCATGTGTCTATACACACCCTTAGTGAAACTCAGTAAAACACACACACACACACACACCCCGATTATTGGTCCATGATAGTGGTTCTCAGAGTTCACTCTCCAGACTATCAGAAGCCACTGTACCATCAAGGAGCCTGTTGAAAATGTAATTTCATGGTGTTTATCCAAACCTCTTAAATCAGAAATCCTGGGCCCTGGAACCTGTTGCAAACAAGCTTACAGAGCAATTCTGACACATGCTCAGTATGCAATATATACATATTCCAGCTAGTTTTATGTCAACTGGACATAAGCTGGAATCACCAGAGAGGAGGGACTCCATAAGACATTGCTGTAGACAACCCTGTAGGACATTTTCTTAAGTAGTGACTAATGGGGGAGGGCTGGGCCATCATGGGTGGTGCCATCCCTGGGTTGGTAGTTCTGTGTGCTACAACAGAGCAGACTAAGATAGCTACAAGGAACAGGCCAGTAAGCACCACTCCTCTGTGGCCTCTGCATCAGCCCCTCCCTCCAGGTTTCTGCCATGTTTGGGTTCCTGTCCTGACTTCCACTGTGATGTGGAAGCTTTTTTATCCTCAACTTGCTTTCTAGTCTTGATGTTTCACCTCAGCAATAGTAACCATAATAAAGGCAGCTTTAAAATAAAAGAGTGGCAAGAAGAAGCAAGCTGTGTGTGTGTGTGTGTGTGTGTGTGTGTGTGTGCGTATGTATGTATGTATGTATGTATGTATCTACCCATCTATCATCTATCTCTAGAATTTACCTAAATAATCATGTGTCTATCATCTGTCTGCATAGTTATCTGAAAGTCTGACTCTGGCCATGAGGTTATGGAGATCACTCTGAGGAAAACACCCTTCCCATTGTAGAGAAAATGTGCACACTGTTGCTTAGAATGCCCTTTTCTAACCCTTTACTCTATGTCTGTGTTTGTCTTTGCCAGTGAGGTGTGTTTATTGGAGGCAACAAATACATGGATTCTGTTTTAACAACCTTAACTACTAGTCCTTGTCTTTTTATTGGAAATGTGAGGTTATTAACATTACTATTTTATCTTTATTATTGGCTGAATTATCTAATTTGTCTACTTTGTTCCCAAGTCCTGTCGTCCACATGACCAATTCTATTTGTAAAGTTTTCCACTGAGTTGTTACTTTAATCCAGCTTCTCACTTGCAAAGTTTCAACTTGAGGTCTTCAGCATTTCTAGAACAACATCATTGGATCTCCCTTTCATGTCCTGTGTTGATTTCCTCATTTCAAGGTTCTGTTTTATTCTCTTTAAACTCCTTCAGTTTATTTCACATGCTTCTGGAAACTGTTCAATGTTCTTAAAATAATTCATTTGACCTCTTAGGTTTCATGTAATTGGTTTTCATTGGAATCCAACCCTGTGGGATTGGTAATTTTAGGAGCCTTCTCTTTATGTTTTGTGTCTCTCTGTGGGGCAAGTGGACTATGCCACCTGTCAGAAGAACTAGTAAGACTGAGTGTGCCCAAACCCTGTGAAACCCAGAATTGAGTACGGTAGGCATGGAGATAGCTCTTTGCCAAACCTGCTCTGGAACATGAAACCATGACACCCCACTGAGGGGAACAAGGCAATCAGTCAAGTAGAAAATCCTCCATGCTATTTAGGTATTTAGATCGGGCCCTGAGTGTTCAGCCAATGAGCTTCCCTTCCTGGGCACTTCTTCCCACAAAAGGTATTTAATCTCTGGTTCACCCTGAGTAAGGTGTATGCATTTACATTGGCCACCAAATTAAAGAGTTTGGACAAGCAAGGACTCTCTCTTCATTAAGGATCACAGCAAGGGGTAGAGTTAGGGAGGGAGGTGGGAGGAGGCCTTGCTGTGAAAACCTGTACCTAAATCTCCCAGAGAAAGCCTTTTCTCTCCCACCCCCAAACCCCCTCAGAACTCACCTGGAACCCAACTGGGTTCTGCCCTCAGCCTTGGATTGAGGATGCTCTGAGGTGAAGCACAAACCTGGGACTCCCATTCCCAACTCCTAGCAGTATGCTAGCTGTACCTGGGTACATAGGAGACTGGGAACCACAGCAATCTTCCCAGACCCTGCTGTTTACCACTGAGAAACACAGACTGAGGACCTCCATTATGAATTGTGTTCTGTCTCCCCTGAGCAGCTTGCCAGTGATGCTCTGCGGGTGATCCAGGCACCCCAATGGTGAGGCCGACTCAGCATCTCTCTACTGGGATTTGTACTCTGGGATTATGTCATTGGTTAGACTTTAAAAAAGCACCTGTGTTTTTCAGTTGGCATTTTCTGCAGTGTTCCAGTGGGATTAGCTTGTGGTATGCTGAGGTGTCATTCTTTCCAGCTGTACTGAGGTGTATGTAGTTCAGCAGCTAAACCTTCAACCCCCCATACTCTGGCACTGGCATGCTCTGCCTTACCTCATTAACACTACAACAGTAGAAAATTAACTGCAAAAGCAATCCAAGGGATATAGGGGCCTACCAGGTTTTGGCTACTTGATCTATGTTTGCATGGACCCTTCTCAGATTTATAGAAACATTTAACAGCTTCTGGATAGAGAAACTCTGAACAGCCAATCAGCTGTGAAGCTACCAATAAATTGTGTAGAGAGATCCAAGGCTACAGTTTTATCAAGTGGGTTTTGGGGTGATGTAGCTGCTTTTTGCCATCCCAGCTTTTATAAGCAACCCCTCACCCACACTCCTGTTAGTAACTCCAAGAAATATTCATTGGTTTGCCAAGTTAGACTTTAAGTGCAGTTGTTACTTAGGTCTGTCCCTATCTAGGGTGAGTAGAAATGTGTGTGATCTATCTCCCTAGGAAAATGTCTCTCACTGAACCATCTGTCCCTTACCCTGCTTTCTCCATAAGACTTAGCCAGACACTAAGTTGTCCACGTTTTTCTCATTTTCCTCCTAGAATCTCCACTGTGGCTTCTCCTTGCCTCTACTTAGGAACACGTGGAAACAGGCTAGCTACTATCTTGTCAGATCACATTTATTTACAGTATTCAAAGCCACATTGAGTTTAAATTTAAATAGAAAGAGTGACCGAGGTTAAAAGGTAATGTGCTAATGATCTACTTGGCAAATGGTAACAAAATAGTGTGAGTATCACACACTAGCCACAGCGATGACAGTCCGTGTCAACTGGAGTAAGGGTATTGAGAGGATGATCTGGCTCATTCTGTAATTATTACTTCTTGCCTTTTCTTGTCTTTTATTCATTCATTTGTATAATCTTTTTGTATATATAATATATGTACATACATCATACATATATACATATGTATGTATGATGTGTATGTATTTGTGTGCATTTGTGTGTGTGTGTGTGTGTGTGTGGGTGTGAATGAGTACAGGCGTATACATGCTACAACATGCATGTAAATGCCAGAAGACTACCTTGGGTGCCAGTTTTTTACTCCTACTTTTTAGGAGATGAAGACATTTTGTTGTTCACTGATGCATACAACAGGATAACTGGCTTGGAGCTTCTGGGGTTTGTCATATCTCAGCTTCCCATTTCACCATAGGACTGTTGGCATCACAGGCACACTCTACCTTGTCTGGCTTTATATAGGCTCTGGGGATTTGAACATACACCCTCACATTTGCTTAGCAGACACATCTCCAATGGCACCATTTCACTAGCCATATTTATTTATATGAGCCAGGGTCTCAAAGTGTAACGTAGTCTGGCCTGGAACTTACTATGTAGCCCAGGCTGACCTCCAACTTGCTATAATCCTACTTACTCGGTTTCCAGAGTACCGAAATTGTAGCAATGAGCCTGGTTCGCTAATTGCTTCTATGTGGAGGCTGTCATTAGCATCTCTATTTATAGCCACGAGGCTTGAGGAAGTTTAGCAACTCACTTAAGGTCCTGCTATAGTGCTATTGGAGTGTGGTAATATGCTTCCAGAGTCCTGGCTCTCAACATTCACCTTGAAAAAGCACTTAAGAAGTTTTAGTCAGTTGTGTCTTTAAGATTAACACCTAAAATACAAATTATAGGGCTGGAGATGCAGAGCAATCCTGTTTATCTTTTAGTGATCAAGAGCAAATACTGTTTCTGCAGAGGACCAGAGTTCAGTTCCCAGCACCCACGTCAGGTGGCTTTCAATAGCCTATAACCCCTGGGGATCTGATGTCCTTTTCTGTCCTCCTTGGGGACTGTATGTGTACACATAGACACAAACCTATACACATAATTAAAATATAAAATAAATAAGAATTATAGAAGAACAAAGATAAAGACCAACCCGGTATAGATCAATGTTCAGCAAGCATTTTGTCAGTTCCATAAAACATCCTATCCCTTCTTATGTGCTGTATTTCACCAGAATTAAGATAAAATTATTGTATTAAATTTGTCTCCTATAGGTGGCAACAGTTGTATGAGTGACTTTCTTGTTGGAGCTTTCTGTTGCACTTGGGAACAAAAGTAAAACTATGCAGCAGGAGGAGGACATGTTCTCAGAGTAGAAATGAGCATCGCTGTACACTCCTGTAGTATTTTCTTGTCTTCAAGGCAAACAGAGACTTCTTAGCAACAATCCTAGCAAGGACTGTGAGGTATGCTCCCGAAGTCTTTTGAGAATCACTGCAACTAATTTAACATGTTGCTGTCAAACTGTAATAAATCAAACAAATTTACTGTATTGCTGACTCTGCATAAATGATCTTACGGTTATGATTCACAGAGGAGACTTCATAAGAGAGGGTGCACTTGGTCAGATTGTGAAGGGTAAATAGAATTAAGATACAGAAAAGAATTGGGAGACTATTCCAGTGTGATGCCATGTAACTTGCTCCTTCTGTCTCAGTATACTGCTCTGTAGCTTACTTCAGGTCAACATATACCCTGAGAATACATCTCTTGATCTAGCAGTTTCTGTAGTGGACAGACTCGGTGTAAAGCTGGAAACGCTGGCTGGGATATGCCAAAGAGACTCTCAGAAATCCAAGCAGACTCTCAGGACTATCAACCAGTGGGTGAAATGAATGACTTCACTGCCGAACAGTTTCCCCTCTAGGCTCTCATTGACCTCTAACGTGAACAGAGCAGGCAGGGGAGGCCAGAGCCAACTCTACCTTACAGGGGATGTTTATGGGACCTGTGATTTGCACACGTTTAAGATTCAGGTGAAATTTGACCTGTAAATTTAGTTTTCTTTTCTTTTTTTCTTTTAAACACAGAAACACATAGCATATGTTTTTGCTATTAATGATACTCATGAAAGAACCTTTGCCTAGAGCCATATTGTTAGTGTTAGGAAGGATCAATTGGGAAGTGAGACAAGCTCTGGCAGATGTGAGGATATTTGAGGAGAAACTGAAAAACTCATGGGATTAAACTAGCAAAATACATATATCTATAGCATATGTCCATATCTATCAATGGTCTATCTATCTATCTATCTATCTATCTATCTATCATCTATCTCCTTATATTCACCCATCTGCATCCATCTGTCTGTCTATCTATCTATCTATCTATCTATCTATCTATCTATCTCCTTATATTCACCCATCTGCATCCATCTGTCTATCCATCTGTCTGTCTGTCTATCTATCAATCATCTATCAATCATCTATCTATCATCTATCTATCTATCTATCTATCTATCTATCTATCTATCTATCATCTATCTCCTTATATCCACCCATCATCCATTCATCTCTCCATCCATCCATCCATCCATTATCTATCTATCTATCTATCTATCTATCTATCTATCTATCATCTATCTCCTTATATTCACTCATCATCCATCCATTTGTCCATCTGTCTATCTATCTATCTATCTATCTATCTATCTATCTATCTACCATCTATCTCCTTATATCCACCGATCATCCATCCATCTGTCCATCCATCCATCCATCAATCATATCTATCTATCTATCTATCTATCTATCTATCTATCTATCTATCTCATCTATCTCCTTATATCCACCCATCATCCATCCATCTGTCCATCCATCAATCTATCAATCATATCTATCTATCTATCTATCTATCTATCTATCTATCTATCTATCTATCTATCATCTATCTCCTTATATCCACCCATCATCCATCCATCTATCCATCCATCCATCTATCTATCATCTATCCTCTATGTCTAC
This sequence comes from Rhynchomys soricoides, assembly GCA_019843965.1. Taxonomy (NCBI): domain Eukaryota; kingdom Metazoa; phylum Chordata; class Mammalia; order Rodentia; family Muridae; genus Rhynchomys; species Rhynchomys soricoides. The sequence goes on along the minus strand of JADRCH010000032.1, from coordinate 2,824,111 downwards.
CTACTATCTCCTAGTGCATGACGGCTTCCACCTCTAAGAGATGCATTTATGTTATATTCTATGGCTAGACCGTCTCCCACTGTCAGAGAAATACACAGTAAACCTATAAAACAGCTGAATGAATTATCATTTATAGGATTAAGGCTATTTTATCATCTTAACTAAATCTTTGTTGTAGATTTTATCTTAAAGATATTGGTTACCATGCCTACTGTAAAATGTCAGAAAGCTGTTCAAAGCTGCTAGGGGAATTCAGATTGAGCATCTTTCCTCAGATGAGGACTAACTCAGCACCAGAGTCCTTGGCCCAAATTAGTGCAAGCAGGGTCTTAATTAACATCCTGCATCTCTTAGTTCTTTATTGCTATAGAGACTCACTGTCAATCATCCTAGAAAAACTTACTAAGTATTTTTTTACTGTGTGTCAAGTACTGTGTGACTTTATTGCATGAATTATCTCATTTTATCCTTAAAACAATCCCACGAGAGAGTTTGATTATCAACTTCATTACACAAATGGAAAAATACAGACACAGAGGTCTAAATACTAGTGCAAATATGCATGGCTAATCTGCCAGATAGTCAGGAGTGGAAAAAAAGCAACCTGCATACAGAACGCAAGACCTTAATCAGTACACATTACGGTAGGTATCTGGAACCTAGTGTAGGATCGCTGACATGGTGCTAATTAGCTGTGTAACCCCTCTGACACTCTGGTTCTTTACATTAAAGCTCTTTTCAAATCTCCCCACTCTATAAAGCTCTGGAGGCTTAATTGGGTGCCCTGTGTGCATCTATTACTGTCTCAATAAACAACCTTAAGGTTCTCCCCCACATCTCAGCCACTTGGAAAAGTGAAAGGCTGACAGTAGACTCCAATATCATCTTTCTTACCAAGAAAGCTTCAGCTGAAGAATGATGTTCCCATCTGTAAATAAGTGAGCTCCTTACACTGGTAGCAAGAAATGAAGAGCTTTCTAGGCAAGCACAAGTACTTGAGTTCCATCTCCCTATCTCACTGAGAATAGCTAGCCAAAGCACATGCCTGAAATCTCAGTACTGTAAAGGCAGAGGCAAAAGGGTCTCTGCAGCACACTAGCCAGGCTGCCTAGCACAATCAAAGAGCTCTAGGCTTAGTAAAAGGCCCTGTTTGAAAAAATAAAGGCAGAGAGCAAATGAGGAAGAAACTTGAGGTTGACCTCTGGCCTCTACAGGCACACATACCCACACACGCGTGGGATAAGGCACAGCAACTGTTATCTTGGAGATGGGAGTGGGCCTTCCCATAAACTTCATATCATACACAACCAAAGAGAGTGTGCTTCTGACAGCTAGCCCAACCTGAGAGAGATGTGTGAAGGGCCTGAGGTGCCTGTGTGCTGCCAGAGCACTTCCTGAAGTTGCTAATGAAATGAGTCACTCTTCCCTCCCTTATGAGAAATGCACAAGGAGCCCAGACACAATGGGATTGGAGCATCAGCAGCTTTCTTTATTTGGAAGAACATACCCAAACGTGTATGTTGCCATGGAGCCCCTCCACCATTAGGGCTGTGTCCTGAACTCACTATGCAGTATGTATTTAAAGTTGGTCTTAAATTTGCCAGGTTGACTTCCAACTTGTAATTATCCTGCTTTCAGCCTCCTGAACACTGAGACTGTAAATAAGGATCACTATGCAAATAGTCACTGACACTTTGGGGCTGAGATGATGAAGATAATTCTGGAACTATGGTGAAATCGGTTGAGCAGAGAAGTCTCTCTAGGTATAGATCCAGGACAGAGGTGACTCAGCAGATGTGGAAGAAAGAGAAGCAGAAAAGTCAAATAAAGGAGGTTGCCTAACCCAGGGTTCTAGTTTTGTATTATTTGTATTGTTCCCCTCACCGCCTTTTTGTTGTTGTTGTTGTTGCTAGGATGAAATACCTGACAGAAGCAACTTAACAGAAAGTTTATTTTAACTCACAATCTGAAGGGATACAGTCTACCATGGCAAGAAAAGTATTTGGGCTGGAGCAGAAAGTGTCAGTCTATATTGCCTCTGCTGTCAGAAAGCCAAGAGCAGACAGGAAGTGTCTGTTGGTGGGCTATAAAGCCTCAAAGCTGTTCCCAAGGATCCATTTCATCCCTCAAGGCTCCTAAAGGTTCTCGAACCTTTCCAAAGAGTGCTAGGATCTGAGGGGTCAAACAGAAACCTATGTGGAACATTTCATATTCCAACCACAGGACAGACTGGCTTACTGCTGGAGGTGACATTTCCCCACCTTGGACATGGAGATGAGAGACTCTGAGGACACTTTTACCATCTTCTCATGCCAGGAATTGGAGAGAGCCATTTTAATCCAGATCTTTTAGTAGAAAGTTCTATATAGCTTTAAGTTCATTTTAAGTGATATTTAGTAGGGACAGGTCCATCTCTAGGGTAACACAGCCATTTCTCTTTGCTGAGAAGTGCTAATTAATCTATTCCATAATATCTCTTGTGCTATATTCCTGGGAGAGCTACCTTCTAAGACATAAAAACAGCCAGCTAGACCTTTGGTGAGCTCTGGAGACCCCTCCATGCTCTTCTCAAGAGTTGTGGTGTTAACCCTGTTAACCTGGTCAGAATCCAGCATGGATAATTACACTCTCCCAGCATCACATTCCTCTATTAACTCAACTGGACACATGACTTCACTTGCTCTTCTGAAAATTTAGCATGACCTGTTGTAACAGAATGGTTCTCTCTGATCAACCCCAGGCAGGGATATGTGATTCAGCACTTTGGGGGCACTGTTTCCTTACTGGGGTCTTGCTAATTCTTTAACATCTCATGGGGAGACTGGTTTTATTAGGTGAAAGAGTAATTTTAGCTGAGATGTGCTTTTATTACTGTGTTAACTCCATTGCTGTCTTTAACCGTGATCAATGGTTTCCAATGACCTTTGCAGGAACTCTTGAACCCAGAGTGTGCAAAAATGAATTTGCTGAGAAAAAAGAAAGAAAGTGGAGAGAAGGTCAGTAAGAAGAAGCTTGGAAGTGGTAGGAAATAGTACATCTCATGGGAATGGAGGGATACCCATCAAACACACACACATATATTGGGGGGGGGGAAGAGGCGTGCCACAGAGCCACTTAAAGGTGAGAGAATAGAAACAGTGGGAAAGTATTTTGTAAAGAGATGGCATCCTAGTTTGTTTTCCATTGGTATGATAAGTACCATGAAGTAAATAAACTTGGAGAGGAAAGGGTTTATTTGACCTACATGTTCTGATTATAACCCAGTATTGAGGGACATCAAGGCAGGAGTTCATGTAGCAACAAAAGAAGGAACCAGGAAGGAAAGCTGCTTACTGAATTGTTCTCCAAGGCATGCTCAGCTCGCTTTCTTATATAACCCATGGCCATCTGTAGAGGGGTAGCATCCACCACAGTGAACAGGGCACTTACATATCAGATAGCAATTACCAAATCCGGTGCCCCACAGGCATTATAGACATGTCCATAGGCCTATCTGATAGAAGAGTTTTCTCAAAAAACTCTTCCCAGGTATCTCTAGTTTGTGTCAAGTTGACAAAAACTAACCGGAATAGGATGTATTCTCAGATAGTATAAAATAGACAAAAATGTATTCTTCACTATATAATAAAAAGAATACCACAACCTTTGTTATGTCAGAGAAGGGGACTTAAGAAGAGGGAAGGTATATTGATGGGTAAAAGTGGAGTAGACATGGAAGCATGTTTGCTATTTCTAAATGATCTGGGATACCATCTAAAATGCCCATTCAAAATGTTCATTCTCGCATCCCTACTTCTGGTAGTAGATGCATCCTTAAGTAGAACTTAAAACATAACTTGAGACTGAGGTGATTGCTGAGTGAGTAAAGTGCTTGCTATGTAAGCAAGAGGACACATTTGTTTGGATCACTAGAACTCACAGAAATATAGGCCTATCTGTAATTGCAGCCTCAAAAGGCCAGGATGGAATCTCTAGAGGAAGTTGGCTAGCAAGACTGGCCTCATCAGCAATCTCTGGGTTTGACTGAGATAGCCTTCTTCAATAAATAAGGTAGAAAAGTAACAGAGGAAGATTCACAGAACAAACTTCTGGCCTCCACGTCCAAATGTACATATATTCACATTCTGTGCAATTTACATAGATGTATGAACACACACCACACATAAATATAAAAATAGCACAGTAAACTTTTCAATGCATCATATTTCATGAGAATTGGCCAATTTCTCCAAAAGTTAAATAGTCATTACTTTATAGTGACCTGGAATTAGGTGAACTAGGCAGTCTGCTGATAGCAATTTGTATAAGTAGCATAACTAAATGAACATGCTTCTCTGCACTGTTAGGCTCTTTTCTGTACAGAATGGCAACTAAAAAACACTTAGGAAAGAGAACAGAGCAAAACTGAGCTAAAAACGTCCAGACTGGTTTATTTTGGTATCAGCTGATCAGAGTATAAATATTAAGACTGTCTTTAATTCATAGGCACCATTATGAATAGGTTGACACACACATACACATCTACACATACAAAAACATATACACATACAAAACCACACATTACACTCACACACATACAGACATTAGACATACATACAAACACACATATACATACAAACACACACATATACATACATGCACTCACATTTATACATATACACATAGATACATATGCATGTATATATATATATACTCACACATGTGTACACATATACACATAATTACACATTTATATGCACAAACATATACACATTATGTATATACATATGCATACATACAAATACACATATGCATAGGCATACATCCACAGATATGTGCAAACACATACACATATACATACTCACATACTTACATACATACATATAGGCATATGCAAACATATCCACATATGCTACTTGCTTGGTTTCAAAGACTGATTAGATTTTCTTTCTCCTTCACAGCCCTTTCAATCACCCTGTGCTTTAAATACAGTTATATGCCTGTCCAGCCAAGATCTGTCTGACTTAGATGTGTACCTTTATAGCACAGAAGACCTGTAGATTTTGCCAAAGGAAATGCACATGGAGGGAACATATGTGTCTTCTCATCCCCACACAGATATGTTTTAATTTGGAGTGACAGGGTTTTAGAAAAGTAAAATACATCTTTTCTTGAATCAAGTCAATATATTTTACACTATGACTTTTATTTAGTCCTGGAAATTCTCCTTCCGTGAGAAAATGTTCAATGTCATCAAAGGGGTAGAGATCATAAATTTATACTTAAGTGTTATATATTTATTAATGAGACATCCTGTGAGTTTCAAAGCCTGGGGCATGTGTACGTGTTTGAGTGAGTATATGCAGATATACCTATAGATACAGGCATACCTATAAGTATGCACATGTGTGCAGAATCCAGAGGTCATTCTGTCTTCCTCAGCTGGTCACCACCTTATTATTGGACAGGGTCTCTCACCGAAGAGAGAGAACACTACACTGGGTAGAGTGCTGGCCAGCCTGTTCCAGGAAATCACCTGTTTTCACTTTTCCACTGCTGGGGCTGTACACACATGCCACGGCCCCTGGCTGCTTTTTAATTTTATGTGTATAGTTTTTAATTTTATGTGAATAGGTGGTTTGCCTATGTGTATGTCTGTGTACCACATGCATGCCTGTTTCTGCAGAAGCCAGAGGAGGGTATTGGGTCATCTGAAACTGGAGTGACAGGTGATTCTGAGCTGCTATGTGGGTGCTAGGAGTCAAACTTCAGTCCTCTGATAAAGGTAGCCAGTGCTCTTAATAGCCGAGCCATCTCTCTATGTCTACCTGGTTTATTATATATGGAGATCTGAGTTTAGGTTTATGCAGCAACATGTCACTGAATAAACCAACTCCCTAGTCTGCATCCCACAAGGACTTGGTATCACAACTCAAGGTCATTGTCTACAAAAGTTATACTCAAGAATTGTGCAATCATGTTCCCAAAACACACAGAGAGAGAGAGAGAGAGAGAGAGAGAGAGAGAGAGAGAGAGATACTTGTAATGTTACAGTTTTGTATATTGGGTCTAGTTCTTAGCTATCCCTGGCTCCACATGGCTCACTAGAAGTGATGAGACAACCAGAAGTTCATTCTAACAGAATAGGGAGGGATAGTGAATGCTCCCCAACCTCCAATCTATCAGCCATCTTTCAACAGGTCTGGCACTAAGTGGGACTGCAGCTAACAACTCATGCAGGAGCACACTGAGTTCTGGGGAGGTGAGGATGTCTGCTTTACTCTTGTGTAGGCTATTCACCTCCTAATGCAGTTGCTGTTGGAGGTGAATGGCTGGTCAGTTTTCCTTTGCATAAAATCATTTGACATATTGAATCCTGAGAGCTGGGGCAACTCAGAAGTGACACTAATTTATTGATCTTTCTTCTAAGGAGAAAACTCCCTGGTGGAAATCATTCTAAAGATTCAGACACTATCAGCTCCTGTTATATTCTGAAAATCCAGACACAACAGCCAATACAAAAGGTTATTGAAAAGAGCAAACACATGGCATATTGTACACACATTGGCTTTCCCCATTCCCTAAATGCATCCATCAAGTAATGTCCCACTTAGTTTTGTCCAGCCTAAGGCAATCTGCCCAAGTTCAGAGTCCTATACTCTTCAGGCAGTGGGTGTTGTTCAAGGTGTAATGGCACACTGATGACATTCTTAGAGGCAACAGCAAGACTGACAGTTGAGAAGCTACAAATATTATTACTGTACCAATTTTATAAATTAAATTGTAGGGATATTAAGCTATACCAATCTTAATACCAAATTCTAGCACCAGGCAGTATGTGGCTGTATCTTAACCCTGCCCCCATACTCTACAGCAATCTCCTTTGATCTGTGGGAGATAAATGTTAAACTACTCAGTGTTTAAACTACCCCAATTCACATTTAGTACCAAACTTCATATAGAACATTATTATTTCCATCCATATATGTGATATATTTCAGTTAACAAATTAGATGCAATGAGAAATTAATAACAGAATATTTATGCGAATGTAGTCTCTTATAAAACACCTTATTGTATTGCACTCACACTCGAGATGTGAAGAGATTCAGAGTCTATGTGATAAGATTAGGTGAAAATTGATGAGAGTACCATGACATATAATGAGATTTGTAAGCAAGCTGTAACCGAACATAGCACTCTGATGATGTGACAGTTGATCTGATAACTGAGAGGGTTAAGGAATTAAATAGTAAGTAGTGTATACACTATGGATATGCTGGATGGAGGGATGGCTCAGCAAGTAAACCATGGGTAGTGTATACAGTGTGGATATGCTAGATGGAGGAATAGTTCCCCTCTTGAGTAGAGTGAGATAGTAAGAGATTTCCTCATGCTACTCAGAAGAGTGTGCAAGCTAAAATCCACAAGTCCTTTATTTGTGAACTGTGCTTGAAGATGGTATATCAGTTATTTTTCTTATTGCTGTGACCAAATACCTAAAAAGAAGTAATGTAAGGAAGGAAGGGCTTATTTTGGTTTGAGTTTAGAAAGATATATAATTCATTATGGTGGGGAAGACAGGGCAGCAGGAGCATGGGGTAGCTGGTCACATTGCATCTGCACATAGGAAGTAGTAAAGAACATACAGGAAGTGAGGTTATCAAATCTCAATGTCTGCCTCCAGATATTCATTTTCTCTAGCTCGTCTCCACCTCCTAAATGTTTTAAAACTGTCTCAAACAGCAGAACTAGCTGGAAACCAAGTGCTGAAAGGCACCTGCCAGTGGGGGACATTTCACATTCAAACCATAGCATATATGTAACTGAAAGCATGGGGGGGGGGCTATTATGAGTGAAAAAAGACCACTGTGTATTCACCCAGCCAACTGACTCCTGCATTCTCAAAGGTAGTCTCTTCGTGAGCTGTCTTAGCTGGCTTAATAATACTTTATGATCTGTAAGTCAACTGCCTGTGGGGGGGAAAATTATTTTTATCTCAGATGCACAGAACAATTTAATTTTTAAATTAATGTAAAAGCAAAAGGCGCCCTGCTCCCAGTGAGGTATGTCTGCCCTGCATGACTGTGTAAACACAACTCAATTGCTGTGAGAATTAAAGATGGATCAACAAAATCAATAGTTAATTGTGTTACTCCGGGTTTTTCATTTCAGATCTAATCTGTAAAGAAGGTCCAGGGGAGGTTTGCTTTTGATTTTCTTAAAATATTGTTTAAGGCCCGCCTGTCACGCCAAAGGGTTCACAGGGGTCTTCACATTATTTCCATAAGTTATTTGGGTTATGAGTAGTCAAGGTCATATCGATCGTCCAGCCTCTCTCGGTCTCATTTTTAAATTGTGTATCATTATTGGGCAAACTGCCTTGTGCTTAGGCCAAACCAACTTTATTGTAAAAATAACACCACATAATACATGTCTTTGTATCAAACATAGTGTATGTCTTGCATGGTAAACTCACTTTATTTTTTTTTTCATTTACTTATTTTTAATTACACCCATGTATCTCTGAATGCATATGTGCACTTGTGAGTAGAGTACCCAAGGAGACAAGAAGAGGGTGTCAGATCCTCTGCAGCTGGAGTTACAGGTGGTTGTGAACTGCCTGGCATGATGCTGGGATTAAGCTCATGTCCTCCACAAGAGCATCAGGTGCTTGGAACTGCTGAGCCATCTCCCTAGCCCCAAAGTCTACTTTTGGTCTATTTCTTGATGATATTCATAGCTGTTAAGCAGATGCACATCTTTAACTTCCTCAAAATCAACAAAATAAGTAATACTGAGTTTTATGGAGCAATGATACTGTTACTTGGGAACCTGACAGAATGTAGAATCAGCTGGGAGATGGGTCTGGGCACGCCTACTGGGGCCTGTCTTGATTGTGTTGAGGTGGGAAGACCGACTCACTGTTAGTGGCAACATGCTCTGGCTACGTACAGGACTGCATAGGCTGAGAAACAAAGCTGTACATTAGCGTGTGTTCTTTGTTACTGTCTTCTAACTGTGGGTACAGTGCGACCAGCTGCTTCAAGCTCTATCTGCCTTCATTTCCCCGTCGTGATGGACTTGAGCCCAGATAAAACCATTCTCCTTTATGTTGTTTTGCCAGAGTATTTTATCACAGCCTCAGGAAAAGCAACTGAGATATATTATGGTCTTATGTGGCATGGGAGACAGTACTGTAGGTGACCCTATAAGATGGACTATCCAGTCTTACATCCCAAAGCAACCAGAGGGAGGTGCTACTGCTTAAAGAGAGCTTGAGGACTATCTTCAGGTCTTATTAGTGCGGGCTGATGAGGAAAGGGGAGCACACAAGAATCCTTCCTATTCAGGGAGATGTACAACATTATCCAGAGGCCCATGGGGACACTATGAGGACTACATTGGTCCTTGTTACGTTACAATGGAGCTAAATACATAATGTTTGAATTTCTTTTCCCTTTAAAGTGCAACCTTTCATATAATAACTTAAGCCTTGCTCTCTTGCTCACATATTGTCAGAAGCCTCCATCCATTTTAGAGACTGAAGGCAAAATAATTCGTGAAATAATGAATCATTTTTTTTCTTGCCATCTTGTCTAGAAATCCCGGGATTATTTTGCCATAGCAGACAACGACCTTCTCAAAGGAGGCCTATCAAATGTTCAAGATTAATAATGAGAAGTTCTCTTTCTCCTGCCTTAGGCCAAAAATAAAAAAATGCAGAGAGGGAAAATGTATGTGAAAGTGTCAGTATGTCCATCTGTGGATGAGCAGCAGTGTGCTCTGCGTGAGGCAGAAACTCATGCGCTGCTGTGGGCCCTGCGACCCCATTCCGCAAGACTTGAGGGGCACAATGCTTGGAGGGCCCTTGAAGGAGACACCAGAACCCTTCACTCAGTAAGTGGGAAGTGAACAGTTTTCAGGAGGCAAGCAGAGTTCTTGGCTCACACACAAATTACCTAAAGGTAAGGGAAACTCCAGTTAAAGCCATCTCCCACCATGGAGATAAACATGGACCCGATTTACTAACTCCAGGAGCTAAGATTAATAATGAACTCGCTCTTCACCCCTTGATGCCCATAGTCCTCCCTTTTCCCCAGGCAGCAGAGGGAAAAGGAGGTCTCCCCTGTTTTCCTCCCCATGGAAACAAGGTTCTTGAAAAGTAGGTGGGGCCTGCAGGGAAAAACGGCAGCTTCTCCAGGATTTAAAAGGTGTGGACTCACATCAGAGAATGGGATTGGCTTCACAGGGCCAGGACATCTCTCCATCTTTTATGGTTCTGGTATTTGAGCCTTGTTCAGTTTATGGGCAGCTAAAGACATAGACCTTAACTTCTGGAAAAAAATCCCAGGGCCAGTGAGATGACTTGCCATTTGAACCCAATGACTCCAGTTCAATACCCAGAATGCACATAAAAATAGAAGGAGAAAGTCAAATCTTCAAAGCAGTCCTCTTAAAGCCACATGTGTGTGGTGGTACATGCAACCACACACATATATCAACTGGCACATGCAAACACACACACACACACACACCCATACATCCATATCCAATCATTATCATCATCATCATCATCATCATCATCATCATCATCATCATCATGTGGATGTGGAAGTAGAGAAAAAAGAAAAGTCTCTATTGCCACACAAGCTCAGAATGTCAATGGACTGAACCAGGCAGTACCCAGAAGCATCAGGGGGCAAAGAGCACAGGGGTCCAAGGGCAATCTAAAAAGTGATGAGGCAACCAATGATCCAGGATTAGCAGATAAAATTAAGGCTTTCCAGCAACATCTTGATGGAGGTCAGTAGCATGCAGATAGATATCAGACATAACATTTAACTAGCCATTGGGGGATCACAATGGGCATGATTTTGAGCCCAGTAAGGCAGTCTCCAGGCTCTGGTGCACATATCTTACACTCTCTGAAATGTCTTCCCTGTGGGCTGAGGAGACGGCTCAGTCATCAAAGTGCTCTCACACAAGCATGAGGACCTGAGCTTGATCCCCAGAATCCATGTAAAAAGAGCTGGGCCTGTTGGCCAGTGCTGAGAAAGTAGAGACATTTGGATCTTGCTCTGAGACTCACTGACCAGCCAGTATAGTTTACTAGGTTAGTATCAGGTCAGTGAGAGACTCTGACTTAAAACCTAAGAAGAATAATATCCTGGAATGATATCTGAGATTATGGACAGCTTCCATAAGCATACACCCACAAACACATGCCTATACATGTATCTCCACACAAAGGCATAAACACGTGTGTGCTCTCCTACATGTGTACCCACATAAATATATATGCAACCACATACATACCAATGTATGTGCACACATACAGATGCACAGGTACACATAGATGTCCTTCCATCCTTTGGAATCACCATCACTCACTCATCTCCTGAGATATAGGTGCTGGGAAATCTCAGAATCATTTGCTATCTAGGAGCCACCTCGTCCTCTCCCCAGTCCTCTGCTGAGCAGTATTGTGGAAAGAACTAGACAACATTATGATACACCTGTTTGCTGATACCGCTCCATCTCCCATGTAGGGGTGATGACTTAGGTGTCTTCATGACCCTGTGCCACATGTCTGACACACAGGCCATGTGTGTTAGAGAATCCTTGTTTTCTGGTCCTTAGCTTTCCCCTAGAACTTTATCTTTCACCCCCAAACACCTTCTCATGCCTTTGAAAGTGACTGACTTCCAAGAATGAGATGCTAGCCTCTCTAGTTTTTTCCGTATCCGGAAAGACAGTGTGTAACCATGCAGAAGATATCCAGGTTTCCTTTGTTTAGAACTTGTGCATAAACATGAACGTAATTACTTCCTCAATTGGTAGGTAAATGGGAAAACAAAATTTGTTTTCCATAAAACTCTGATTAACATGTACTTTGAAGAGACATCCCCATGGCCATAAGCCAGGCTCCCTGGAAGAACTCGCCACCCCAAGCCTGAAAGGACAGTAAGTAGAGGACACATTAAGAGTGAGTAGGGGTCAGAC
>JADRCH010000032.1:2662617-2812116 GCA_019843965.1 Rhynchomys soricoides | reverse complement strand
GTAGAGGACACATTAAGAGTGAGTAGGGGTCAGACCACACAATGGGATTGGAGAGATGTCTCAGTCAACAAAAGGACAGTAAGTAGAGAACACATTAAGAGTGAGTAGGGGTCAGACCACACAATGGGATTAGAGAGATGGCTCAGTCAACAAAGCTTTTCCTTCCAAAGTACTAAGATCTGAGTCTGATTCCCTGAACCCATATAAGTGCCTGGTGTGGTGATGTGCACTAGTAACCCTAGCCCCTGGGGAGGAGGAGATAGGGGGAATCCTTGGCATTTGACAGCTAGCCAGTCTAGCCTACTTGATGAGCTCCAAGCCAGTCAAAATATAAGATGAGTAGCATCCTGAGGAATGACACCTAAGGCTTTCGTTTGGCTTCCATGTGTGCTTGCACACACAAACACACAGAACCCAGGATTTAAAGAGAGCTGTGGAGAGGCCTGAGGTCCTCAGTGGGCTCATCTCCAGGAAGGAGGGCTAAGTGATACCTTCATTACCTTAAGAGGCTTAGGGCCAGCTGTGCCTTTGGGTACCTAAGGAACCACAATGTGGCAGAAGCTGACTTGTGTAATAGGTAGCAGGGTTGGTTTTTTTTTTTTTTTTTTTTTTCATGTCAAAACTGACATAGGTTGAAGGGAGATAATAGCTTAATTCTCGGCTCCCTGAAAACCCAGACTTCTAGCTACTTAAATATGAGTGGACTGGTGTTTCTCTTTACTGAACCTCAGGTCTGATTTTCTTGCTACACATGTCTCCAGTTTTCTTCATTGACTTAGAAAATAATGTTCTTTAAATCTGTTTTAAAGAAGTTACTGGCACAGTTTGTGCTGGAGTGAAGCACTGGGGAGAGACTAGCCCAATGAGTACAATGTTCACTATGCAGCCTAAGAAGCTGGTGTTGCATCCACGGCAGCCATGCAAGGAGCTGGGTGGGCTGGCATGTGTTGCATTCCAGAACTAAAGAGGCAGAGACAGACCTATCCTTGGGGCTCGATGGCCAGCTACCCTAAAGCATTCCAAACCAGTGAGTGGTTTGTGAGGACAGTGCCTGACTTACAACATCTGAGGCTGGCTTCTGGCTTTTTCACCTATGCGCGCATGCACAGACACAGACACAGACACAGACACAGACACAGACATGCACGCATGCACGCACACAATTCAGGACTATCAAAGGATTATGAAAAGTTGTGAAATTGGTCCAAAGATTGCATCCATTGGGAAAGGACCAAGAAAAAGGCTATGTTGAGAGTCCAAATCTGCTAGGCACGGACATTTTTGTACCCCACCCCACCCCCACCTGCCTTTTTGGTTTTAGAGAACAGCTACAAAAATTTCACCTCAAGCAAGGAAAAATAACAAGTTATCTCCTACAAGAATGTTGATGTACATTTTGATCTATGAGTCATTGCCAAGATAGATAGCCTGCTGTATGCCATCTGAAAGAATTAAAAGAACACTTCAGGGGACCACAGACATGGCTAAATGAGTCAGATGCTTGCATGCAGATATGTGGACCTCATCTGGATCCCCAGTGTCAGTGCAAAATGTTCGATGTGGTAGAGGTTGCCTGAAACCAGACTGCTGGGGCGATGGCAATGGCAGAACATAGAAGCTTGAATTGTTGTGAGCCACAGGTTCAAGGAGAGATCCCATCTTCAGAGATAACATTGGCAGCTACAGAGGAGAACACCTGATGTTTCGTGACCTGTGGTCTCTATAGTGGCACACATGCACCCCCTCCACACACACACAAGCAAGGTGATGGATGTCTTACCTCATGTGGCCAGAGTTTCATCAGTGAGGGCAGGTAGCCTTAGTTTCATGGGGGCAGCTAGCAAGGTTACTCTCCTGCTAGCCTCAACAACAAAACAGGAGTGGCTCCTTTGCCATCCCATGATGGGCTAGTAACTAAAATATCTAATTAGTCTGTGAATGAATTACGGTCCAAGAAACATAGTACTTTGTAATCAATTTTAAGTGAGTCCCTAACTAAAGAAGACGAAGAAAAACCTGGAAGATTATGAGAGGTCGGCACATCCTGTTCTCCGTGACTGACGATTTCACGAGGGGGAAGGGATAATTTTACAATCCATCAAGTTTTTTGTCATCTCAAAATCATGCCTCCCAATGCATGCTGTAAATTAATTTTAGAATTTACATATTTATTAAAAATTGTATTGAACACAGCAGGAAGTGAGTCCTATTTGAATAATAAAATAACTTGTTATTCTATTGGAGATTAAAAACAAAAAAAAAAGTAAAATATTTTATCTTCAGGTAATAGCCACATAAATTGCTCTCTGGGTTAGTTAAACTGATAATTAACATGCGCCGGAGGCTTTGACAGAATATTAAAGATAATCCCAAAAATCCCCATTGGAGGGGGAATTAAAAGAATTCTCACAATAAGAATCAAGGGAAAGATAAGCAAGGAGAGTCAGATCACGCTTGGCCAGGGTGCACACTGCAAGCAGGGTCACATCACTTTGGGACAGGTGCACCATGGAATCCCCAAGGCTTGACTCTTGGAAGAACCGCTTGCTTTCATTTGAGAATGTCATTTTTAAGAAGATCCTCGGCCTGCCCTCCCTGATGCTTTGGCTGAATCCCCAAAGGATGCCACACCCATTAGCTGGGCCCCATCATGGGACAGGCAGGACAATCACTAGAAGAGCACTGGTTTGTCATTACAGGGTGATGTCATACTCCATGTGGGCAGGCCCAACTACTCTAGAGTAACTTCCAAATGCGGTGTCAAGTGACAGATCTGTCTCTCTGGTGTGAACAGCTGGAACATCTGGGGACTAATGAGAGGGGCAAAGGGCTGGTGTGTTGCCTCAGGTCCTCCTTAGCGTAATGAAGAAAGAAATAACCCAAGGTTGAAATGGTTCAGTCAGCACAGGACTTGCCTGGCAAGCCTGAGGACCTGACTTGGATCCTCAGAACCCTGTAAAAGCTGGGCACAGCGACCAGTGCTTCATTTCTCAGTGAAGGGGAGGTGGGGGAAGGCTACCCAGTGAAGTTACATTACCCTGCCTCGATCACAAGGTAGCAAGTACCTAGGAGGAAATGGGCAAGGTTGCCTTGGCCTCCACAAGCACATGCACACACATGCATATGTGCACCGGCACACACACACTTGTAGTCCTATCCAACAAACGACCCCTCCCACACAACCAACCAACCAACCCTCTGGGAAGAAATGGTACTAGGAACTGATCTCTTTAGAGATTCATCCCACATGAGAGAGCCGACCCCTGACACTATTACTGATGCTCTGCTAAGCTTGCAGATGGGGGCCTGGCATAACAGCCTCCTGAGAGGCTTCATCCAGCAGTGGATGGAAACAGAAGCAAAGACCCACAGCCAAACATCAGGCAGAGCTCGGAGTGGAAGAGTGGGGGATAGGATTGGGAGAGCTGAAAGGGTGAAGGACATCACAAGAAGACCTACAGTCAACTGACCTGGGCTCATGGGGGCTCACAGAGACTGAACCACCAACCAAAGAGCATGCAGCGGCAGGACCTATGCCCCCTGCACACTTGTAGCAGAAGTGCAGCTTGGTCTTCATGTGGATCCCCTAACAACTGGAGCAGGGACTGTCTCTGATTGTTGTCTGCCATTAGATTCCCCTCCCCTAACTGGACAGCCTCATTGGGCTTCACTGGGAGAGGATTCTGCAACTTGATGACCCAGGGGTGGGGTGGTACCCAAGGGAGGCTTTCTCTTCTCTGAGGAGAAGGGGAGGAGGCAATGAGGGGAAGGATTTGTACAGGTACAAACTGGGAGCAGAGGAGGTGGGGTCTGGGATTGGGATTTAAAGTGAATAAATTAATTAATGAAAAAAGTCCTGGGGGACAAGAAGGAAGAAAAATACCTGTTTTCCAGGAATTTCAGCTTAATCATGGCTCTTTCTTTCCACAGGGGATTCAGGGTGAGGTGTTACCACCACCTTTAAGAAAACAAGAGATTCCCTTCATGACGTTCCCAAGGTGATGGGGCTTGGCTGACACTGCCTCCCTATTCAGACTCCAGAGCTAATACCTTGTAAGGATGTGGCCCCTCCCCTTCCCACATCATAGCTAGCACAGGGTGTACACAGAGATAGCAATTCAGGCAACCGATGTCTAAGAATTGTTTTGACATTGAGATGAAAGCTAGCTGGCTCCCTCTATCATGTGTGTGTGTGTGTGTGTGTGTACAGATATCACAGATCTACATGCTACTGTGTGCAGTTAATTTGAGATACACATGCCCAGGTTTCAAGTATGGAAACTTGCAGTCGCCTGTTATTCCTCTCAGATCTCTAGTCACTTTCCTTTTGCATGTTTTTCTCTCATCACCATAGCTGTATTTCCTGTGCTCTCTCTGACCTGGGGATGTTCTGTCAATCAGAGTCAATGGCACCAGTCTGGGTATCGGGAAGAGAGGAGGGGGAAGCACTTCCTGCCTTTGTCCCAAGCTGAGCCTGACAGCTTTGCATCTTTTCCACTTGTCACCTGTCCTAGGGGCTGTTTCTGGTGAATGAGTGGTCCAGCCTTTGGCCCCTCATGCCACCCTTGCCACATCTGGGAGGTAGCTGTGAATTCCTGTTTCTGCTGAGCTCTGGATCACCACTGTCTCCTACTTAGCACCTCTAAAGAAACTAAACCTTGTGTTAAATCCCATTAGCTAAAAGACCTGAAGTAGTTCTGTTTGCACCCTAGACTCTGGCTAATAACAGCAGAAAGTGCTCTGTGTTCTGCTTTCAAAACATACAAAATCTAGGGCTGGTGGGATTTCCAGCTAGTAAGGGAACTTGCTGCCAAGCCTGAGTATTGAGCTTGTTCCCTAGGACACACATGGTAGAAAGAGAGAACTGACATGCACAGTTGTTCTCTCACCCACATATGACATGGTCATGAATGCGTGTGCATGTGTGCATGCACACACACACACACACACACACACACACTTAAGAAAGGAGGTACTAAAATACTTTAAGATCCCATCATCTATGCCCAGGCACTCTCTACCACCTCTTTGCTGCTGCTATCATTTTCTCCTCAGTGGCCTCTCTGCTTCCGAGATGTGGTTCCACAATCATTTCCCAGGAGCCTGTTTACACAGAAGTCACTACATTCCTTAGAAACTAAATCACTACCCTGCTCAAATGTCTCCCACCATTCCCTTTGCCGACACTGAAACCTTGAGATTTTCTGCTGCCAATAAGGTCTTACATACAGGTTTCTCCATCCTGGCTTCCAGCCATTCTATCAATGTGCTCTGTCCATGCTGGCCTGGACATCCTGAGCATGCCGCTGGACCTGCTGTACTCTGCCCATAAGCTCCAGCATATATCACATGTCAACACTTCATCTAACTTTCTATTCAAGCACCTGCTCTTCACCGAGACCCCAGTCAATCATTCTCTGGAGGTAGTGGACTCATTATTGGATATGTACCCATTTTTACCCATTTAAATCATTGGGGTGCCTAGATGCAGCAGTGATGAGGTGTTCTTGCCACCAGGCCTGATGATCTGAATCCAATCCCTGGAAACACACAGGTAGAAAGAGAAAACCAACTACAGGAAACTGTCCTTTGGGTTCCACATGCACATTGTGGTGCACAGGCATGCACACACACACAACACATTCACATGTATTCATGCGTGCATATGTGCATGTGTGTGCACATACACGCCCTAATAAATGCTTTAAATGCATATATCATTAGTTGAAATTTTACAGTCATTTGTCAACAGCCACAGTGAGTGGTTCCAGGATGCCCTCACATCCCTGTGAGGTATGCTCAACACCCGTAGGTGCTTAAATGATTCACCTAAACAATTACAACTGTCTCATCTACTGTGAACAGCCTCTGGATTTTTCACACTCGCCATGCTGTAAATGCTAAAGCTGTTACCCTTCGTTGTTTAGAGAGTAATTATGACTTGAGAATGTTTTCACATGTTCTGTATAGGTGTGCTTTGGTTTTCAGACATTTCATTCAGGCTTGGTTGACTCCTTGGCTGTGGGGCTTGTAAATATGGAGGCTTACTGCATTCCATCTTGTTTATTTCCTTCTTTGCTAAAGTAAAGCAAGGACTTAGTCCTTTTCCTTTTTAAAATTTGTTCTATCTACTGTGTCCAGAATGACACCTATTAAACAGCATGAAACACATAAATAGTCTTGACTCAATGAATCATAAATGAGAAACTTATATCACACTGTGAAGTACAAGTAGTGCTGGGAAATAATTAGCTGTAGTGTTAGAATAAAAGCAAACATGTAAACATCTTTCTAATTAAGTCACTACATGGTTTAAGATGGGAGCCAGGGAGTCACTGGCTAGCTTTGTTGTAAGCGAAGTGAGCAAAGCCCATCCGCAACCTCCTGTTAGTTAACTTCCCTGCATTTTCATTGGCCCCACTGCTGTCTTTGCGTCCCCGTTCCTTGGACCTGTGGTGTAACTAGGAAATAACCCTGTGATGGCCAGTGCTGTTGCCTTGACAGAGCCTAGAATCACCCAAGAGGCAAGCCTTTAGGGATGCTCTTGATTACCTTCACTGGCATGTGAAGACCCATCTAGACTGAGGGCAGGACCGTTTCCTGGGTTGCTGACAACGGAACAAGAAGATGAGTGCTTGGAAGCATTCTCAAATCTTCCTGAGCCTCCCGGTTGTGGACAGGGTGTAAGCAACTGCTCTGAGCTCCTGTTGCCATGACTTCTCTATCACAGTGAGCTTTACCTGTGAGCAGAAGAAGCCTTTGTCTCTCAAGCTGCTTTTGTTAGTGTGTCCTATCACAGCCTCAGAGAAGTAACTGAGATGAAGACTTTGAACTCTGCATGTGACAAAGGGACCCAATGACTTGCAGATAGAGCCCTTTGGTTTGCTTGTTTTGATTATGCAAGTTAGAAAAATGTCTCTGAGCTATCCAGGGTTCTCCAGCTGCTGCTTCTGCTACAAACTACAGCTACCTGCAGTTGCTTGTTTAAGGCACTCGCTATGCCAAGTTCCCAAGATTGGTCCCAAGCAGGTCTAAGCTGAACTCTCCTTGCTGAAGTCAAAGGCTTTGTAATACCTCTACCCTATTATCTTCTGCTTTTAGCTTTGGGTGATTGTGTAGATTGAACTAAGCCCTCCTGCCCCCAACTAAGAGGCACTTCAGCCCCTCACACTTGGATGCTATTTGGAAATAAGCCCACACTGGGTGTGATCAATACACTGAGCACACAAGGACTATGGAGATGGCTTAGTTGATAAAGTGCTTGCTAGGTAAGCATTAGGACCCAAGTTCAGATCTCCAGCATCTGTGTAGAAAGGCTGTACCTGATGACCCCAATAGTTGTTGTTAATTTTTGGTAGAATCTTTTCTTTGTTTTGTCAGTGCCCTCCTATTGAGGGTGAGTGGAAGCTTGCTCACATATCCTTGGGGAAAAATCATACAACATTAATGCTAAAACACCAATGAATGGAGATAGGTGCTCATAATTTTAGATCTGAGGAGGAAGAGAGAGAAGGATTCGGGTCCAAGTCCTAAACATGATTGAGCCAGTCAAAATGCCAGCCTGGATGCCCCACCCTGAGCTGAGGAGCTATTGGCAGTTGTTAGCTGTTGGGGGAGGGAGATTCATTTTTCTGTAGAGGTACAGTTGCCAGTAGGTTACTGATGTTCCAGGGGATGACCCCACACCTAGTCATATACAAGCAACAGTAATTGACTCAGTAGGATATCAAAAAGAAAAAAGAAGACATAAAATTGGAGAAGAAATGTATTAGGGAGATCACAGGAGCTTTGGAAAGGAAATATGCAGTAGATATGATCATAATATGTTGTATATATGTATGAAATTCTCCAAGAATAATTTAATAATAATACCAAAATTTAGAAGAATTCCCCAAATGTATAACAGCCAAGGAATGACGCCCACGGTAACTCCTTAGCCTCTATATCCATGTGCCTGTGCACCTGCATACATATTCATACATATACATACACATACATACATATACATACACATATACATCATATACATATATACTTATGGACATATACACATAAGTGCACACACATGCACACACACATATACTCGTGGATGTACACACACACAAGTACACACACACAAGACATCACAGCAGACTAGAGTGGGATCTCATTAGAGGAAATGAACAGGACAAAACCTCCTGGATGAATATGGGAAATGCTATGATGAGACTCACACACAGAGTGACTGCCATGTCCATCAGTGGCATGCAGAGATGACAGAGTCTATAGTCATCTAGAACATCAAGGTCTAAAGCTTGGAGTGAAGCCTACATATTCATACATATACATACTGCTATACCCACTGATGCTCTGCTTTTAGACCCCCCAGACTCTGGAAATGGGAAGAAACTCCGTTATTTCGTTTAAGTTTGCTAGTGACCGGAAGTTCATCATAACCTCCTCTAGGAAACAACACAGACTGTCTATAAAATATGTCTTGTCGGCAACAGCGGTGACCTTGCAACACTCAAACCCCACAAGATGCACTCATGAGGATTTTAATATTTTTAAGTGATGGAAAGAAGAAGGAACAAACTTCTAGAATTTTTTTTTCTTTTGAAGCCTTTTTGTTTATTGAACCTGAAAACAGGATTCCTGAAGATGAAAAAAAAAAAAAAGTACTTTGGTTTAACTGTCATTTGAAATTATGATTTCATTAATTCTATAAAATGAAAAAGTACTTCATTTGAAAAGGAAAAGTAATCAGAAAGAAAGGAAGTTATATTTAGTCGATCAGAAAACAGCTGGGTGCAGTGTTGTCGCATGGGAAGGTTTTTCAATGTCTGGCCCAATGGCTCCTTTAGGTCAGCTCCACAGAGAGGCTGTAACAGCAATATTTTCTTACAAATGTGCACTTGGTCCAAGACTCATTTTAAGATGTTAGTCTCCAAGCTTTCTTCTCTTTAAAAGTAAATGCATATTGAAGTACTTAGTAAGAATTGGAAAATTCTGGATCTGGGCCCAGGTTCTAATCCATCTAGAATTTCTCCCCACCACATGCCAGGGGAGTGCACCTGGTGTGCCGTAGATATAAATGGTTGGAAGTCCTGCTCTTGTTCAGAAAGGATTCCTAAACAAGAGTGCGAGCTGCAGAATCACCCACACTCAGGCCATCTGGCATGTAGGCACTGTACAGCTGACTGTTTACTTTATGATATCTTCTCTACGATCACGTAAACACGAATTGGCTCTTTCTAAAGTCTCTGCCGTATTGTGAAAATTATGTTAGATCAAGAGTGTGGGTGAGGACTGAGTTCCCTCTCTTTCCACCAGCATGGTCCTTGCCTGCATTTGTTCTGGCATCTCTAACTCAACCCTGAACTTAGAGGCTTAGGAAAATATCTATTTTCCAGTTGCATAGGGTAGGACGTAGAAGATGATGCTGTCCAGAGACCAGGTGAGGACCTCACTGGTTTGATTACACCGTCTCCTGTGCTTCATGTAGGGAAAGGAGATGAACAAACTCTGGTGTCATTTTTGACTCATAACTTAAGGCATTTTATGTGAATTTTAGTCTTTCTTATATTTCTTTTAAAATTAGTACACAAAGTTTTAGGTTTCATTATGGCATTTTCAAACAAAAATTGGCTTGACTGATTTTTTTCCTCTCCGACTCTTCCTCGTCCCTGGCCCTGTGCTGTGCGGTCCCTTTCCCAGCGTGCTCTTTTTGGGTTTCCTTTCTCATGTGTCCTGGTTCCCTCTGTTCCTCAACACCTCGTTTACCCATGCCTTGTCCTCTCTGGTTTCACTGTGTGCACATGGATGTGTGTGCGCGCACACACACACATTAAAAGCCAGAATATTAGTACAAGCACTATTGTCTCTCTGAGTCTGGTGCTACTCTAGTATTCAGATGTATCAATTTTCCCACAAACCTCATACTTTTATTTCCTTTCTAAATGAAATCCCATTGGCTAGGTGGAGCACATTTTCATTCTCCATTCACTAGCTGATGGACAGCTAGGCTGGTTATGCTCCCTTGTATTGTGACAATTCAGCAATGAATATGGGGTACACATTTCTCTGTGGTTGGATACAGAGTCCTTTGGGTATCTGCCCAGGAGTGGTATAGCTGGGCCATATGATAGCTTTGTTTTGAATTTTTGAGAACCCTTTCTGCTGATTTCTATAACAACTGTATTTGTTTATATTCTCTAGTGGCATTTTTGGTTTATTGTTAATTTTTTTATTTTTGAAGTTGAAATATCATTATATCATTTTTCTCCACCCCTTCCTCAAATCTCCCTTTCTCTCTCTCAAATTCATTGCCACTTTTGAAATTGTTGTGAGATATAGACATATTATTTTTAAACATGTAATCTATATAATAAATAATATATTCCTAAATAAATAAATACAACCTTATCAGGCCATATAATATTACTTGCATGTATAAGACCTCAGAACTGACAAGATAACCAATAGTGGTTCTTCTCTAGGAAGACAATGTCTTCCAATGGCAGTATTCCTTATTGGACTATAGCTCTGTGTCTAAGGTTGGCACCCCATGAGATTTCCCCTGGGGATGTCTTTTAAAAGGACACTAACCTCATTCATAAAAACTCCTTTCAATACATAATAACTCCCTAAAAGCCTGGCCACTCGAAATACCATTACACTGGGGATTAGGTTTCAACACCCATGTTTTGGGGGAACTACACATTCAGTCTATAGCAGGCAGTTCTGCATAAATCCACAGACCTATGCTTGTCAAGTCCCTGCTTATAAAAAAAGAAGACATCTCCTCTCCTAATGAGAATGGCAAGTTATTCTCTTAGGAAGGGCTCAGAGCTTTAGAGAGCAACATGTCTTGTCTGATCTGGAAGCCTTGTGCCAAGGGACAACTGGCTCTGTAATGGAGAAGGCAATCCAGAGAGTCTGGAAACATCCACACCATAAGCAAACTCATGGCACAAGAGTTCCTTTATTCTGGGGCTCCAAATCATGGCTTCCAGTGATCTTTAAGGAATGACAGTTCTTGAGAAGGCCATAATGAAATTGGCTCCTTTTGGAGGAAATGAATCAGCCTCTGTCCCGTTAGCTTTTGACCTTTGGTGAAGGAAAGAAACAGTAAACTCAGAAAGAAAGCCTTCTGGCATGGAACTGTGCCTCTAGCTGCAATAGAAGACAAGGCTGCTTTCTGCCATGCCCATCCCTGACGGCTTGGCTACTGTCGTACATGCATGCAGGCTTGCCTTCTCCCCATTGGACTGTTTTCTTCTTTTCAGTATTGTAGATTTAACCTAGGTCCATTTTCCCCAAATCATGGGGGAAGGATGGATATACATGTATGAAATTAACAAAAAGGAAAATTAATGAGAATACCTTATTTTAATTACTAGAGGGAGAGAAGTCCCTAAAGAGAGAGATCAGTGGTTAAAACTGGTTGAGAAGTCATATATATATAACTTATGTAATTAAACATCTCCATTCAGAAACCATTCATCCAACCAAAATCCTGCCCACACTCCCCCAAAAATGAGTCCTAGTGTCTAATCCCGGAGTCCATGGCCTTACTAGAGAGTTTAACCATGTATATTCACTATGTATAAGCCCAAACAGGAGGAGAGAAAATTCCAGTATAGAAAGTATCCCTAAAGTCACAGTAGAAGGGAGGTGCTATACATTCTATTGTGTAAGTGAGGGCACGTATAAGGTTATGTATAGGTGAGGGTACATCAGAGTGAGGGGGAGAAGGGAGGGAAGGGAGATGCCAGCTAAGAAGAGGGGGGAAGCCAGAGCAATCCCAGGAAGCTGGACTCTTCTCCAGCTCCCATATTGGAATAGCAAGGCTTTGAAGTACAGGGTCCTTGGAGGGGTTGGTCCTCGGGGTCAACAGCTGGCATGCATTCTCTTGATGAACAGAGGTCAGTTCGGACTAAAGCCTGAAGCAGCATTTGGGTTGGAGTTCTGCTTTCATACTGTTATCATTACATTTCAGAGTGCCAGCTTACTGGCCCCAGTCATCTTCTGTTACTCTTTGCTGTTAAGTCCTCTGAATATGTCTTTGCTTCACATAGCATTTTCTGTTGTGAAAACCTGGGAGTTTCTCAAGAAATCATAGTAACTCATGGACATGGCTAGAGAGATTGGTCAGCAGTTAAGGGTGTATACAGTCCTACCAGAGGACCAGAGTTCAGATCCCAGCACCTACATTGAGTGGCCCACAAAGAGCTGTAACTCTAGCTCCTAAGAAATCTAATGCTTTCTTCTGGCCTCCATAACATACACACATACACACACACACACACACACACACACACACTTACATAAATAAAAGACAAATACAGCACTAAAAATAAAATAATTAAGACAATACTTACATAGACAGAAAAAAATGGAATTGTTGGGGGGAGGTGGCTCAAAAAGTTCTTAATGCATAAGTGTAAAGACCAGAGATTAGATCCTTAGGATCCATGTAAATAGCCAGAAGAAGACAGTGTGGGTTATCCTCAGGCCTCACCATGTGCACAGGCATGTGTGCACAGATGCACACACCATATACACATAACACACATGTACACACATAATACACGTACACACATGTGACACACACAACACACATATGTACACACATGTACACACACATAGACACAAGGGAAAGTAATAGCACTACTGTTTTCTATAGCGTCTCTGTGACCTCCGTGATATGTCTAGAAGCTTTTACGTATGAGATGAATGTTTTCTTTCTCCATGTTCTTAAGGAAATTAAGAGCACATTTTTTCTTTTGAGTTTTTGAAATGATCTGTTGTCCAGACGGCAGAAAACTGAGAAATAACTTTTTGTTTACCTAAGAGATGAGGTCCTTTAAGGAGTGAAAAAATTAAAAAAACTCCAGAGACATAGCTGTTTCCCAGTCAACGGAACAAAGGGGGTGTCTTTCAGGTTTTCAGATTAGCTGTTATGGAAGGAGCGGCTCTTCCCATCAAATGTTCACTTTCTCTTCATTTCAAGAGAGAAATCAGAGCTGCGTGGGTCTGGTTTCCTGCTTGCTTGTGAAAATCTGGAATACATGAGCGGTGGTGTTGAAGTTTCAGGGGTAAACTGTCATCCCAGGCCTTTTATTGGTCCATATTTCAAGCTGTGCACTGGGACAGCTCACAGGCTCCTGATCTGGAAGCTGACAGCATGCTAATGTGATCTACAGACCAGCTCTTCATGAAGCTACACAACAAGTGCCCATCGCAACACTTAGACCTGCTTTGTCAAGATCAGCTAGCTAAAGCCTTTGCACAGAAGAACTCCGAGTTACACCTATGCTCATCACTTCCTTCATAAGAACGATAGACCAGGCTGTGTAGGGAGGCAGGAAGACAGACTAAAATAATAAAGAAAAAGGACCAAGTTTGTTCTTTTAGTTTATTTTCAAATCTTTTGTTTGTCGGTCTTAAAGACGTCATCT
Organism: Rhynchomys soricoides; assembly: GCA_019843965.1. NCBI lineage: Eukaryota > Metazoa > Chordata > Mammalia > Rodentia > Muridae > Rhynchomys > Rhynchomys soricoides. The sequence continues at coordinate 2,798,674 of JADRCH010000032.1, read as the reverse complement.
TTTTACATTGCGGTTGATGTCCTAGAACTCGTAAGTAACCCAGACTGACGTAGAGCTTGTGTCAATCCTCCTGCCTCAGCCTCCTTGGTGCAGACAATACAGGTGTGGTCCACCAAAGAAAGCTATTTTATTTTTAAAACATTTCTTCTAAAAAAATTTAGAAGAAAAATTTATTAGGTTAATTAACTTGATTTGGGGAGGGAGAGGGCCCTCTGACTTGGCATGATTTTGGAGGTCAGAGGTTATCCTACAGGATCAGTTTTCTTCTTCTACCTTGTGGGTTCTGGGAATCAAGTGCAGAACTGTAAGTGTCTTTACTGCTGAGGTAGCCCCTGGATCCCTTTTCTCATTCTTAAAAAGAAAAATAGTGGGCCTGGGGATGTAGATTAAATAGTAGAGTGCTTGTCTAGCATGCATGAAGCCTTTGGTTCTGAATAAAACTCAGTATGAATAAAACTCAGTATGTTAGTGAAAGCCTGTAATCCCAGAACTCAGGCAGATCAGAAGTCAAGGTAATTGTAAGCTACGGAGGGAGTCTGAGGCTAGCCTTGGTTACATGAGGCCCTGTCTTAACACTAATATGTACATACATAATATGCTTATTCTAAAGACAATACAGAATAAGAACATGCATAATATATCATATACAAATAATTGCGATATTCTTACACTGGAAATTATGCCTTAAATGACAGTATACCTTAAGTGGGTGTATTATTTTGCTTTTTGTGGCCATGATAAAATACCAAACAGCCCATTCAAAATCATATATTTCTTTTTATATTTTAAAATTGCTCCCCTGTGTGTGTGTGCATGTGCACACACATAGGTACATGTGTGAGCACTTATGCATACACATTTATGAAGGTCAGAGGACAATTTTTGCGAGTCATTTCTCCTTCTGTGGGTCTGAGGATCAAATCAAATAATCAGACTTGGTAGCAAGCGTGTTTATCCACTTCAGCTATCTTGAGGCTCCCAGAATAACATTTTCATTGCTTATTAAAGGGTTGAAGGTCTCTGATCTAACCCAATTGCCTCTTTCAGATGAGAACCCTGAAGACCCAGAGAAGCTCTCTCAGTAAGCTCTCTTGGCTTATTGGCTGCTGCATCAGCTCCTTCTCTAACTCTTCCTCAGCTGCTGTTGCTAGGAAGCCTTTCTTCCGGTGGTTTTGACAGTAGCTTAGGAATCAGAGGTGAATCTACATAATAAAATGCTGGCCAAGTACTTTGCAAGTCCACAACAGTATAACACACACACACACACACACACACACTGAGACCATGTGAGGCACAGAGAATGAGGTGCAGTTGGGTTCTCAAGGAACCAAGACCAGGGAGGAATCACAAATACATGCTGTGCTTTGGGGGGATATGTCACTTCCCTGTGCCTATTACTTGGTCCCTGAGTCATGTGACTCTTTGAAGCACTTTTTTTTAATCCCAAGGAATCAAAGGGTGAGAGGACAGTTCTTGAATCTCAGAAACCAATGATGAAAACTTAGAATCTAACCTAAATTTTCCTTTTGAAAGCTAAAGGGATGATGTATCTGTGATGACACATGCCATAAGGATTACTGTTCTCTGTGAGTCTGTGTGACTCACCATGGGGACCTCCGTCAGGCTTTTTGACAAGTGGTCACAAGTGCTCTTCAATTAGGCCAACCAATTAGACTTAGGAAGATATAAGGTTGAAAGCATGTTTCTCTCTATTCTAGGGATAAGTTTGTTTCCATAAAATGGGGGGTGGGTACTCAATCACTAATGGGACAGCTCTCGCTAGTGAAGATAGCATAATCTGCAGTGACCCCTACATTCAATGTGGCAGTGTTTATGAAGATGGTGTGGCAGGGGTAGGGGTAGGGGCAGCAGATTCCAATATAGCTGCTTCCAATAACATATATATAAAACAACTGGGTGCTTCTTCCTCCTTCTAGATAATAAAGCATGTTAGGCTATCAGTTGAACTCTGGAGAAGGGATGGAGGAAAAACAATTAAGAAGCCATAAACTGCCCTGGGGACATGGCTTTGTCAATAGAGTTCTTGCCATACAAACATGAGGATTCTTAGAACCCATATAAAGCAGCTACATGCAGTGGCATACATTCCCAAAAGTGGGGTGGCAGAGACAGGTGGATCCCTGGGTTTTGCTAGTCAGCCAGTATAACCAAACTGGCGAATCCTAGCCAGTGAGAGACCCGGTCTCAAGATAAATGAGGTGGACGGTGCCTGAGGAACATAACCTGAAGTGGTCCTCTAGGTGCATGCACGATTCAATTATCCCCTCCCTGACACCCCCCCCCACAGTCTCATATACCAACCAAACATGCACTAAAGAACCCACAAACCGAAAGGGTAGAAGAGCTCCAGAGATACAACACATCCTAGAAGCTAGATCCTGAATCCCCACAGTCTTCAGACTTACACAATGTGAGGCAAGCATCGGTCTGTTCACTCGGCTTAAACTGAGTGTATACTCATTTCTAGGCCATTGGTTCTGACTCTCAAATTGCTCATCTCTTCCTTTCCACACGGCAGGAATCTGGTTACAGAGTGAGCTTTTGTCTTGAATGTGTTAACAGTTGAGGGTAAAATTATTTGCTATACTAGATTATCTATAACATGGTATAAAACCAAATAATTGAAATAGTCAGATATTCCAGTAATCAAATCTATATATGACTATATACCGTATGTTATATAATAAATAAATATAACTATTATTTAATCTACTGACGTAAATTAATACTGCCTATATTTACAGGCAATATTATGAGTATGAGGTCATCTACTGGGGCATGGACAACCTAACAATGACCACACTCCCAAATAAAACAAACTCTCCCTCTACCATGAACTTCAACTGCCATTAGCTCCTCAGATGAGGGTGGGTCCTTGGGAATTTGTGCTGGTAACCATGGCTACTGTGCGTTTGTGACTGCCATAGCTATGCCATGTCCTGAAGATCTCTTGGCACACACTCTCCCTATCCTCAGGCTCTTAACTGTTTTGCCCTCTTCCAAGATGTTCTCTGAACCTGAAGTAAGGGGCAGGCTGGCGTCCTATTCATGGATGCTCATTTTAGGCTTATGCACACATGCAAGCGCACACACACACACACACACACACACACACACACACACACACACACATCTTTTTAATACAGTAATTTGGAGTACATGTAAAGTTATTGCTATAATTTACTTTGGGAATTGTTCTGTTGAGCCTACTTTCAGACTCAATCTCATTACTTTACTCATTACTTTAGATTCACAGACTTTTTGACTCCCAAATAGTCTGACTGCCTAGCTACACCAGAGTTGCTCTTGAACAACATTGTTTAGACTGGTTTCCAAAGCCACCTTCATTCTCCATGAGTGAGGATTGTTCCCTTTAAGGGAACACAGACATTAAACTGAATGAGATGATGTTCTGTCTTCATCAATTGAAACAGCTAGATACTGAACTCCCAAGCTATGTATTATATGTTCATTCGTTCGTTCATTCCTCCAACAGGACTGCGTCTCTATTCTGCATAAATACTGTGTTGTGTTTTATAGAAAACAACATAAATAAGCAAAAGGGGAGTATGCTATGTAATTAATATCCTAAATTTGTCTTTTTTAAAATTCACTATCTTTGAGTCTCAGTATTTTGAGCTCAAGATCTGGTCTTCAGCACACTCTCACTAATAACAGAGTCAGTTTCTCCACAGTCTCAATACAAACATGCTGTTCTCCATCGAGCACTGTTTCCTTGCTCAGGCTGCCTAGTAGTTATGTCCCACAGTTCTTAGATCAGAACATAGTTCCACCAATTCTCCTAGTGAACCATGGTTCTTCATATCTTTCTTGTTATGCTATCTCCCTCTACACTTACTCAGATTATTCTCCTGGATTCATCACTGTAAACATTTTGTTGTTGTTGAGGCAGGATCTTATGTATTCCAGGCTGGCCTCAAACTTACTACATAGCCAAGGATGACCTTGACCTTCTGATCATCATCTTTCCCCTTCCAGGTTCTAAATTGCAGGTATGTATTACCACGTCCAGTTTATGCGGTGATGGTGATAGAACCCAGGACACTGTATGCTGAGCAAGCACTCTATTAACGGAGCCACACCTCCAATCCACCATTGCTTTTAAACTTACTAATTTAACAACTTCTTTTTGTGTTGTACCACTTACCAGAAACCTGAATCTGTTAACCCAGCAGGACCCTATCAACTTTTCATTTAGGTTCTGAACAGTGAAGTGAGGAACGTGTAGCCACGCTCAGCATCCCCTCTCATCCACAGAGCCTGTGAGATTTGTCTAACCCATCCTGTCCACCATCTCTTCAAAACTGTAACACTTGATTACCCATGCTCACTCTTACCTGAGGGCTATGCTTTATATTTTCCACAGAAAACAAGAAGTCAGAAGAGAGTTGAACAAAGCCCTGTCTATACCTAAAGCACCTGCCTGTAAGTTCCCCTGTTCCCTAGTTCACTGTGGATGAAGGCCATATGGCTAAGGACAGACTGTCTACATGTACAGGTCCCTTACAGCTTCACATTTTCTCTTCTTCTCTTGGATTTTTGCCATCAGCATTAAGTATGTGGTGATTCTCTTCACCCTCAAAGACGCTCTTAAGCGACCCCATTTGTCTATACCATTTTGGAGTAAAATGAAGGTCCTTGAAAGATTTACACACTTCCAACCTCTAATCTCTCTTCCTCTCTTCTCTTGAGGCCTCCCCAGTCTGATGCCATTCCACACTAGCGGAAGGACATGGCTATCTTTCTAACAAGCAGACTCCTGTCATGCTCTCTGATGACCTCTATAGAATTCCAAAGGTTAATTCTCAGCTCTCATGCAATGTATCACTTGACAGCATTCCTTTTTCTCCAACTTGAGAATTCTTTAATAATCATAATCTACACTTAAAAGTTTAGTCAAGTTTGAAATGTAACTTGCTATACAAATTCCCAGCAGTATGAAATTCTAAAACGAGAAATGTTCACATCCAAATGGGAAATGTTAGGAGAGAGCAAAACCAAGCATGAAACTAAAAGAACTGAAGACTTTGGCTTTAAGATAGACAATGCTGAGACTGGAGAGATAGGTTAGAGGGTCAGAGTTCTCATTCCTCTGCAGAGAATCCAGGTTTGGTTCCCAACACCCACATAAGGTGGTTCATAACCATCTGCAATCCAAGTTTTGAGGAATCCAATGCCCTCTGGATATATAATTAAAAAATAAGTCTTTAAATAGACAGTGCCTACCATTTAGCATTGATAGCTTTGATAGCTGAAAAGAATTTTGGAATTTACCTACTGCCACAATTCTGTTTTATAACTAAGGCCATCAAGCCAGCAAGAAGAATTTAACAGAGTGGCATTGGGATGGACATGGCTAATCTACAGCTCAGGAAGCCAAGAGTGCCACCCAACATATTTGCAGACAGCACTACATTCCAATGTCAAAGGCTGGACCCCACTGATAAAGCCAAGGTCTGCTTGAAACACTTACTTTTTAATTTTAATTTTTAAATTTTTTCTATTTTTCCTACTTTATTTACATTTCAAATGTTTCTCCCTTTCCAGATCTCCCCTTTGGAACCTCCCCATTTCCTCCCCTCTCCCCCTGCCACTATGGGGGTATTCCCCACCCACGTCTTCCCTCCTTGGCATTCTCCTCTACTGGGGGATCTAACACATTTTGTTCTGGTATCCTATATAGCACTGCCTTTCCTTCCATGTATGTACATGTATTCAGACGTAAATAAAATGTCATAAGCACACACACACACACACACTCACACACACACGAGTAGCTATAAAATAACCCACTATATATTTATATGTATCTGTACACATATAATATATTCACTTGCAGGAGTGTGTGTGCATGCACTTGTGCACATAGGTATGTGTGTGTGCATGTTCATGTGCATGTCTATGCATATGTGTGGAGAGGTCATACGTCAATTTCAGGTGTCTTCCTCAGTTGTTTTCTACCTTATATTTATGAGACAAGGTCTGGCACTGAACCCAGGGCTACATATTCCTAGGGATCCTTCCATCTCTGCATCACCAGAACTGATATCACAAGCATATGCTGCAGTAACTGGTCTCTTCCTTTCGTTTCAACATTCACCCTGTCTTAATGGCAGCCGGACGTGGTCTTAGGTGAGCCAGGTGGGACTCTAGGGTAGATCAGAGAAGGAAGGCGGGGGTGGGGGGTGGGGTGGGGGGTGGGGTTAGCATAAGCTACCCCAGCACATTCTGTTCAATGGTTCTCTTAAAAAAAATACATATGTAGGGCTAGAGAGATTGTTCAATTGTCTGAAATGCCTGCTCTGCAAGCATGAGAACCATAGTTCTGTCCCCTAAAACAAACATCAAAATTCCAACGTAATTCTTTACACACTTTGAAAGAACAAACCTCAATTTCATATGGAAAAACAAGACAAAACAACAACAACAACAACAACCCGCAATAACTAAAACACTCCTGTACAATAAATTAACTTCTGGAGGTATCACTATTCCTGATTTTCAGCTGTACTACAGAGCAACAATAATAAAAACTGCAGGAAACAGAAGTCCCCCAGGAATTCCTTCAGTTGCAGAACTCCAACTGTGAAGCGCACCCTTTGGCTCATTTCTGTTCTGCTGGGGGAAGGGGATGGAGTGTGGCCTGTGGGGATTCATGTTTGGCCCAGGCTAACTCACCGAGTAACCATGGGTGTTTCCAGGCACTAATAAATTTGTATTCCACACTGTCTTAAATTCTACTTAAAATCTTCAGGGCCTGGATCTGAGGTTCCCTATGCTGATCCCCACTGTTTCATCTTCTAGATCCTCTCACTTGACTGTGATGATTAATGTCAACTGTCAACTGGACAGAATTCAGAATTACCTGAAGATGGGCCTGTGTCTTGCTTGTGTAAACTGATGTGGGAAGGTCCACAAATAGTGCCTGGCACCACTCTGTGGGAGGCACAGAGGTCCCTGTGATCGTAGATAAACACTAGGGTGGCCAGGAATTTTAGACACACAGGGTTGTTCCTTCAAAGGAAGGGATGTACAACCTGCTTTCCTCGCAGAAGGTTGGGAGTGGTCACCAGGCTACTAACCATGTCCACTTCCCCAGGGACCTCTGTGTCCTCTGCACCATTCTCTTGCTTGGATCCTGGACAGTTTAAATGGAGAAAGTGAGCTGAGCACCAGAATTCATTACTCTGTTTCCTGACTGCAGATGCAACGTGACTAGCTACTTCAAGCTTCTGGTGCCCTGTTTTCTCCACCATGATGAGAATGGGCATCAAACTGTGAACCAACATTAGCCCATCTTTCCTTAAATTGCTTTTGGTAGGGTATTTTATCATAGCAAGAGGACATGGATTAAGACAGTGTCCTATGACCCTCATCACTGAGCTTTTGGCTTGTGTCATCTCCTAATCAGGCCAAGGTTGGCTCCCGGGAGGGATGGCTCTACGATCTGCTCTGTGATCCAGTGGACTGTTTCCATCTAATTTGGCTCTTGGTTCTGGCTACTTTTATACAATTGTTTCCTGGGATACTGAGAGGATACAGAAGAACAAATTAGCAAAGGGGAGAGAGTCTCATGAATGAGGAGAGGGAAGTAACATAAAACTAAAGCCACTGGGGAAGAAGAGGGAGCATGAAAGGAAAGGTACTGCATTGCTTTGGAATGGCGTCCTAATGGTGAGTCTAGCCTCAGAAGCATATAAAGCCTACTAGTACCCATGGCTCTTGCACTCTGGGTCCTCCGAGTTTTGACACAGAGCTGCAACAGTGAGGCACAGGTTTTTAGGCCTCAGTCTCACAATCATACCATAGATTTCCCTGGTTCTGAGACCTCTGGTGAACTGTGAGAATGGCTTCCCTGGTTCCTAGTATAGAGGTGGCTAATCATTGGACATCTCAGCTTCAATAACTGGATGACCCAATTACTCCAACAGTCACACTTCCATCCCTCATTCTTTCATGCATGTATAATTTATCTACCCTATTTATCTATTTTATCCATCCACCAATCCCGTTCCATCCACTCATGCCATCCACCCATCCTCCCATTCATCTATCCATTCATATGTATGTGTGTCTGCTTATCCCATCCCATCCCATCCCATCCCATCCCATCCCATCCCATCCCATCCCATCCATTCTTCCACCCATCCTGAATTAGTTCTGTTTCTCTGGATAACCTCAATTACAAAAACTTGTAATTAGTAGGAATGTGGCACTTTATAGCTGAAGACTATACTCTTAGAAGTTATGGCATGACTGGAAATCAGAAGCAGTGTAAACTTTTATAATTCATGCATAAGATGATGATGTGATCATATGATGTAATGAAATATGAAGTCATGTGAAGTGATATGATATAGTATAAAATAATATACTATAGGGATTTTGCAAACTCGACTTTTAGATTCTCACAAATGGACTGATAATGACCTAGTGTTCATGCCACACTATCATCAATGAACTAAATACTTCACTTTCATATTCTACTATTACTTACTTAAGACAATAAATAACCATAGAGCCGTTTCTGAGTCCAAGGGCTAGAAAATTTTAATTGCTTATATTTATCTCTCTGTTTTCCTCATCTCTCATCCTGCATCTTCATTATAAAAGTTGTTACTGGACAAATTCTGATGCTATCCTTTCTTCCTCTCAGTCCTTCCTTTTCATTGCTGAATAATATTTTTACCATGCAAATGCATCAGCTTGTTTTCATTACCCTATCAGTGAACATTCTAGAGGTTTCTGGATGGTTTTATTTGCAAAAGGCTATAGTTCAAGCTTCCTGGTGTCTATAGGTTAATTCACCCCAAGGGCATATTTCCCAGTGCAGAGTAAATGGATAAAGAAACATGGACGATCATCCTTACAAGGTCAAAAGTCTTTTTTAAAGTCATTTGACAACTTGTACTCATGAAAGAAATACAAAAGAGACCCTTTGATTTATGTTCTCTTAACATAAGGTATTAGAAGACTTTTAATTTTTTTTGTCAAATTGTTATAAGCAACATATCAATGCTGTCTTTATAATTCTTTCCTCAACTACCAATATTAATTTTCCAGTCTTTTGCATGCTTTTTCCTGTCTTTATTTTACTTTGAAAAGCAATGATGGCCAAATGTTTCAGTGAGTAAGGGACTTGCTACTAAACTTTGCGAAAAGCTGCATCTGACTCCTGATACACATGGTAGGAGGAGAGAATTGGCATCTCAGACCTCTACATGTACTCCATACATGCAGCATATGCCTACCTATACACACAATCTCTCTCTCTCTCTCTCATACACACACACACACACACACACACACACATGGTTAGAGGAAATATGAAATGAATACTCCTGCGTTGGGGTTAGAGTGTTGTAGCACACTGCTTGCATATAGGTCCCTGAATGCATATCAATCTCCAGTACCATAAGAGAAAATAAAGTAAAAGTGGACTCTCTCAACACGATAGTTCAAAACCAGGGCAAAAGTTACGACAAACATCATAGCTCTAAGTAGAGAAACATGGGAAAGTTTTCTGTCTGAAAATCTGCAACAGGACAGACTGCCTGTGATCAGCCTTTCAGTGCACCAATGGGAGAAGCCCCCTGTGGGAAGTCTGGGTCCCTTTCACAGGAGCCTTCCGTTTAACCGCGACTTTTCAAAGCAGGTATCCTCAGATCCAAATTGTATGTCTTGTACACTGCGAACACTACTTTTCACCACCACCCCCCCAAATCATGATGAAGTTTCTTTTTATAAAATTCAGAGTAAAGCAGTGAAGTACACCTCAGGAGCTGAGTTACAGAGTGCAGAACAAAAAACCCCTAATTTGACACTATCTTCTACATTACCCAGGCTAAATAGCATCTTGCTTTGGGACCAAGGAATTGAACTCATTTTGCTTTTTCTTCTTCAACAAATGCAGAAGTTAAGGTGGTTTAGCCCATAATTTTCTTCTCTGTCTGACCTAACTGATATTATACTGAATAACATTTGCAATTTGAATGTATTATGTGAGTGAGCTTGCACTCCAAGGGGAACTAAAGAGACATTTTATGGCATGGAAATGACAATTTTTAAAAAGATGATCGACCCCCTCTTTGGCAAGTTAGTAAAAATAGTTGTTTAGCTATTCCTTCCTCTGAAATGCAGTAGTTTTGAATGGAGGGTGTTATCCATTTCCACCTTTTACTGATGTCTTTGATCCCTCTAGGCTCTCTCTAGGCACCACCATACAGCAGTGGACACATCAAAGACCTTGCCCTTGCACTTCACGAATGGTAGAGGCATGGCATGGACATTCACAGTGTACACCGAAGAACATCAGGGTGTAGTATCAGGTCCCACCTAGGTGTACCCTCCCCCCAAATCTCTTTGTACCACCTTTTAGGTAGGGGAGAAAAATGTTTATATTGGTTTGCTTTCAGGCCTTGGCCATTGTATCCTGCCAGAACTGTACTTCATGAAGCCTTTCTTAGTAAACCCATTAATGATAACAGAAGACAGCGTTGCAAGGGTATCTTTAGAAAGTATAAATCACATGCCACAGAGACACTTGCACACCCACTGTCCAGCATTGCATGGTTCACAATAGTCAGGAAACAGAAACAGCTTAGATGTACATCAGCAGACGAGTGGGAAAGAGCCATGTGGCATGTGAACACAATGGAATACTAGGCAGGCGCAAAGATAAACGAAATCAAGACATTCGCAGGGAAATGAATGCCACTGGGAAACAACTGTCTTAAACAAGATAAGCCAGGCTTAGAAAGATCCATACTGGATGTATCCTCTCACATGTAGAGCCTAAATTTTATTTGTGTGTGGACCTGCATGCATACTTTTATTTATGTGTATTTATATTCATAAAACCAGAAAGGGGATCACGAGGGAGGGGTCATGATGAGGTCTTTAGGGAGGTGGGGAAACAGAGTAGGAAGCAGGATACAGTAGTAGCAAAGTAGAACTGGAAAAGAAAGGGAACCAGCTGATAGAAGAAGAAGGGAGAGTGGTGAGGCAGGGGGATAACTGAGAACAAAGGATAATGACACATATCTGCGCAGATATGTATGAAGACTCCATGACGAAACCCAGTACTTTCAAGGTTAACCTAAAACATCATTATAAAGAAGGCATGTTGTATACGGTATCTTGATATGACTGGTATCTTCCATTCCCATTACTGTAATGGTGAGAAGCTGAGGAACAGGTGACTGACACTAATTAAAGTTGAATCTCAAGCCTCCATACATATTTCAAGACTATTTGGGTTAACTCATTCACTCATTCATTCATCCACCATGTTGGCAAATCCTAAGTTACACATCAAAGAGAATACAGAATTTCTCATTCTCCTGAGTACGTGCTGAGTGTAGTCCTTATCCATAATCTATAAATACTGAACTCCCCTAGCCCTGAGTGGGACGCCTGCCTTCCTTCTCTAACACTGTGTATCGTATCGTAAATGAGAAAGCAGAAGCTTTCATTTGAGTTCATTCCAGGGGAGTATACTGACCTGTAATACGGCACAGCCCAGGACCCTGCCAATAGGTTAATGTGAAGTTGAGGATGAACAAGGAAAGAAGTGGGTTTCATCCATCTGTCCATGCACCCACCTGCACATGCATGTATACACCTGCACATGCATGTATACACCTATACATGCATAAAAATACACGGAGGCATGAAGATTTCTTCCTCCAGGAAGAAATCCTGACTTTCATTCCTCTGTCTCAGGATTGAGATGAGTGCTCAGTCTCAGTGGACACAGACAACCCTTACCCAGCCTTGTAGTCAGTATCTCATAAACATTTGTCCTGTGCTTGGTATCTACTATGAAGTAGTACACTTCCTGGGACAATCAGAAGGGGCTGAAGAAGGTAATAGCAATGTCATCATCAGCTCTTAGGCCTCAGAGGAGGGGCGTCCGCGTATCTGACAAAGCATTTGCTTGACACAGGACAATAAAATTCTGTCATGAACTATTATGAAGTTATGTGACAGGGTGACAAGGCATGAGTGAAAAGGAGGTTGTGTCACATTTGGGGGGCACTCCTATGCTGCTGATGGTGATGGTGGGTTTTTAAAGTTTCTCGTGACTTCTCTGTAACTAGCCGGTAAGCTCTGTGGGCATTGCAGGCTATCACCTTCCTCTTTATAACAGCACTGAAGTTCACGTCTGTGAGGCTCAATCTCCATTGTCAACCAGATGGGACCATGAAAACCTACCTCTGGGGCTGTCTGTGATGGAGGTTAGGCTAATTAAATTTGAAAGATCTAATCTGGGTGGTACCAATTCATGGGCTGGAGTTCTGGACTGAACAAGGAGAAATGGCCTTACTTCTGTCTGCTTCCTGCCTGTGGATGCCATGTGACCAGCTGTCTCTCATGCTTGTGGCTATGCCTTCTTCAGGATGAACTGTGTCTCTCCAGACCTGTGATTCCCAAACACCTTCCTTTCCTTTCCTCTTCCTGCCCTTCCTTCTTCACCCTTTCCTTCCTTCCTTCCTCCCTTCCTTCCTTTCTTCCTCCTTTCCTTCCTTTCTCCCTCTTTTACTTCCTTCTTCCCACCCTTCCTATCCCTCCCTCCCCCCTTCCCTTCCTCCTTTCCTTCTTCCCCCTCTCCCTCCCTCTCTCCCTCTCTCCCTTCCTTCCTTCCTTCCTTCCTTCCTTCCTCCTTTCCTTCCTTAGGTTGCTTTCCTTCGTCATTTTGTAATCAGAAAAGTGACAATTCACAGAGAGTCTCCAACAGGTCCTCACCAAAGCACTTATGGAATCATAGCAGGCAGAGGATTCACTTAAAAGGGCTCAAAATCTTCCTCCTACACACATTTCCTTTCCTTGTGTCCGTTCAGGTCAGCAATGAAAGTTCTCCAAAGGCAATTACACAGGGACAGAAGAACAGAAGGGACAGAAGGCCCATGGATCCCCAGGACAGAATGTCCATGCATCCTAGGGATGCCACTGCAAACAAAGGACTCCCCTTTACTTGCATGTGGGCCTGAGGAACCTGTGTAATTAATCACACCTGATGGTGAATGACTGATGGAGCAAACTCTAGACAGGAGTGAGAGCCTTGGGCCAATCAGTTAATCACATCAAGAAGAAATGGAGATGAAGTCATCTTACCCAGGCACCAATTACCTCATTCACACTTGCCAATAAAAGAAACTAATTGTTTTGCCCTTTATCTTTTTAATATGAAAGTGATTTAAGACAACTGTAAAGCTAAGTTGTTTTTTTTGTTTGCTTGTTTTTTGTTTTTTGTATTTAAGGGCTAGGGATGCAGCTCTGTGGTAGAGCACTTGCCCAGCAAGCACAAGGCCTTGTGTGTATTCTACAGGATCACACATACACACACCACACACCCACAGCACACACAAGGCACACAATAGATTCACTGTAGGTAACACACAACATGTACATAACAGACGTGCAACAGGCACACAACAGATTATACAACATAGATAACACAGAAACAACAAACGTATATAACAGACATATTCATAACATGCACACAACACACACAATATTATACAACACATACTCTAGACATTCAGTATATACACAACATATACAACAGACACACTAACAAACACACTTCAGATATATAACACACAACACTTGCAACACACACACATAAAATTTACAAAAAGCACTCATACAAAAAATGACAACTCTCTCCGGGCAGTGGTGGCGCTCGCCTTTAATCCCAGCACTTGGGAGGCAGAGGCAGGTGGATTTCTGAGTTCGAGGCCAGCCTGGTCTACAGAGTGAGTTCCAGGACAGCCAGGGCTACACAGAGAAACCCTGTCTCAAAAAACCTAAAAAACAAAAAAACAAAACAAAAAACAAAACAAAGAAACCCAACCAAACAAAAAAATGACAACACTCACACAGCACACAGCATACACCAAAACACATGCATGCAAAGTAGAAACCACTTTGCATTCATATGTAAAGATCAAAAGCAAAGCACAAAGGCACTAGAAGAATTGTGAAGTTTTAAAAATTAACTCAGGAATCGGGGAGATCTGGGTTCCAAACAATTGGTGTCTGACCATTAGAAAACTAAAACATGCATGCATGAATTTCCCATGTGATGACATACGCAAATGGGGGTTCCTGTATGACAAATGAAGGAGGAAAACCTCTCCCTGCTTCTGAAGAGCTTACAGAAACTGTGATGACACAGACTAACAAGGCAAAGGAAAACACAGACAGTCAGCAACAGAAGGTTCACAGAGAGGGATACAGCCATTTGCAGGTGGCTCCAGAGATGAGTGCATTGTCAGGATTCTGACCATTAAATCCTTTACTCCACTGATTGACACAGCACTGAAATAGATCATCAGGAAGGGAGACAACTCTGGACGATGGGAGCAGCTTGGAGGGTAGTTGGTAAGTAGGTACAGGACACATCCAAAGGCACTAGCTTGCCCTTTCCTGTTATAGCTCTACTCTGCCTCTTGCTTACAAAGATATGAGCTGCTCTACCTGTCTCTTCCATGGACTGAATCCCCTGAAACCATGAGCAAAGTAAATCCAATTCTCCCTTAAGTTGTTCACTCACAGGTACACAAGGGCTACTACACAATCACCAAGTACTTAATGGTCTTGGATGACATGTAGGGTGTGTGTGTGAGAGAGAGAGAGAGAGAAAGAGAGAGAGACAGACAGACAGACAGAGACAGAGAGAGACAGAGAGACAGAGAGACAGAGACAGCACCCACGTGGAAGTTAAAGAACAGTCTAAAGCATTGACCCTATTCATCTACGTTGTTTGCCACTGTGTATGCCAGGCTAGCTGGCCCAATGAGTTTCTGGAAATTTTTCCATGTGTCTCCCATCTGTGAGAGCACTAGGAATATGCATCCAACCTTATGTGTTTTGAGGCAGATCCAAACTCAGGTGCCTACACACTCATGGCAAGTGCTTTACATACTGAGCCATATCCCTGGTCTTCATGTCCTTTTACATATTGCAAACACTTCCTGGGATGCTTACTGCGATTAACAGTGTTAGAATAATCTTGGTCTTCCACAAAGACACACCGATCCTGTAGTCTTGCCTTCTGAAGAATCCTATGCACATGTGGAAATATATTTAAGAGCAACCTAGTGGAAGGTGTCTTAGGGCTTCTTTGTTGTGAAGAAACACCAACACCAACTTGTAGAGGAAGAGTTTTATTCAGCTCTCAGTTCCACATCATAGTCTATCATATAATGACGTCAGGGTAGGAACTCAAGGCAGGAACCTGGGGACAGGAACTGAAGACGAGGAGTACTACTGACTGGCTTGCTCCTCATGGCTTGCTCAACTTGCTTTCTTACAGAATCTAAGACCAACAGCCCAGGGGTGGCAGTGCCCACAGTAAGCAGGGCCCTCCCGTATCAATCCCCATCAAGAAAATGCACCACAGGCTTGTCTACAGTTCACCTTAATGGGAGAGGTTTTCTCAATTGAGGTTCCCTTTTCGAACATGATGCTAGCTTGGGTCAAGTAGATCCAAAACTAGCCAGCATAGAAGGAATACCACAGAATGAAGAGCGTAAAGGTGATGTAGCACAGGATAAGAAGGACCAAACAGACCAAGGCAAAAGGCAGCTTTGCAGAAAATTCAGGCAGGAGAATAGACATGCTCCAAATGACATCTCTGAGGTGGGGGTTTCCTCAACAGTTAAGCAAGACCACAGGGAAGCCTGGAGTCAAGCCCCTACCTCCTTTGTGTGCACACAGTCCAGAGCCAGCTCAGCCCCTGGGAAGGAAGACTTCTTTAATTAAATCCCCCAGAGTGTGAGCTGGTTTTGCCCTTGATCATAAAACTCCCCGCTCTAATAAAACATGGAACACCCCTCTCTGTGATCTAGCCTCCCTGTATTTCTAGTCCCCCACACAGGTGTGTCTGCACACAGTGGTGCCGGGTGATTGTTTGGGATATCACTGCTCATTGTGAGTAAACCCAAGGAAGGAAACCTCTGCTGGCCTGTGTCGGGGAACATGAAATCTGCTCTTACTTCCTTAGAATCTATCAGAGCAGCAGATATTCTCCCTAATGAAACTGTAGAGCCCTGGCTAATATATGAAGTGGCTTCCTTTCTGGGGTGTCGGCTTTATATTATCAAAGTCCCTGTGCACTGAGCTCTTATTTGAACATCCTAAACCTTCAATTTTTTCTTATTCCCCCCCCCTTTTCTTTTTCTTCTCCTAGGAATTGAACTCACGGCCTTGTGGATGTCGGGCAAACATTCTGCTACTGAGCTATGTCCCCCTCCTTTTTCAGTTTTTATTTTGAGATAAAAATCTCATTCTGTAGTCCATGCTGGGCTTGAACTCCTGCCTCAGCTGTCCAAGCAGTGGTGATTACTTACAGGTGCGCACCACCATCCCAGCTTCTCTTGCTTTTTGCTATACATTGCTGCTCACCTTTTGAGCACACTGTGGGTTGGTTGAAAGTCTAGTCTACTATCATATTCAAAACATGCCCTGATGAGGTGGTAAGGTAGTTGTGAGGTGGCAGAGGGAAGGGACACTCAGAGAGGTCAGCATCTTCTATCCAAGATCTTGAAGTCAGGAGCCAGATCACAAAGGCAAGGTACTAGGTGTCCCTTCCAGATCCGGACATCTCTGACACACAGCCAGGGTTTCTAGGCTATGGATTCCAGACGTTCTAGAAAGGATCCCATTTTATGAGGCACTGAATAATAGTTGATAATTTTCTTGATAAGACTTCTGGTTGCTGGTTAGGAAGAAACCATTCCCTCCCCTGAGATTATCTGCTTCAGGGTAAAATAAGTATATATTTCTAGGTTTGGGGCTAAAGAGGTGTGAATGTTTCAAGTAGTTTTTTCCTAATTTTTAAAGTCTCAGAGTAAGGTGTGCAGGGTAATGACAGTATATCTGTCTTGGTGTGAGTTGGCTAATACTGATGGATAGGATCTAGAATCATCTAGGAGATAAACCCCTGGGCATGTCTATCTGGGAGTTTCTAGGTTAGGTTAATGGAGGTGGAAGAACGTGGGCAGCACCATCCCATGGACTGAGTCCTAGACTGAACAGAAAGGAGAAAGTGAGCACCAGCACCCATCTCTTTCTCTTTCCTGACTGTGGATGCCATGTGAGTAACCACGGCATGATCTTGCCTTCGTACCTCCTCTGCCACAATGGTCTATATAACCTTGAAGCTATGAGCACAAACAAACACTGATGACTTAAGTTATTTTACCAGGTGTTTTGCCACAGCAATGAGACAAGTAACTGATATACCTTCCTTGCAGCATCTCAAAGGTTTATACGCGGGCTTCTCTCGTACACACTACAATAATTCTGGAAAGATACTTCTTCATTCTTTAATCTAATTGCCCCACTTCTTCAGGAAAGTGTCTCGTATAGATCTACCTGAGGGCTTCATTAGATTGTTATTAGTCTTCCTTGTCTTAACCATTCACTAGGAATACTTCCAACAAGGGACTCTCTCCAAATGTCACTATGTACTTTTAAGCCAAATATGAAACTCTAGGTTCCCAAAGGAACTTGGAACACCTGTTGACTACGGTTCTTTTCCCCCTCCTTTTCCCATCTAATTGCAATTTACCTGCCTGACTAGAGCACAGTGAGGATTAACTGTCCTCCAGTCACTTTCAAGTCTGTGAAGGATTTCTGCCTCCTCAGGGCACATGTTCTGTGACAGAGACAGAACTGCAATACTAATCAGAGATTTCATGTGCTACTGCCTCTGACAGTCTGTGCTCAGCATCCTCCTAACTCCTTCTGACAAAGGCACTGGGTCACTAGGCAAGTCTGCAAGGCCTGGAAGGCTGAGGAGACTGGGCAGTAGGTAGAGCGCTGGCTGAAGAAGTGTGAAGACTTTAGTCTGGATCCACAGAACCCTTGTAAAAGCCAGATGTGACAGAGCACATCTTCAAACCCAGAGGTCTGGAAGGCAGAGACAAGAGAATCCCTGAAAAGACATGGGTCAGCTAGCCTTGTGTGCATATCAGAAGACAAAAGACCATGCCTCAAACAAGGTAAGACGTAAGGGCTGACACTCATATGACTTCCTTCTCAAGTACACAATGACATGCATGCATGTGCATCCACAGAGGAACACACACACACACACACACACACATGGACACACAAATATATACACACCCAGAAAGATTTAAATTTTTAATTAAAAAAAATCCCTTTGGAGGAGGCATATTGTAATACTGGATTTGCAGCTGGACTGTGCCTTAATGTCCCTGATGACCATGGAGAATGTGGCTGCTGTTATTTTTTGACTCAAACATTTGACAGCTTCTCTGACCTGGTGATCATTTCCTGTGCCCAAAGGTTAACCCATTGTTGACTGTTGCTCGTCACTCCTGACATCTGCCCATTTATTTTTTCTGTTGGGAGCCATCCTATGCATTGCAGCCTGTGTATACACAGTGGATACCAGCTGCTGGCTCCTTGGAACAGTGATCAATATCTCTAGAAATTGCCAACTGTTTTCTGCAACAGGGCACACAACTTAGTGGCTTGGTGATTGGGTGTGACCTCTCAATGCATTGTGTGGATTAAGGAACTATGTGTAAGTCATCCTTGACCACGTGGCCAGGTTTGCATAAATGTTGGGGTTCTCAGAAGTGACACCTCCAGTTGTATTGTGCCACACTTCATGCTCTCCCACACACAGGAACCAGAGGGGAAGAATCTGCTTGAGTACGAAAAGAGCCACATCCTATCTTTTTTCTTTTTTAGTTTCAGCTCCACAGTCTGGTTTTTCTTCAGCCTTGACAGCCAAAGATTCACAGCACTAAGTATGACCTGAGGGCCCCCATGCCAACCCCAACACACACCTAGTTCCTATTAACCAAAGACTGATTTTTTTCCTTTGTACCTAAAAGATTCTTTGTAAATGTTTTGAGCTACAGTATGTTTAAACTCAAGAGGCAAAACACTGGGGGTGCTATGGTAATGACAGAGGGTCAAAAATGTCCGTCAAAGGGGACAAACTCTGGGGGGCTGCATCTCTTCCCTCCAAATGTCTCATTAGGGTTCCCAGGCTTGGCCTCCATTGCATTCATCTCCCACAGTCCAATTTAATTGAGTGATGTCCTTGCTACGGCATGTTGCTCTTTGGACAGGAGGGTAAACTCATTCTGTCTATCACTGCATTTGTTTTCTTAAGGGCCTTAGGATGCACATGCTGCTCAAGTAATTAAATGCAGGTCATGCTGCAGCTTCTTCTCTCCAGCCTGTCTGAGGACGCAGTGGGTTCCTTCTGATAGCTCCTTCTTGACCACACAATTTAGGGGATCTGGCTGGATTGCTTTTGTTTGTTTCATTATTGTGTGTGACACCTTGGGCCACCAGAAACATCACAACTCAAGGGGGCAGAAATTCACAGTGAGCAACAAAAAAGGCACTTGGTTTTCTGAAGGTCCCTAAATGCTGATGCAGAGAAACTGGTTCTGGTGAGGGTCTCAGAGCAGACTGCTGGTCATGGTCAGTACTTACACCTGCCAGCTACTAGTTGCATGTGAGGTAACAAAACCCTGCACTTCAGTCCTCATGCCTCGTCCATTTGAGCTAGAGTGAACTTGTCAAAAATAAAGCAAACTGAGCTGGAGAGACGGGTGTTGATAAAGAGCTTGCCTTGTAGGCATGAAGAGATGATTCCAATCCTCAGAGTCTGCAGTTAAGATAAAAAACATGTGTGTGTGTGTGTGTGTGTGTGTGTGTGTTTGTGTGTGTGTGTTGGGGTGTGCTGGAGAGATAGTTCAGAACTGCTCTTCTAGAGGATCTATCTGAGTTTGGTTTATAGCACCCATATCTGGTGGCTTACAACCATCTGGAACTCCAGCTTCTGGGGTATCCAGCATGTGTAGCTTCTGGAAGCATCTATACTCCTATGTACATGCCTCCAAACAGAAACGCATATAATTGGTAAAAAATATATCAGTGTCCTGGTGTACGCCTGTAATCTCATGTGTGGAGGAAGACACTGTGCTCCACAGATATTTCTGTCTCCATTCTCCTAGGACCTGAGTTCAGTGTCATGAACTGAGAGAGCTCTTACCTGTAGTGTCCATTTTAAACAACAGATCCATCTGGAGAAATCTGGAGTGATTATAATAAATTTGGAATTTAGTTCTACCCAATGCTGATTCTGCACATTACAGAGATTCGTCATCTTTAAGTGATGTCCCAGATGAGCACTTTAAAATAGATGCAACTTTGTGTGAATTCTCTATAATACAGCAAAATCTGATAGCTCTATTAATAGCCAGCCTTTGGCCCTGGGAAGGCATGGCGGCAGGGTTTTTAAAATTCATCATCTCTGCATAATTAGTTGTGAATCTCTAAATATTCACGCTGAAGAATGGAGCGGGAGGCAGGGCCCTCATCGCTCAGTGCCCCTTTCAATATTGCTCCACAGTCATCATTTTCCTGTGTGCTTCTAATTACTGCAAAACCAATTGTTTTTAACTCAACTGGCCCAGCTCTTTGTAATTTGTTGGATGTAATTACTTTGAAGTGAAGAAAATGTACTTCTTGTTCAGCAAGGCAGGGCTTGATGAGGTGAGCATCGTCAGGTGGCCATGGGAACCCAGTCCCAAAGCTTTGATTATTTCTCCTCACCACAGCATTTCGTGTGCATGAGTTGTGAGAGGCAGGAGGTCCTCTTTGAAGAAGCACCGCACTGTGGTGAACTGTAGACCACAGCAGGGGGTGATGTGAAGAAGTCATTTTATATGCACACATGGCTATGTTTGTTCATGTGTGGAGTATTTTTGTGTATCAGTACACGTACACAAGAGTATGTGTGCACATATAAGCCAGAGGTCAACCTCAGGCACCAGTCTACTGGATCTGTCCACCATGTTTTTATAGACAGGGATTTTTCCTGGCTTGGAACATACCAAGAAGCTGGGCTGGCAGTCATGAGGGATCTGCCTGTCGCTGCCATCCTAGCTCTAAGACTATTAAAATATTGAGTGCTTGCTTGCTTTTTAAGACAAGGGTTCTGGGTTTTGAACTCCTGTCTTCACGCTTGCCATGTCCCCAGCCTAAAGTACATCCAGTTTAGTACAGGAAAATGAAACAACAACAACAACAAACAAACAAAACAAAAAACAGGGGTGGGGAGGCAATGCAAAAGCCAATGTACACTTAAGGGTCCCCATTAAAGAAGGACCGGATTACAGACTTTTCCCAAAATCATATTTTAAAATAAACTTTAAAAATAAACTTTTAAAATATCACTTTGGGAAAATTATCTAATTTTCACAGAAATGCAAATAATCATTTTCAAATTGACATTTATTTGTTGGGGTTAGAGAGATAGCTTAGTGGGTAAGAGCATTTGCTACTTTTCCAGAGAATCTGGGCTTGGTTGCTAACATCCACAGAGTGGCTCACTCAAGGTCCAGTGTGTCAAACACGCTTTTCTGGTCTCCACGGATAACTGTATACTTGTGGTCTATGTGCATATGTATAGGCAAAATACTTATAAAATTAGCAAGTCACCATAGAGGAAAGGACTTGAGCACTGTAAGAGGCAGAAGTTGGAGAGAGGGCTGGAGCAAACCAGTATCTTCTGGACATGAACTTACAGTGGTTGCTTCCAGAAGATCAAGCTACTCAACGTCCCATCATGGAGTGGGGAGAGGCATCTGGAGCTCTCCACCCCTAACTGAGAAGCTATGAACAGTCGATGGCTTCTGGAGAACAGGGTAGTTTAATTTTTGTTAAGGTAGTAGTCCCTGGTAATTTAACCTTGCTCAAGCAGATGTTAAAAATATGTTCTCAGACAACTTCACACATGTACACAAAACATAGTGAACATCCTCACACCTACCCTCTCTCACCTCCCAGCATCCTCTCTTCCCCTACATCCTCCCTACAGATCTCTCTCTTGGGCTCATTTCTACTCATTTTGTTTTGTGACACACTGACCAGGGGGCACCTGATTGACTATGGTCTGGAACTTAAATTATTATTTTACCAGAAATAACTGAGAATGTCATTACAAAGTGTATCTTAAATCCAGTATTAATCAACATCAATGTCCATGGCTCATCAGCCAGTTATTTATTCAATAAGCAGATTTTTAGAGCATATCAGATTTTGCCCCAGGGCTTTCTCTGAGACATAAACTACTCTTTTCCGGAAGGAGTACAGATTCTCAAGCCCTTTGAAGATTCCTGTAAGAGGATCAAGCTTGGTGAACTTTGAGCAATCAGTGTCAGGTTAGGGGTGTTTGGTTTCCTCATCTATAAAATCAAGACAAAACATCTTCTTGAGAAATGAATCTCATGAGAAAATCTCATGAGAAATGAATGAGAAAAACTGAAGAAGTCACTAGCCTTTGCAAGGGGATGTGTCAGTACCAATAGGTATGCTAGCATCTGTAGACTGGAATGCAAATGATTCTGTTGTACACTGTATTAACAGAGGAAGACTAAACAAGAGATTCCATAGAAATGGTACAGAGGGAACATACTTAGCCTCATGAGCTTCAAACAGGACAATTTTTATGCAAATGTGACTCTCCGTGCTAGAGTGTCCTGCTGTCACTCTTAGAAGTGAGTGCTAAGTGGCTGTGTTTAAAAAAAAAAAAAAAAATAAATCACAGTTTCCCAGCAACCCCAGGGCAAAGGGGGAATAGTACCTCACCTTGCTCCTGTAGTTTGCTTCAAAACCACTGAGGGAATGTAGACTAGTCAGCCACTATGGAACGTCCTCCAAAACACCTAAAAGCAGAATTACTATATGACCCAGCTATGTTACTTCTGGGTATTTAGTTGAAGGACTCTAAGTCAACATAGCACAGAGATACATAAGACATCAGTGTTTACTGCAGAATGATTCACTATAGCTAAGTTAGGAAACCAATCTAGGCATCCAACAAAGAGGAATGGGTGCTGTGGTATACATACATGATGGAAGTTTTCTTGCCCATACAATGGAAAGAAGTTAGGAGTCTTGGAGGGAAATGGATGCACCTGGAGATAATCATACCATGTTCATGAAGCCAGTCTTAGAAAGAAAATATCACATATTTTCTCTTAGCTGTGGTTCTCAGGTTTTATATGAAAATATGAAATCATGTATGTAAATATGATGTGAAGTGAGTCTGTCTAGTGAACAAAGGGCACTAATTCGAGGGGAAAGGGTAAGCAAGGAGAGTATAGGAGGAATACGCTCAGCCAAAAAATACACATTCATGAAAACCTAAGACGAAAGTAAAAAATTCACTTCACTGAGGTATGATTGCTATACAAAAATATGTATATATTTAATATGTGCGGCTTGATGAGCTTGGAGGTCAAGTCTCCTGGGAGACTGGACTGTGCGAGTAAGTGAGATGTACTGGAAAGTTTTAAGCAAAGGGGCCATGCCATAATATAGACTGCTTTTGGAGGAGAGCACATTGGTGTCAATAGAGATAATGAATGGGCTGGGCATGGGGCAGGTAGAGGGGAAGACAATGGGCCATATAACCCAGCTAAGCACTTGGCCTGTGCAAGGGGCAGAGGCAGTGAACAAGAGGCAGATCTGAGACGTATGTGGGAAGGAAGCTTGCAGGATTGTGGAATGGTCAAAATGGGGTAAAAGAACGAAGAGCCAAGCACACTGTTTGAATTTCTGAAGAGACAGTGCATGGCATTCAGAGGAAATTAGAAGCCTGGGAGGCAGGACCACTTTCTAGAGAACACAAGAGATTCAGCTTGGATTTTTTTTTTTTTTTTTTTAAATAAACTAAGAGGGCTTGCTGACTTGGATCTCAAATGCCCATGAGGGAATGGCATGGTTCCCAGTTGAGGGCTATTGGAAACACTCAAGAGGTAGTATCTAAGGAGGCATAAAGTCATTAGAGCAATGCCTTGAAAAATCAGGATAGAAGGAGCCAGTTCCTTCCCCTTCCTTTCACACCCCAAACAGGAGGTAAGCAATCTTGCCCTATCCCATGCTTCCTGCCAAGATGTGCTTTTTTTCCCCCCAGTCGCAACTTATCCAGGACTAGACCTCTTTATTTTGTAAGTGGATAATAATGATTACTTTGGTCTTGGAATGAAAATGCTTTTATAGGCAAGTGTTCTACTAATGAGTTATGCCCTAGCCTGGGACTCCAGTTTTGAGACAGAGTCTTAACTCTATTGCTCAGGCTGGGCTTTGATCTTGATCCCCTTAGTCTAAACCTCTGGAGTAGCCTGGATTACAGTGTGAGCCATCCTGCGTGGACACATGGCTGCTAGTCATTTTGCTGCAGTAACAGAGAGCTGACTAGCAGAAGCGTGGAGAACGGTAAGTGGTGGCCACACGGATGAGTGAGATGCCCCCCTCCAGCCTGTTCTGTTTTCATCTATTTGCATATACTACTTACATATGATGGACTTCATCGTGGCATTTCCACACATGTATATAATGTACTTCGATCATATTCACCCCTTACCCTCTATTGCCCCCTTGCGCTCCAGCTGACCATTCCTCTTCCTAAGAACCCTCTCTTCTCTAGCATGTCTCTTCTCCCCAGTCTATTGATTTTAACCAGGCTTCCTTCCATGAGCCTGAGTCAGAGGTTCCGTAGAGATGCATGGATGAGGGAATGTTTTCAGGATCAAGGTTGAGGGGTTACCTACAGGAGTGCTGGTGGTGGGTTAGTTACTAGAATGGGCACCTTACTACTGGCTACACCACTATAAAAAAGGTTTCTCCTTTCCCCAGCAACTATCAACTTCCTATAACTCTTCAGAGAGGGGTGGGGCCTCACGACCTGCTTTCCCTCCTCCATGATGGACTGTTAACATGCCCACTATTGTGGTTTGTCTTCTGTAGGTTATCACAGCTATTGGTGGTTCAAGAGTATATTTTTGTTTGTTTGTTTGTTTTAAATAGATCTTTATTGGATATTTTCTTTATTTATATTTCAAATGTTTTCCCTTTTCCAGGTCTCCCTTCAGACACCTGTATCCCATCCCCCCTCCCCTGCCTCTATGAGGGTGCTCCCCCACCCACCCACCTACTCCTGTCTTCCCTCCCTAGCATTCCCTTACACTGGGGCATTTAATACCTTCAGACCCAAGGACCTCTCCTCTCACTATGGCCAAAAAGACCCTCTGCCACATATGTGGCCAGAGCCATGGGTGCCTCCCTGTGTATTCTTCGGTTGGTGGTCCAGTCTCTGGGAGCTCCGGGGGGGTTGGCCTGTTGACACTGTTGCTCCCTCCATAGGGCTGTAAACCCCCTCAGCTCGTTCAGTCCCTTCTCCAACTCCTCCATCGGGGACCCCATGCTCAGTCTAATGGCTAGCTGTGAGCAGAGCCTCTCAGGAGACAGCCCTATCAGGCTTCCATAACCCAGGCACAGGGGCAGCAGCCAGAGTTAAGTCTCTTCACTTGCAAACAGAGGTTAGGTTTCTCTGCTGTTGCTCAGCTTACATGGATCTATTGGTTTGTCCTGTTTTCTATACCCTCTGTGCCCACCTTCACCGGTGCACAAGGCCATGACTGCACACATGGAGAAGGAATATTTGTTCTTATCAACTTGGCAAATTAGAGTGGGTAGCTCTGCGGAAACAAAGCTACAAAATGACTTCTCTGTTCCCTCACCCACTGGGCCACCTACTCAACTCCTAAATCCTGCATCTGTGGGCTGACTCTATGCTAACAAGTGGACTCTTAACATTTTTCAGCCAGGCAAAAGAAAGCAACCCTGAAAGAAAAGATGTGTGTTTACTTTGATGCTTTATGAACAGGGAGGTGGGGCTCTAGGGAGGAGGTGGTATGTTTTGTTATGTTTGACAGGATGCAAAGAAGCAGACTGATGGGCTGGGGATGTAGCTCAGCTGGTTACTTGTACCACTATGAACAGCGTGCTTGTGAAGTTCAACCTCCCTGACTAGCTTTCCCTTTGAAGCAGAATTGGCAATAGAAAAATCATTCTCTCGCTGTACTTAAAAATATGCATATTCTCGAATATATAGATATAACTGGCTCATTCTGTATAGTACGGTTGTGTGTGTGTGTGTGTGTGTGTGTGTGTGTGTTGGGATATCTATGTGTACACACACACACACACACACATACCATATATTTAAGAGCAATTCAAGAGAAAAAAAGGCCATGAATTTGAAAGAGAGCAAGGAAGAGTACATGATAGGGTTTTGGAAGGGAGAAAAAGGAAGAGAATGATGAATTATATTATAATCTCAATGATACTTAGAAATATGCATAGTCAGGCCTGGGATGCAGCTCAGCTGGGAGAGCACTTGGTTAGTGTGCACAAAGTCCTGAGTAACATCCCCAGGCCCACATTAACCAGGTGTGGTGGTGCATGCCTGTGATCCCACACTCTGGGGATGGAGACAGGAAGAGAGAGAATTCAACATCATCTTCAACTGTAGAATGAATTCAAGTCTAAATTGTCTGGGCTACAGGAGATCTGTCAGTCAGCATTTCCTCACAGATGAACTCAACACATTGTGATTTGCTGTGTGCTTTTCTTTGCATCCACCCTAGATCATCAAAAACATCTTAATGATGCAACGGAGAGTTACTGCCTGGTGGATCCAGTTTGTAGGACACTTAAGAATTTCTCATTGCTCTGAATCCCATCCCTTTGTTCCTTGCTTTTTAGAAGTCATGAGAAAAGCAGGTCACATGGTTCAATTACACAGAACCTTGGAAGAAAAGAACACTATTTGCCCCACTTACACCTTTTTTCTGTCTCCCAAAAGGAAGATGACTTTTAAGAAGTACGCAATTGCTGACAGTACACTCTTTCAATTTAATATTAATTCCGGGTAGAGGTTAAGATATAGATGAAAGTTTCTATGCTGTTATGAACTGGTTGTGCACTGGACCCTACATGACCACATCTCCTGTTAGTTTTTTGAGTGGTGTGCTGGTTAATTTTAACTGACCTTGACAGAACCTAGACTTACCTGAATGGAAAGTCTCTGTGAGGAATTATTTAGACCCAGATAGTCTGTGGTAGAATGCCTCAATTGATAATTTGATGTAAAAAGGCTCAGCTTACTGTGGGTAGCATCATTCCCTAGGCAGGGATTCCTGAACCGTATAAGAGAGGAAATGCAAGGGGGTATGGTCCCAGCCATTGCTCTCTTTGCCTTATAGATATGGTAATGCTTTTAGTTCCTACCTTGACTTTCCTGAAATAATGGGCTATCATCTAGAACTGTAGACCAAATATGCCCCTTCCTCTTGGAGTTGCTTTTTGCCACAGAAATCGAAATGAAAACACAATAGGAGATTATGAGTGTTTCAGAGGTAGTCGATGTACTTGGTTCACTGGGCTATGTATGTGATTTGAAGAGCCAGGCCAAGTTTGGTTTCAGTCTCTCTCCCCTCCCCCCCTCTCTGCCTCTCAGCTGCCACTAGGTGAAGAAGTTGTAGCCCTAAGTTTCTGCTGCCTTGGGAAGGAACCATTCCACCCTGCCCTCCTACTGTGGACTGAAATCCCTTGAAACTCTCAGCCAAAATGAAGCTATTCTCCCCTACATTATTTCTGTCAGGTATTTTATCACAGAGATGAGAAAAGTAACTGATACAGACTTGGCAAACCAATGCAAGATTTGATTTAAAATTAAATATATCTCTATAGGATTCAAGGAGCTCAGATTCTGCAATCAGGACAGACAGGTAGATGGCACCCCTCACCTGGGTCTCAGTAGTAGCATCTTCGCCCCTCCATCCTGAAAGGGGCTCACTTGCCACTGCATCCTCAGCATATTCAAATGATGGGTCAGTGTGGGCCTTTGACTCTGCTCCATTCTGCTTTTCAAAACTAGTTTTTCCTAAAAGAGGGAAGGTACATTAAAACAAAACAAAACAAAACAAATAAACCAACAAGCTTTCACCAACCTTTAACAAACTTGGGGACAAGAAAGGGAGATATTTTAAAATAAAATGAAGGTCTGTATATAGGGAAAGTTGGGTCTCCTGACGTTCTGTACCATATATGAGCGTGTGTTGGCCTTTAAATATTTCCATAACTGTGTATACATATCTACAAAGAAGACATAAAGCATATTGCTCTGGAACATGACATCTTTCAAAACAGGTTGAGGCTTTCCAGATTAAAAAAGGTTCAGCAAGCAAGCCATTAGAGAACCTAAGGCTATCTTTTAAATGTTTTTTATCAAAGGAGGAGGCTGTTGTCCTTTGAAGGAGAATGTCCCCCACAGGCTGGTCTCAGCTGGTGGTGTTGTTAGGGATAGAACCTTTAAGGGGTTGTTCCCCACTAAAGGGAGTGGGGAACAAGGCAGAGACCTTGATGCTTCATAGCCTGGCCCCACTCCCTCTTCTCTGTTTCCCAAGTGAGGCTGCAATGTGATCAGCCAGGCTCCTGCTTCTACTGCCATGCCTTCCCTCCCAACTGTTATGTCTTCCCTGCCATGATGGGCTGCATCTCCTTAGAACTGTGAACCAAAATAAATCCATTCTCTCTCAAGGAGCTTTTGTCTGGGTATTTTATCACATCAATGAGAAAATAACTAATTCAGAGGATTAATATCTCACTGAGCTAATGAACTTCCATGGAAAGGATCTGATTTTTAAGCCTTTCCTAAACATGATTGAGCAGTGTGTCCATGTTTTCCTCTGCTGTTGTTTTTAAAGACTTGTGCCTGTATTTATTATGTGCTAAGCATAGTCTTCTTTGTACTGCCCTACCAACCTTTCCCATCCTCCCCTTATGCGTGCGCGCGCGCGCGCGCACAGACACACACACACACACACACACACACACACAGAGCTGTTTGTATCTACATAAAAATCTATGAACCACAAACCACAAGAAATACATGATATTTTCCTTTCTGAGAAAGGCTGCATTCCCTTAGTATGCACACCTATAGTTGTATGCATTTTCCTGGAAATGACACGACTCTGTTATTCATTGTACATGAAAACAATCCCATGGTGTATACACTACACATTTTGTTTACCCATTCTTTTGTTGATGGACATCTAGGCTGATTCCATAACAGCCCTTGTAGCTAGAGCTGTAGTGAGAATGGATTTGCAAGGGTCTCTGTGATGTGCTGTCTTGGAGTCCTTTGGAGATATGCCCAGGAGTGGTATAACTGGGTCATAGAGAAGTCATCCCCATACTGACTTGTACAGCAGCTGAACTCTTTACATTCCCACTAGCAGTGGACAAGGTTCCCTTTGGTCTACATCCTTATCAGCATTTGTTGTTACTTGTTTTCCTAATGACTGTTATTCTAACTGAAGTATGATAGAATTTATGTGTTTTTGACTTGCTATTCTCTGATGGCTAGTGAAATTAAGCATTTTCCCATGTGTTTGTAAGTGAAGTTGAAGGATCCTAATGGCAACTCCCTGTTTGTAATGATGAAGGTAGGTGTTCTCTAAGTGAATGCCCTATTATAACATATATGTCTGTAGATATAGATGGATAAACATACACACATAGATACATATAACTAGATATGGTACATCCAATGAAACATACACAGGAAGAATGAAAGCGAGTAATTTTCTGGAAAATGTGACCAGAAATAAATATTAAGCCAACTGTGCCAATCTCAGAAAGATTCTTAGATTTTGTATAGCTACACAAAGTCATATATTCACAGATGGCATAAATATAGAAGAGCAAGTATGTAGGTAGGTGGACATGGGGATTCATAGGAGAGAGGGGGGAAAGGGAGGAGGGATTATGAGGAACAGTAGGCAGGACACACAATGTATATTTGTATGAAAACTTTAAAAAATAAGTTTAAAAAATAAACCCTAATTTTCAAGAGAACATGTCATACAGTCCCCCATAGCAATTTCTTCAGGTGAGGAAAAAGGTAGTGAGTGATATTTCCATCAACACTGAGATGTGTTCAGATGCCTCCAGGAGCTAAATGGAGATAAGAAGAAGGGTACGTTCAACTGCATAATTCACACAGGAAGTAGCTGCTGGGAAGGAAGAAAATGGAATCCCATTTTCCTTTTGCTCCCCAAACTTCTGCACTGCACAGTTTTTCACCTAACAAATGGCCACTAAGAAAAGCATCAGAGAGCAGCCCTGATTTCGTGGATGTCACAGACAGGAAACTTTAGGATGGGTGACCCCAAGATGGCCTCCTGTCTGCTCACCTCACTCTCTCTCATATACCACCTTTTACAACTCTTTGTGACAATTTAATTAAGATACAACCCTTGGGATTTGGATGCAAAGGATGTAAGTGGCAAGATCAGAACAATCTCCTTCCTGTCCCCTTCTTATGAAGCAATTCAAAGCTTGTGGTTTCTATTCAATTTGTTATAATGACAGTGTTTAATCATGGAGTCTACTCGGCAGCCCGCTGCCGAATTGAGGTCACACATGCGACTATTCAGGCATAGAGCACATAATCTATAACTAAGATTTTGTCCCTGAAGCTCTGGAGGCTGTGCCATTAATTAACACTGCACTTATTTCAAAAATAATATGCGTTATGGCCTTTAAAAATGTAACCTTGGCTTGGAAAGAGCATGAGTCCCGATGAGGCCCCTTGGCCATTGCTATTAATACGTGAAGAGTTCAGTCACAGGAACAGTCTGCTATGTCCATTCAAACCTGTTTAATTAACAGCCTTCTTTTCTAACTTCTCAGAAACCCATGGCATAACCTCCATACGCAGCTCCATTCTGATCTAGCCATAAACAAAAGCATTTAGGTTCACAGGCCTAAGTGTTATGCTTATACACATATTGTCAGGGCCACAGATGCCACACATATTAGGAAGTATTGAGCATCATCCTGGTGTGCAATAAATATTTTTAATCGAGGGAACAATGAAAAAAAAAAAAAAACCCTTTGACCCTCATCATGGCCTTGTCTTTAATTATAAAAGCTTTCCACAGACTGTAGGCAGGTCTCCATGGAAAGGAGAGCTACTTTCCTCTGCAGTCAACACACAATCTGCTGCTGATCAATCAAGCTGAGTTTTTATAGTTCAGCAGCATGTGAAAATACAGGAATGAGGAAGAAATATGTCAGGAGACTTACAGTTTCTGGGTAGAGGGTACACATTTCTGGAACATCAATGTACTGGAGCTAAACTGTTGTTCTATATTCAATATATCCTTTTAAAAAAAGATTTGTTTTGGTTTTAATTATGCATATAGATATGTCTCTGTGCAGGCATGCACACATCATGTAGTACCTGCAGGGGCCAAAAGAGGGCATTGGATCCCCTGGAGCTGTAGTTACAGACAGTTGTGAGCTGCCCAGTGAAGGTACTGGGAACTGAACTCATGTCTTCTTCAAGAACAAGTTTACACTCTCAATTGCTGAGTCACCTCTCCATCCCTGTATTCAATATATTCTAAGTGGAGTTATTTTTTTAGGACAAAATCTCATAAACATAACACTGCATGCTTTACTTCTTCACCAATTTACATTGCCATTTATTGGTATGATGTTTCCTTCTATGAATGCGCGCTCATTAACATAACATTAAAAGTTGATAATGTCATTTTGTCAATTAGTATATGTATGTATGTTTTTGAGTATGTACATGTTCATATTGTGGGTTGTACATGCTTGTGTGTGTGTGTGTATTTATGCACACAGGTGTGTGTACTCTCTTGTACGGAGAACAGACAGAAACTCTGGCTATTGCTCTTCAGGCACCTTGCAGAAGATCTCTCACTCTCTTGGACTTAGCTGATTTGTCCTGGCTGGCTGGTCAGCAAGCCCTGGGGATTGGCCTTTTTCTAAAGTTCCTGCACTGAGATTATAGGCATGATTCTTTATATGGGTTCTAGGAACTGAACTGGAGTTCTAGTGTTTGTGAACTCAAGTACTTCCCCACTGAGCCATCTCCCCAGCCCCTGATAAGTCTTACAGGTGTTTTTTCACTGTGTGGTTGAGGGTGTACAGAGATTTACATGAGTCTGCATTTCAGTGGAGCAGAGGTCACTAAGTGACTTTTCTTCTGCTGTGTATATCTGAAAACATGCTCTTATGGGGGAGGGAGGGACATACAATCCCATAGAAAAGAAGATGGTACTTTACCTGAGGAGGTGGGCTTGGGAAGGTGACTTTGTGAGGCTCTCATTCCTCTGGCCATCATGCTGGGGTCAGATATGGAATGGATGACTGTGGACTCCGAGGAGCTCTGGCTGTCTGTGGAGGAAGGCACTTGACGGTCAAGGGTTTGGGCTCTGGCAGAGGATGCCATGGAAGGGGCTGGCTGGAGAGGCAGGAGGGGATCAGTGTCATCTGGGGAGTCCTGCTGGCATATGTATCGCCCCATTGAGCGGTTTCCTGAGTCTGGGAGAGGAAAGGTTCCAATCCCGCTGTCCAATGTTCTCATCTGGCAGTTCGATTCTGACAGAGAAACACAGAGGAAAATTAGAGACTTAAGAAAGGCCAGTCCCTGAGGCTTACTGACAGAAGAAGGTAAGAAGATGGTTGTCATGTGGATGTGATCTGGAGGAAAGGAGGCATCCTGAGGGAACCATTTATAGTTTAGATAAAGGCCAGGACAGGTGAGATGGCTCAGTGGGCAGAGGCCTTTACTTGTTTTAGAAGCTTGGTGACCTGCATGTGCCCATGCAAAGGTAGAAGGAGAGAAAACAACTCCATAGAGTTGTCCTCTGTCTCTCACATGCCCACTACAGCCTACATGCTCCCGCCCCTGACACTGTGTATATACATACACACACAATAATAATAATAATGATAATATAAAATTTAATAATAATATAAAGGAAAATGACACATTTGAAAACAGAGTATTAAATACCCAGTGAATGACTTGAAGATGAGCTTTAATTGAATATGAAACTGTCTCCTCCACACACACAATGGTCCATGGTGGGTGACCACAGTTGCATGCCCATGCACATTAAATGGGTCTCCAGAGTGATGAGAGGAAAAGAAGCCGACATTAGAGACCGACGATTATTTTTGATTATCTTTATTTCAGTCTGGGACTCATACAACTTCAATTAGGTGAAGTTTATTAACTGAAATAAAGTGGTTAATGAGCACACATAACAGACTGGAGTGCTGTTGTGACAAAGGGGATGGTGTGTCTCCTGCATGAATTATCACCACTTGGCAGCTGACTCAGTCCTCGGCCTCTAGATTGGACAGTGAAGATAGGTTATTCCAAATGTACCTAGTGGTCAGAGCAGCAACAGCTGTGCAATATGTGTTTCCTCGACACCTTCTTGAGAAGGGGTAGAGCTGCTCTGCCCTTAGTACTTTATGCAGTGACAAAACTCATCACAACCTATTGTGTTTGTGTGTTCGTGTGTATGTATGTGTCTGTGTACTTGTGTGTGCGTCAAGTCTAGAGGTCAATGTCTGGTGTCTTCCTCAATATACATGCACACACACACACACACACACACACACAAACACACATACACACACATACACGCACACACATGCACACACACATGCACACAAACATACACACACATATACACATACACACACACATACACACACATACACATACATACACATACACGCACACATACACATACACACACATACACACATACACGCACATACACACACATACACACACATAAACACATACACACATACACATACATACACACACACGCACACACACACACATACACACATACATACATACATACACACATACACACACACACATTTACCACGTATATGACACATTCAGTAAATTAGATCTTATCTTCATAAGAAGTTTATGTAGGACATTTCTGACAAAATTTACTTCTTATTTAATTTCTAAGATGCAAAAGTGGTTTACAAAAGCTAATGAGATAGTCTCTAAAATATGATTTTCACATAGAATTTTTGATTTCTGATTATATGATCAAAATCTCAGAATGAAATGTCCTTGCTGTCATCTTATGAGCCTCTTGTAAGTCTAGGAGTGGGTAGGAGGTGCATCTTAGCCCCGTTTTGAACCCAGTGTGGGATGGACAAGACGGGGTTCAAGCTGTAGGCTGCCACATTAAAGTGTCGTTTTTAACCAGTCTCTGGAATTTAGTCTGGCACCATCATACTGCAGGATAGAAAGGAATGGGGTAACAGTATCATGGGTCAAACGCTCGGTATGCTGATTACGTGTTAGGGCATACCAGAGAGGCATCCGTAAGTGTCACACACAATCTCATTTAGCCATCAGTTAGTACCCAAACTCCAACGTGCCCATCACCCCACCCTCCTCCTTGAACCTCTCCATTGGAAGTAGTAGCGTACTGTGGACTTTCCAGCACAGAGGTAAAAACCAAAGGGAGGTGGATTCTTTAGGACCTGGTAGACTGAGTACTTGGTTTGGGACGTTAGGAAGCTGTGGTTGTTTAAATGAAGACATATCCTCCATTTTGGGGAGGTCGGAGAACCTTTGGGTGGTGGAGAGACACAGTATGACATGGGGGCTGGGCTGCGTGTGTAAGTAGTTTTGCCACACTTCCAGGTCATGCTCTCTGCTTCATACTCTTATGGTTGAGAAGTGAGCTCTCGTCTTTCAGCCCCTGCTACCATGCCTGTCACTTGCTGCTATGCCTGCTTGCCAAATGAACTTTCACTTCTCTGTAACTGTAAGCCCAAGTTAACTCTTCCTTTTGTAGGTTGCTTTGGTCACAGGAGTTTATCAAAGCAACAGAGAAGTATCTAATATAGAAGCAAAAAGGGGGTTTCAGTCTTCACTGGATATACTAAATGGAGGGAAGCTCAGGTCCCATCTTCAGATGAATGGTAAAGTGGAGAGACACTGAGGAATTATCTGAAATCAAAGTTTGGGACTCTACATGCTTATGCACATATGCACACTTACACATACATGAGCAGATACAGACACAGCAAAGGAAGATAGACTATCAGTTTTTCCTTCACAGATCTCCACCTCCCAAGTCTGGATGTTTCTGTTAGGTCTCTAAAAAGGCTTAGTGGCAGTTGCGGGCAATAGGACTGAGGACAAATTTGGGGGTACAAAACAAGTGAAGAAACTCTATGTCTGGTGCCACTGGACTGGAATTTTCTGGCATCTGTTCTCTCCTTTACTTCCCCATTAGCACACAGTATTGCCAGACCACAAGCTTTACCAGTTCTCAGAGGGCTATATGCGTAGACAAACTCAGAATCCACTTGCTAATAACTACATTTTCTTTTTAATTTCTAACGATCCCAGATGGCCAATGTGGAGGACATGAAGGTGCCCTGTGTAAGGACAGACGAAATGATCTGTGACCAGGCAGGGGCTCAGGCAAATGTCAGAGCTTCATCCTCAAGCAAATTCCTTCCGAATCTGTCTACCTTGGGAAGCCAGGATTGTACTGAAAGTGCTGATGCATCTTTCTGTAGTTTCTTTAAAGTGCTATTAGTTTCCTGTAGTTCACAAAAAGATCACAACTTAACAAAGTGTTGGATACTGTACTTCTGAGGCAAGTTATTTTTTCCCCTCTCAGAGTATTGTAAGAACTCATGAAATAATTAAATGGCTGTCGGAAGAACAAAGTTCACAGGACCAAGCCTGCTTGGAATTTTCAATGAGTTGACTTGGTCTTGCCCTAGACAGATGTCAAGTTCATATCTGTATTTGTGAACATGGCAGCCAAAGGTGCCTTGCTAATGCGTTCAAGGGTTGGTCATTTAGTGTTCAGCAGGCTTCAGTCTTCCCAGGTCACCAATTACATCTCTGGCCTTGGCTCACTCTATCATCTAATCCCCACCGCCCCATTTGTCTCCTATTGGTCTCTAAATGCAAACTCTTATATCTGCCACGGCTGACAACCTCCAGAAGTTTCACGGGATGATGTGGGACAAGGAAGACTAGTCATTTCAAAGCTGAAGTTAGAATAAAAGCCAGATGACTCTTTGAAAAAAAATCCCAGGTCTCAGGCCACAGGCCACTTGAGCACTCCTCATTGCTGAACATCAGGGATGCACTGCGGCTGGTCAGCAGCAGGACCTGAGGGAATCTTGCAAAGTAATGTACTCAGAATCTTCCTTTCCTGACACAGTGAACACACTGGGGGTGTCTGGTTTGCAAAGGGATGGATGTGCTTTCTTTTCTCAGAACAGGATACAGGCATTTCTGAAAGGACTTCTCTAAAATGATTCAGCTGAGGAGTCTCCTCTGGCACAAATTTCAGGAGTGAACGAAGTGACCTTATTGGAGAGGTCAAGAGCAGCTAAGGGACAAGCAGGGAACGGAGGTCCTGTGTAGGGTGGTGGTAGGAAGGAAAGCTTTTGAGCAATGTCTCCTACGGGGCTTTTAAACTTTTAACTTCAATACAAAAATCCCCATTTATGTGCTGGGAGACACCTCACTTAGAAATGTCTGCCAGGATAGTATGGAGATCTGAATTTGGTAAAAATCTGGGTGTGGAGGTACAGAGCTGGGAGGGTGGAGACAGGAGGACCCTTGGAGTTCCCTGGACAGTTAGACTAACTGGTGAGCTTCAGGCTCACTGAGGGAACTTATATATAAAAAATAAGGCAGATGGCAGTGGAGGAAGACATCACTGTCAGCCACTGGTCCATACACATAAGCACAGACATACCTACAGGCACATGTTCACAAACCACATTGACATGTACACTCACCCCCTTCACCAGAACACAGACATGCACACTCAGACACATGTACACACACAGAGACAGAGAGAGAGAGAGAGAGAGAGAGAGAGAGAGAGAGAGAGAATATCAAGAAGCAAATGCAGCTGTGGATAGGGACAGAAGGTTTCTGCAGATACTTAACAACTCTATACTTAGGTATTTGAAGCAAATCAAGGTGTCATCCTTGAAGCTAGTACAACACTGTTTATGGCAGTCAGTTACATTTTACTAAATAACCAATCTTTTTATTTTTTAATATATTCTTTTTAAAAACTGATTCATTTATTTATATTTTATGCACAATTGTGTTTTGACCGCATGCATGTCAGCCATATGGCATTGGATCCCTTAGAACTGGAGTTCCAGACAGTTATGAGCTGCTATGTGCTGGGAATTGAACCTGGGTCCTTTGGAAGAGCACTCAATGCTCTTAACCACTGAACCAATCTTAACCAATTAACTGTTGGTAACTAAATTCTTGTGAATGAGTACATCAGAAGTATTAATTAGCAATTAATGAATAGGGAGCAGAATATCTGTGGTTGGTTACAAGTTGTATTGTATATAAAAGCGAGGGAACAATTTCCTTCTTTCTTTTTTTTTTATAATAAAACTTAATTGTAAGAAAATTTTAGAGAAATGCTCCATGTAACAGTACAAATCAATACAGTACTTCTAATGAACAGTTTACCAACAAGTACAAAAGTATAAATTGTGCATAAAGTTTTATCTAGTTAACTTATTTCTAGGAATTTATGTTGACAAAAGTATGTATGTACTGTGGGATATCTACCACAGTCTTATATACAATGGTGAATTATGAGAAACATGTCAAAATTAAATACAGAATTAATAAATTCTGTAATTACTTG
Organism: Rhynchomys soricoides; assembly: GCA_019843965.1. Classification (NCBI taxonomy): domain Eukaryota; kingdom Metazoa; phylum Chordata; class Mammalia; order Rodentia; family Muridae; genus Rhynchomys; species Rhynchomys soricoides. The sequence continues at coordinate 2,761,181 of JADRCH010000032.1, read as the reverse complement.
TAGACATTTTTATAATAATTAAGATGCTATTTTTAGTCTAAAACTTTAGCAGCCAATATTATCATGATCTTATACTTTCACATTATAAATATGATTAAAATAAATCAAATCACTTTGTAAAAACATTATGCAATTGGAAATTATTTCTGACAGATCAATTCTTACAGTTTTATAGGCCAATCATTTTTTATTTTACTTTGAAATGACAAAGGAAAGTTGACTTCAGTCAAAATAGCACACATAACCTAATCTCATAAATCACACGTTTAATGTTACTTGTTTTCAGTAGACTTTGAAAACCTTACTACTGTCACATTTAACTAGAAATAAGTTGACAACTCCTGACTAAATTCAGAGAAAATAAATACTAGTCTTCTAAAATATACAGGACTCACCTCCCTAATGTGAACATAAAATTCAAATACCTCCAATTTTCTCCCTTGAAGATATGTTAGCTTCACTCTGAGCAAAGAGCACTATTCTTTTGCGTTTCCCAAGGCCATTACCCCGAGATTCATCAGATACCTATAACACTTGCTGAAGTTACACCTTAAATATTTCTAGTTCCGTAGTGACTATTTCTGTAAAGAATGAAGTGTGGAATTTTTTTCAGGACATTTAAGCTTTTAAATAGTTAAGCAACAGATGTAGAAAATAAAAAAATTCAAAGTATTAGCAACAAGTAAAATTGTACCAGTGGACTTTGGTAAAATTCTATAAAATTATAATCATTTCAATTATAATCACTCTTTAAGAATGCTTTAGAAAACAATCCCTTGAGTCCTATCTATCCTTCTGAACATGTCACTTACCTGAACGGTGCTATATTTGTGTATTTTAAACATATACTAATATTATACTGCCTGTGATTTTTAAAGCATAGAAGTTCAGAATTGACCGTTCATCTTGGTAGATTTTTCCTTTGACCAGTATGAAGTATCCTTCCTTATCTTTTTTGATAACTTTTGGTTGAAGGTTGATTTTATTTGATATTAGAATGGCTACTCCAGATTGTTATTTGGGAACATTTGCTTGGAAAATTGTTTTCCAACATTTTACTCTGAGGTAGTATCTGTCTTTGTCACTGAGGTGCATTTCCTGTATGCAGCAAAATGTTGAGTCCTGTTTATGTGTCCAGTCTGTTAGTCTATGTCTTTTCATTGGGGAATTGAGTCCATTGATGTTCAGAGATATTAAGGAAAAGTGATTGTTACTTCCTGTTATTTTTGTTATTAGAGGTGGAATTATGTTTGTGTGGCTATCTTCTTTTGGGTTTGTTGAAAGATTACTTTCTTGCTTTATCTAGGGTGTAGTTTCTCTCCTTGAGTTGGTGTTTTCCATCTATTATCCTTTGTAGGGCTGGATTTGTGGAAAGATATTGTGTAAATTTGGTTTTGTCATGGAATATCTTGGTCTCACCATCTGTGGTAATTGAGAGTTTTGCGGGTATAGTAGCCTGGGCTGGCATTTGTGTTCTCTTAGGGTCTGTATGAGATCTGCCCAGGATCTTCTAGCTTTCATAGTCTCTGGTGAGAAGTCTGGTATAATTCTGATAGGTCTTTATATGTTACTTGACCTTTTCCCTTACTGCTTTTAGTATTCTTTCTTTGTTTAGTGCATTTGGTGTTTTGATTATTATGTGACAGGAGAAATTTCTTTTCTGGTCCAGTCTATTTTGTGTTCTGTAGGCTTCTTGTATGTTCACAGGCATCTCTTTCTTTAGGTTAGTGCAGTTTTCTTCTATAATTTTGTTTCAGATATTTACTGGCCCCTTAAGTTGGGAATCTTCGCTCTTTTCTATACATACTATACTTAGGTTTGGTCTTTTCATTGTGTCCTGAATTTCCTGGATGTTTTGGGTTATGAGCTTTTTGCTTTTTGCATTTTCTTTGACTGTTGTGTCAATGTGTTCTATGGTATCTTCTGAACCTGAGATTCTCTCTTCTATCTCTTGTATTCTGTTGGTGATGCTTACATCTCTGATTCCTGATTTCCTTCCTAGGTTTTATAACTCCAGGGTTGTCTCCCTTTGTGATTTCTTTATTGTTTCTATTTCCATTTTTGGATCCTGGATGGTTTTGTTCATTTACTTCATCTGTTTGATTGTGTTTTCCTGTAATTCTTTAAGGGATTTTTGTGTTTCCTCTTTAAGGGCTTCTACTTATTTACCTGTATTGTCCTGTATTTCTTCTTAAAGTCCTCTATCATCATCATGAGAAGTGATTTTAGATACAAATCTTGCTTTTCTGGTGTGATGTTGTATCTAGGACTTGCTATGGTGGGGGAATTGGGTTCTGATGATGCCAAGTAACCTTGGTTTCTATTGCTTATGTTCTTAAGCTTGTCTCCCACCATCTGGTTATCTCTAGTGCTACCTGCCCTCCCTATATCTGACTGGACCCTGTCCTTCCTGTGATCCTGGTTGTGTTAGAACTACTCAGAGACCAGCTCTCTCTGGGATCCTGTGATTCTGGGATCCTGTGATCCTGGGCATGTTAGAGTGCCTGGGATTGGAGCTTCCTCTGGGTGTTGTGGAACTGGCTGTGGAGTTGGTGCCCAAGGTCTGCTCAGGACACTGACCCAGACTGGAAGGAACCTGTGCCACTGGTTAGGCAGGGTTCCTGTGTCCCTGGATCCACTGGTCCCAGTTACTTCTGGTGTTGGGACAGATGATGTGTCCTCCTCACCTCTGATCCTAATGATCATGGGATTGTTAGAGTGCCTGGTAGTGGAGGTCGAAGGGACCATTTTTTTAAGGGATCCACTCTGGAGCCAGAACCCTCAGTTATTTAAAAAGAAAATCAAAGAAACTGTATATATGATATTCAGTTTAATTAGACTTGAAACCTTACAGGGACCAGTTGAAAATTAGCTCACATGATTTGTGACCTGTCACTGTGTCCTGAGACGCGTTCTGAGAGATTACATAGGTTGGATATCCCTTACCAAAACTGCTTCAGAGGGTTTTCAATATTCACATAGCCTTCCAGATGATTCTCTGAAAATTCAAAATCAGAAACACTCCAAAATCAGAAGATTTTTATATGCTTATGTATGTATGCATAGTATATGTGCACATGCTCTGTGTATACATGTTCAATGTGTGTGTGTTTGTGTGTGCAAGTTGTTGTCAGAGACCAACCTTGACTATTGCTCCTTCAGTGTCATCCACCCTCTGTTTTTGTTTAGGTGCTTTGGCTTGGTTTTGAGATAGGGTCTTTCACTAGCAGCTGGGCTGTTTGGCCAAAGACCCCCAGGTATCCACCTATCTCTATCTTTCCAGAGCTGGGATTAAAAGCTTGTGCCATCATGGCTGGATTGTGTTTTACTTTGTTTTGCTTTGTTTTTTACATCAGTTGTAGAGATTGAACTTGAATCCTTATGATTACAAGATGAATACTTTCCAGACTGAACAGTCTCTGTGCCTAAAACTTTTTGAGCATGATATCTGCATTCCCAAAACCTGAAAAGCATGTTAGATTTTGGATCATATGTTAGGCAGACCCAGGCTATGACTGCTTCATTGTTATGAACTAGTCCTTTTGGGATTCAAATGAATTACATTATTAATCATTTTCTATCTTTAACACCCAAAGATCCTAGGAAAACAGAAAACATGATACTTAAGTCTCTCTCTATTTTCACTTTGAAAACTGCTGCTCCATTCATAAAACCTTTAGCTGAAACCCAGGTGCCAGGGTGGTATGGAGGTGGGGACAGAGGCGTCCCTGGAGTTTGCTGACCAGCCAGCTTAGCACAATTGGAGACTTCCAGGACTTCCAGAACAGTCAGGGACCTTGGTCAAATAAACAAAGTATACAGGACTTGAGAAATAGCTAATCACACACACACACACACACACACACACACACACACATAAACACACACTCTACCTCATTCAAGCATTCAATGAAAATCTACAACTCAACAGCCATCTTATTATTTAGCACAATTTCCTAATTTGTCTGTAATCAACACAGTCATATAAATATGCCTTGGTAAGCATCATCTTCAAGTCTGTACACACCTTTAAGCAACATGGTATGGTACTGGCAAGAAAACTTAAACCACAGACGGGAGCACAGATTTCTTTATTTGCACTTCCCTCTCTTCATCTGTCTGGCTGAAATAAGCTTAAGAAAAAACCATCCAAGCCAATTACCAAAATCCTATCCATGAAACATAGGTTATTTGTTTTAAGTTTGCCCCCACAGGTTTTTCAGGCAGTACAAAAAATAAATGATAAAACTGGTGATTCATCGCTAATCATTTGGTAATTTTTGGCTGTGGCATGAAGATGACCTTCTAGAAGGTTAAATTCAGTGTGAGGGCTTGGGATACTCGGCAGTCCTCTTCAGTTTCTAAGTTCAAGCTGAGTTTAAGCCTTCTGAGGCTGGAAGAATGTATAGGAGAATGTGAATTTGTTTTCTGATCCTTTGAGCTTTCTTTGGCATGAAAAACACCAGATGTTGGGAATTCGGTTCATTATCGTATAGGGAGTGGGTATAAGCAAAATAGTAGACCATTAAGAGGAAATAAAACATTGAAAAGAAAGGCCAGTTAGATGGCTCAGCAAGCAAACTTGTTGGTAGTGTAAGCCTGATGATGAGTTTGATCCATGCAACATGCAAAAAAGCCCTGTACGGTAGCACATATCTATAACGCCCGTACTCTCTGTGAGATGGGAAATGGAGCCAGGCAAATTCCTCAGAAGTCTGTGGATCTACCCTGGAATACACAGGCAACAGAAATAACAGGGAAGACCTTGTCTTGACAAGGAAGTAGGAGAGAACTTACTCCACTACGTTGTCCTCTGATCTCAAAATGCATACTGTACCATGAATGTGCTAACAAACAAATTAACTTATATTAAAAATTTAAAGGCAAAAAGTGGATCATGAAAGCCCTTTGTAAAGGTAAAGGGGAAGTTATTTTGAATAAATGTACAAAAGGACCAACTGAGGCTGGGTCAGTCTCCTTCAAAATTAATATTCTGAGGCAGGAATATCACAAATGATTGGAGTAAGATATCACTGACGGGTATAAACTAGAAAAGGTTAGATATGTGTTCGAAATGTCCTGTAGATCCGACACTCAGAAATATTCCTTGCATTTATATATACAATGAAACCCTTTTAAGGCATGCTCCTTCCTGCTATTGATGGAGGGCTTCTGACACTGTTCTGTGGATGGCTATTCTGGGATTTTCTATATAACTCTTTGAATTTCTACTGATTTTGCTATTTCTTTTATGTGTGTATGCATTTGTGTGAGGGAGTTTGTGCACGTACATGCATGTACATGTGGGCAAAGAGGCAAAAAACCAAACCAAACCATGCGTGTCTTTCTTACTCTCTCCACCGCAGACTCCCATGCATGTCCAGATAACACTTTACCAACTGAGCCGCCCCTACGGCCCTTGAATCTTTCTTGATCTCACAAAATTAAAGATTGATCTCTACCCTATCATCCCTTCAAAATTCTGAGGTCAAGTCCTGACCTCTTCATATCTTGCTATAGTAATGTGCCTGTCTTAGAAAACAGTGATTAGACTTCTATGCAATATTCACCATGATAGTCAAGTGTGGGCTAATGGACAGGCTTTTTGTGGTTCTCCATTACTGATCTAGGAATGGATGTGGATCCCAGATGCCCAGATCAATTCTTTAGTTAATTGTCAATTACAGCACACAGTCCTCACATGTGAGAGAATGAGATGATACTTTCTGAGCTCTCTATAAAACAATGGGTTCCCCTTCCTTTTTTACAACTCAGTGTTAAAATTTTGGTCTTCTTAGAGTGGCATTTTTCTAACTGAAGAAACATCAATCTTAAATAAAGTTTAAAAATGGTGTGTGTGTGTGTGTGTGTGTGTGTGTGTGCACATTTGTAATTCAACACAAATGTGGAGGTCAGAGGACAATTTCAGATGCCAGTCTTCACCTTCCTCCTTGTTTGAGATGGGGTATCTTGTGTGTACTGCATACCAGTCTAACTGGCCTAGGAGTTTCTGGGAATTTTGTCTCTACCTTCAATCTTGCTATAGATGAGCTGATATTCCAGACATGTGTTACCCTGTTTGGCTTTTATCTGGGATCTGGGGAATTAAACTCAGGTCCTCCTGCTTGGGAAGCAAGTGCTTTATCTATTGAGCCATCTCCCCAGCGCTCAGTAAAATTAATTTTATCAGCAGAACTTTCTAAAGTATCATACAAATGTAAAAGCACAGTAGTTTGTTCCAGCCCTGCCCTTTGTTCACCAATTTTTCTAATCATGGAGAAGCCAATTTATCTCCCGTCTTTTTTTCCTGTTATTCTTATCTCTTCTTAGTTCTTTCCCCCACAACCTGATTATAATAGAGCTGTATCTGTGCACCTTTTAATCCACTTTCCAACTGCTACTTATGTAAAGGCGTTTTAAAGGTCTAGACGGGTGATGTTTACTGATTCTACATAGTGAACAAACTCATTGCATTCCCGGATGAGTAAGTTACAGTTTCTCCTTGGAGAATGTACAACATTGCTGCCCGAAAAGGTTATCCTTGTCACCATTCAATTGCTATTCTCTCCTCCTCCTCCCCCTCCCTCCTCTCCCCCTTCAACCACTCTAGCTGTCTTGCCAAAACAGAGTGGAAACTGAACAGTTATCTGGTTGAATCTGATGGGCACTGATGGCTATTATGGGTAATTCTGCCTCTCTAAATCTCTTCTACGCCATGTCAAGCGTGATGCATCCTATAGATATTTGCCTCTGCTCCCCATCTCACCTGCCTGGATAGCATCTGCCTTGAGAAGGCACATGAGAGAAGCAAGGAAAGAAAATAAATTAGGCGTGGGGTGCCGTGGAAAGGGCCGTAAGGAGCTTCATTTGGCAAGAAGCAGACAAATCAAAACTTATGCGAGAGACAGACCTGTCAACTTAGCAGCTAATATGTTAACTGAAAATCCCTATCTCTCTCTCTCTCTCTCTCTCTCACACACACACACACACACACACACACACACACACACACACAAATGTGTATATTAATACTCAAACCCATACATACATATAAACATTTATATGGATATACATATATACCCACGCATATACACATGCACATAACACAGACACCACATACATCTATCCATACATGAATACAATGGCCTCATTCACATACCAACACACACACACACACACACACACACACACACACACACACACACATAAGCTATGCTGACTTTACAAGTTGGATAGTAGGCTGCACAGAAATTGATCTCTGAATCAAAATGAGGCTGAGCTTATAATTTCTTCAGACAATTGCCTGGATTTGGTTTCTGAATTTCTAGAGAGAATTCCTATAGAGCCTGGAGGTCTTGTTGGATTTAGGAGATAATGCAGACATTAAGGGAGAAGGGACCTGGCAGCTAGGATTGGCAGGGCAGTGCACTGGAGAAGTGAGCTGGTAACAGGGCTTTTTTTATGATCTTGTCCGAGTGTAGCACATGCGTGAGGTGGGGCTCAGATCACAAAGACTATTATTATGAAGCACTAGGATGCATAATTCCTGGAGCTCTCACAAGACAGAAAATAATAAGACATTTCAACCATCGGTATGAGGAACACAGAATTCAAAGAGAGTTCAAACCTCTGGAGTAAAATTAAATTGGACTCAGAATAAAAGCTCCCTCACCTGTCATAGCAGAACGTGGATGCAAGCCTTGAAAAAGAAAACCTCTGTGCTAATACACAAAGTGTGCTCCAGAACAAAGTCGAGCGGTCTACAGAAAAACAAGTTTGTAACCGATTAAAAATCATCAAGCATAAAAAAAGAGCAGATGATTGGGATTCATACTCATGGGAGAAATAAACCAGACGACACAGAAAAATGATAGAGATAATGAAGTCAATAAATAAGAACTTGAATTCACTATTGCTAACGCTATAAAAATACAAGGAGATATAAAGTAAAAGTTGTACACAGTCCATCCAGATGGATCAAAATCGTCAAGACAACCACACGGAAATCATCACCACAAGGAACTACATCAAATGAGAAGTACATTACAGGGTATTAGTAACAAAGATGCCAGATACAGCAGAATCAACAGAGAGTTTGAAGATAAAATAAATGGCTCAAAATAAAACACAGGAAACAAAGGCAGGAACAAAATGGAAAGAACAGCTGAGAGTCAGTGACCTGGGAGTCTATACCAAGTAGGTAAATAGGATTCTCTCAAGCTACGGAAGCAAAGAAAATAGAGGAAAGAAATTAAAAATAACCATAAATGTTACTAAGTTTAATAAATAACCATAAAGTCCAATATCCAAGAAACTCAATTAATCCTAGCCAGACCAAAATGGAGAAAATTCACACAAGACACACCTCAATCAAATGCTTGAAAATGTGTGGTAAAATCTTAAGAGAACTGGACAGGACACTTTCTAGAGGAACCAAGAGAGACAGCAGACTGTATGTTAGAAACCATGAAAGACCAAATGAATGACTGATTGAATGACTAAGTCAATAAACCTGAAAACTAAACAAAGAAAGACTATGGGAAGTCCAATTTACACTACAGATACAGGCAGAGTAAAATAACAACAGCTTGTAGGAATTAATCATAACAAAACTGGAGGTGCCACGCTAACATCAGAACATGTGAACTTCTGAAAGAAATGCTTCTGGGATGAAGACCACATGTTATCGGGATATTATTATTCACCAAGTAGACCTGCTTATCCTAGGAGTGAATGCTGACAGCCTAGAACTCCAAAATGCATGAAGCAAACCTGTTGAGCCACTGACATGAACAAACCATGAAAGAAGGAGACCACTCTGAGGCGTAGAACAGATGGAGACACAAGCGAGGGACAGGCGAGCAGAAAAGGAAGCGGTATTTGAATTCCATTTTACCAGGGGCAGAATCTATGTTTTTTCCACATAAAGATTCATCGAGGTAGGTCATGTCCACTGTTATAAACGATGCCTCAGCAAACTAAAGATTTGTTGAAATTGTACAAAATATATTTTATGAGGATTGTAGAAGTAAGCCAGAGAGGAAGAGAAGATATACAGAAAAGAAGTGCAAATTCTTTGAAACTAAACAGAACACGACTACATGCCCTGCAATTTAAAGGGAAAATGAGAACATAGCTTGACACAAATGAACACGAAACCACAACGGGACACAACAAAAGTGATAAAAAAAAAGTTCAAATATTGTGTCAAAACAATGTAGGAAGATTAAGAACAAAGGAGACACAAGAAAAACGTACCCAGTTTAGAATTTGTGAAGATATACACATTAATTTTGTTGTTTAACAATTTCATAATGCATTTGATTATTAACCTTATCCACCCTAAATTAATACCTTTAAAAATAATTTGGGGGTGAAGACAGGGCTCCACAGACCTTGCTGGTTCCCAGCATCCACTACAGGCAGGTCATAAATCATCTGCAACTGTAGCTCCAAGGGATCCAACAGTTCTGACATCTGTGAACACATACATGCATATACCCAAGCAGACACACATGCATACACACAATTAACCAAAAATAAATCTTAAAAATTTAAAACAACTAGAAGTATTTTAAAAGTCAGCATAAAAGGTCTAGTTATTAGACAGCATTAATTAAACTTTCAGATTTCTGCCCAGAAGTTACATATGCCCAAGTATAATATGTATAATAATAGTGATATGTGATATCTACATGCATGCTGTGGTACACATTCACTCCCGACAAAATAAGTAAATAAATATAAAAATATTAAAAAGCAAGGGATAGGCTGAGAAGGAAAATATGTGTCTAAAAGAGGATTTTAATTCTAAATAAAAAGAATTTAGCTTAAGACTAAGAAACAGAACAGTGCAAAATTTCACCAGACTTTTGAAGATAGATGCCAACAAAGAGAATGTATCTATGACAAATGTAGGGAATGAGGGCTAAAACTGTGAGGGACTGGAGAAATGGTCTAGTGGGTAATATCACCTGCTATGTAGTGTGAGGAACTGGGTTCAGATCCCATGCAAAAAGCTGGAAGAGGCTGCTCATACACCTACAACCTCAGCACTGTGTGTGGTGGGAGTGGAAAGGGAAAGATGTTGAGGCTTGGTGGCTGTCAACCTTGTTCCATGTTCAGTGAGATACCCTGCCTCAAGGAAACAATATGAGGAGCGTGTCTGATGACCTTTTCTGGCCTCTGTATGCACACAGGTGCATATATATCTGAAAAACAAATGTTTAGACAACATGCTTATACACCATGCTCACATACATTATACATCATATACATATATATATATATATACACACACGCACACACACACACACACACACACACACACTTATACATACACCTCGAAACAAACAAAAACCCCATTTCATAATAGATAGACTAAAATGTCAAAACTGAACAAATAAACGCTAAATAATAGCAAACACATGGAACAAGAGAACCACGTGCTTTTGCTGAGAATACAAAGTCATACATATATTTAGGAAAATCTTGCCATGTTCATACAAAGTTAAGTATCTATGATAGAATCAGGCAATAGCATGTTTACCTGAGAGGAAATGATGCACCTGCTCACTCAGAGAAGTCTGCACAAATGCTTATGGAAACTTTCTGCATAACAGTCCACCTTGGAAACAACTGAACTGTCTATCAAGTAGTAAATGCAGGAATGAACTGTGGTATATCCACATAACTCTGAATATGCAATATGCACAGTCCAGAAGGCTCTGTGTAGGTCACACTTACTAAGAGGTCACATGGTGCTCAGGGTGGTTCTATTCTCATGAAGTCCAAGCCCAGGGACCACTTGTGATAAGCAGCAGTTTGGAATGTCCCCAGGACAGGTGGTTAGGGTAGGCCCAGCTGTGCAAGGACTTAAGCATTGATCTTGGGGTGATACTATTCTAAACCATGATTTCAGAAACAGTTCCATATCCGAGTGAGTTTTTTGAAACTTGCTGCATGGTCCACTTAAAGGGGTGAATTCATACCATGGTCCACGAGCTGCACATGTCCTAGGATAGCCATGAATGAAGCCTACTATCCCTTTCAGTGATCCCAACAACCTCATAGGTCATCAAGCTAGAGCAATGGCGACCTGTTTCTTTGGCCGATCCTTGGTGTTCTATCTGTGGGGAACAAACATTTATTCACAGCTCCCTAGGAAAGGTCACACAGCAGAGTGTTAGAGGGTAGCACTGCTTTTCTCCTTTGCAGATATATCAAAGAAACAAACTGTCAGAGAAGGGGCTATGAGGCCCCTCCCTTACTTATGCCAATATTACTGTCTAAATTGGGGAAGTATATGACTCAAAATATAGAGATGGATGAACAGATTCCCTGAATTAATAAGTGTCACAGTCCTAAGGTATAGCAGAGTCAAGCTCAGCTCTGTTTCTAGCACACTATTCTGATTCCTAAAATGCCCGGGGTGGCATACGGAAGATACGAAGGCTCAGGAATTAGTTCAGCACCTTGGATCCTGCCCTTGAAGTTTCAACTTACTTTTCTTTCTTTTTGGCTTTCTTCTTTGTTTAGGAAAAATAAACCAGATTTGGCAGAAAATGTGATGAGAAACGGCACCATTTTGATCCAAGGATAATACGTAAGAAATTGAAAGATATTATCAAGAATATGTGTTGACATATCATCCCCAGCTATTTTCATAACATGGCCTTCCAAAGGGGTGACAGTGATGTCACTGCACGTTGAATAATACAGACTGTGCAACTGCTTCTTTAGAAGCTACCACACAGGGACAAGACACAAAAGATGTGTACAAGATAGCACCAGTTCCTTCACATCAGAGAGCAGCAGTTTGGCATGAGGAGAGGCATGCTACAGCAAGGAGGAGGGTTAAGAAAGGGAGAAATAACAGGAGGTTGTGAACCGATTGTGAAATGGGGATTGCTGACATGCTCGCACACTGGGACACTAGCTGGAGGTACTGCATGTACTGCATGGGAAGGTGGGGAATATTTAGGCGGTAGATGTCTTCATGAGACAATGATGGTAGGCTTTGAGGTTTGATAGCCTGCCTGCTTCCTGTTCACTCTCTGCTTCCTGAATGTGGATGCAATGTGACCAGCTAGTCCCTGCTCCTAGCCCCATGCCTTTCCTGCCTGTGCCGTATCTTCCCCATCAAGAATGACGGTATCTCTCTAGAGGTGTAAATCAAAATGTCTTCTCCTTGAGAGCTGCTGTTTTGTCAAGGGATTTTTTTATCATAGCAGTGGAAAAAGTCACTAAGACAAAGAAGATCCATGGGGGTGGGGAGGAGGAAGGGAAGGGGGAGGAGGAGGAAGGGAAGGGGGAGGAGGAGGAAGAAGGAGGAGGAGGAGGGAGAAGTGAGGAGGATGGGGAGGAGCAGCTAGCGAATGCTCAGCTGTTATGAAGCTGTAACTGGAATGAACAACATCTCATTCTATCCATAAGCAGCACTGCTCGGGAAGAGGGAAGGAATTGGAAAACATAGCATTGCTGATGGTTGGGAATAAACAGGAAGTTAAAAGCTCCAGGATAATAGTGCTGCAAAGTCCCTGTGAACTGAGACACAGCACACTTACAGAGCTCAACCCTCCTATTCCCAAGCAGGCCTGGGAAAGGGAGGAGGAGGGATGGGACGAGGAGACCACATGGTTCCTCTGTGGGGCCTCAGTACCTCAGAGGAAGGGAGCAAGCTGAAGCTCTGAAGGTTTGTGTGGCTAGATCTGATTGACTGTGTGGGAGACAGAGACAACTCTGTGAGGCTCAAAGCCCACACCATGTTTTTGCTGAATTCCTCTTAGCTTCTCTAGCAAAGGTCTGCAGAAAGAAGGCTATCCTGCATCAGAGTTTATTGCCCTTATAAACAGAAACCCACTAATAGGTATGGTCTATTTTTAGTCATGCTCTGTCTGCTTCTACGACAAGGCTCCCTTCACATGCTGGTCATGCCAGAGGTTAGATGCTTAGTATATCTGGATTCAAAGATTCCTGCACCATTAGCAAAATAAACACCTTGCTTTCTCATATAGGGATTGTTAAACAATGAGAGTTTCTTAGTCTAGCCACAGTGTACTGTCCATTCTGGCAATTTCGTTATGAAATGCAACACAATTGATGCACACACACACACACACACACACCTTCTGAGATAAACTTATCACAAAGCTCTAGTTACGGTGGGATCTTGGATATACTGACTGGATGATAAAGAGTGTTTGTGTGAGCTGGCATGGGCACATCTGTGCAAACACGTTCATGTGTACATGTGGAGGACAGAGGTCAATGACAGGCATTCTTCCTTAGACACTGACCATCTTGTTAGTATAATACAAGGTCTATTCTTGGCCTGGAGCCTCCCACCTAGGTAGCCTAGGCTGGCTTGCCAGTGAGCCCCAAGGATGCTCCTGTCTCACCTCCCCAGCACTGGGGTAACAGATGCCCTATCATATCCAGTTATTTCATAAGGGAATTCTGACAGTTAAATGTCAGTTCTTATTCTACAAGGCAAATGCATTAATAACTGTGTTATCTTCCCAGTCCCCAGAAAATGGCCAGTTAGCCTGAATGTCCTTGCAGCCCAGTCTTCTCCTAGAGCAGGACAACATTGCAACTACACACATGCCAAGTTTACCTACAGTTCTTCAAAGTGCCCTGACATATCAAGCAACTCCCTTTGAGACCAGCAGGAGCAGCTATTGCCAGTTGAAGCCACCATCTTGCTTTAACACACAAATTCTCTCACAAGGATCAATTCCTTTATCATGAGTAATCATGCTTTGTGTAGACACAAGATTTTCCAGGACTGAGATCCTCTCTACATTCAGATCTTTGGTGCCTTTGGTTCCCTTGGGAAGAAGTGAGCAGGAAAATGGAGATAAGCATGAGGCATCCATGTGTTATAGACAGTAAGGCAAGGTTTTAGGGCTAGGGAGATGGCACAGTAGGTAAAGTACTTGTGGCACAAGTGTGGGGACCTGAGTTCAGATCCCTAGAACCCAAGTCAAAACCAGATGCTTAGAGTGTGTCTGTGACCCTCCGGCTTCTATGGAAGATGGAGACAGGAGACTCCCCAGAAGCTCACAAGGCAAGTGGCCTAGAGCATCCTGTCTTAGAGGTAGAAAGCAAGGACCAGTACCAGAAGGTCCTCCTCTGACCACACATGTGTGCCATGGCATGCCTATACTACCCCTCCCCACACACTTAGAACAATTTTTTTTTTTTTTTAAGAAAAGGGTAAGGCCAATTTTGAGTTCAGAGATTATGAAGGTAAAAGTGTCTACTTTTGTTGCTCATGTGAAATTAGAAGGTGAATGAAGTAGATGCTTTTACTAACTGGGTGTCACTAGGACTGCCTGCTCCCCCTTCCCATACACAGTGATGATATGAGCTGAATTCTGGCATCTGGAATCTCTCCCCACCTCTGCCCAGTTTATTAGCTCCTTTTTCTCTGCCTGGATGAACAAATCTGGGCAGCTTGTGGTGTTTCAACTTTCTCTAGCTGATATTCTAAGTGTCCTGTTGATGTCTAATTATGTGTAATTGTGTTAGTCAGGATTCTCCAGAGAAAGAGCCAACAAAGTGTGTGTGTGTGTGTGTGTGTGTGTGTGTGTGTGTGTGTGTGTGAGAGAGAGAGAGAGAGAGAGAGAGAGACAGACAGACAGACAGAATTATCTGTCATAATTATAAAGTTTGACAAGTCTTAGAAGGTTCAGAATGAGCCAGCCAGCTGGAGACTAGGATGACTAAAGTACACTTTCAAAACAAGACCAGAAGAATCAAGACCCCAGGAAAGTGAAGTCTTTGCCTTGACCCTTATGGAATAAAAAACCCGCAATCTCCCAGCTTGAAGTCAGGGCAGGTGGGGTGACTTCCCTCTCACATGGGAAGATAGATAAGCTTTTTGTCTTCTGCTTGGGGTTTCCATGGATTGCCTGAAGCCTATATTAAGGAGAGTAACCTGCTACATCTGTTTACCAATCCCAAAGTTCACTTCACCCCCAATACACAGAAGTACCTAGAACAATGCTTGAACTGACTTTTGCATCCTGATACATAAAATCCATAAAATAAACCACTGCAATAATTAAGGAGCAGTGTCGAGAGCTCACAGAAACGATGGAAGAGGAGAAATGGAATAGGGGCATCACCCAGTGCAAAGAACAAAAGCACATTATGGAGGATGTACTCATTGGAAGGCAATCTGTCAACCTCACCCCTCACTGTGTGCATGTGCGTGCATGTGTGAATGAGTACGCATGTGTATGCAAGTGTACATGTGGGTCAGGGGTCAACCTTTGGTGTCATTCTTCAAGTACCATTCACCTTGTCTTTTTATTAGACTGGGTCTCTTATTGATTTAGAACTTACAGGCTGGCTTACAATGAGATTTGGACTTCACTTGTCTCAATCTCCCCACACTAGGATAACAAGTATACACTCTCATGTTTGGCTATTTAGATGGTTCTGGGGATCTAACCTAGGTCCTGACACTTGTGCAACAAACACTTCACCAACTAAACTCTCCCCCTAGCTCCCTTTCCAAGCTTTAGGAGAAACTGCAATGATTTAAGAATGTGGTATCTTTCAAACTGCTTTCTGAATGTTTCTGAGATAAAGGACTCAGAGCTTATAGACAAAGCTTGAGACTAATTCTAGATCTGTTTCCCAAATAGACCAACAAGGCTCATGAGGAAAGAACCGAGTCCTCTACGGTTATAACATCTGCAAACAAATATACCTGTGATTTGGGGAACACAGGATCATGGCTCCCTCTGCTCTTTATTTTCCTGCTCATGTTTGACTTTCTACATGTAGAAATGACAGGTGTCTTGAGAACTAGCTAAGAAGCAGGCAGGTAACAGAAGACCAGAGGTGAGTATTTCCTAAATGGGACTTGTTTTAGTCTCTTTTCTTGTTGCTGTGACAACAAAATTCTCACCAAAGTAACTTAAGGGGAAAATTTTTACTCTGGATCATGGATCAGGGCCAAGGTCTGTCATGGCTGTGAAGTTAAGGAAGCAGGATCTTGAAGCAGCTGGTCACATCACATCCACAGTCAGGAAGCAGAAAACCAATGGTTGCTCTGTTTACCCACTCCAGAATTCCAGCCCAGGGAAAATGTGCCACCACAATGAGTGGGTCTTCCACTTCAATTAATGCAATGAAGACAACCTCCCGAGCCAAGTTCAGACATTTGTATCTTAGGTGACCACTGAGATTAGCCACTGCAGGACATTGCCAGGATTGCCCACTAAATTCTGGTACACATTCAGAGACATTTGACCCTGCTTTGGGTACAAGTAGATGAGTAACCAAATCTTGGTGTTTGCTATACTGAAGGTAGCCTGGCTCTTCTCCTCAGACCCTAGTGCTTGAGCATGAGTAACCACACTGCTCTGGCTTCTTGGACAGAAGCCATTCTGCATTTATAATGGTGATGGGTGGTTATGACTCCTCAGGAGGAAGAACACTAAGACCTATACTCCAGACTTTCTCACAGGCTAAGTTGTCAGGTAAGATAAGAGCCATGGCTGATGACATGTGTGAGATGACTTGTCTGCTACTGTTATATCTTAAAAGTCTCTGTGTGTCTATGTGTTCATAGGTATATGTGCGTGCGTGCCTGTGTGTGTGTGTGTGTAGGCCAGAGGACAATTTCTGGCTATCATTTATCTGACACTGTTCATCTCTTTCTTTCTTTCTTTTTTGAGATAGTCTCTCTCTCCCAAGGAGGCTAGGCCGACTGGCCAGTTAGCCCAGTGATTCTCTTCCCTTTGTTTTGCCAGCTCCAGGGTTACAAGTGCATGGGTCTTCATCGTTATTGTCTAGATGTGGGTTCTGTGTATTGCAAGCCAAGCATTTTACCAACTGAACCAACTCTCTAGCTGTTACCATTCTTAGTAACCTTACCACTTTTATCTTATTTATCATTATGCGTGGTTATACATGTATCTACAGCATGTATTGGGGCACACAGGTGTGCACATGCCATGGCACATGTGTGGAGGTCAAAACATAATTTTCTGGAGTCAGTTTTCTTCTACAGCAGGATCCAGAAATTGAACTCAGCTTGTCGGGGTTTTGGAGCAAGCACTTCTACCTGGTGAGCCCACCAGGCCCTCTAATAACTTTTGAACAAGAGGACATGCATTTTGTTTTGTACAGAGTTGTGCAAATTAATTAGCTCATTCTGGGGATAGCTGGTGTGACAGCATGCCTTTTAGTGTCTGGCTTCCCTTTCCTGCCGGATGTCCCTTATTGCTCTTTCCTGCACTTCTTGATCATTTACTTGACCTTGAATCCCTGTCACAGAGTCTACTGGGAAACTAAACCAGACTGCTGCAAATCTCATTATAATCCTGGAAAACACTGAAGAATTAAGCAAAGCTAGCCTGCTGGGGCTGCAGAGATGGCTGAGTATACATATAATTAAACATAAAAATGGAATCTTAAAAAGAAAGTCACCCTGGCCTGGAAAGATGGGTCAGTAGTTAAGAGTGTGTACTGATTTTGAAGAGGATCCAAGTTCAGTTCCCAGCACTTGTGTCGGACAGATCACAACCACCTGAAACTTCAGCTCCAGAGGATGCAACCTCACCTCTGGCTTTCCAGGGCACCTACACTCATAAGCACAGACAAGTACACAGATGCACACGCACACAAAAATAAATCCTTTAAAGGACAATTCACCCAGCTATTTTATTAAAGTGAAAAAAAAAATAGTGCATATAGTTTAGCTGTCACCAAAACAAAAAGTGAAAAAAATATCATAGTTAAAATATCATCTATCAAGACCACATCTCACTGTAATAGCCCAGGTGTCTCTGTCTCTCCCTCCCCCCTTCATGTATGTGCAGGTGCATATGCATTTTTTTGTTTTTATGTGGAGGCCAGAGCATAGCCTTGGGTCATGCCTTGGACACCGTCAGTCTTAATTTTTTTGAGACAGGGTTTTTCCCTTGTCTGGAACTTCTCCAGTAGGCTAACAGGCCCTGTCTCCACCTCTCCAGCATTGGGGTTATAAGGATTTGCTCCTGTCTGTCCTTTTTTATATGGAGTTCAGGGACACTTATCTTGTGTGGCAAACAGTTTTAGACCAAGCCTTCTCCCCAACTCCAAAGAGGTTTTATTAGGAAGTAACACCCAGATAAGCTTCTCATCTCTCTCATACCACATACTCAGCGCTCAAGAGAATTCAACATGCAAATATCTCCCTGACTAAGTAGGGTAGTAAACAGTGGCAGAGATGACATTTAAACAATGGCTCCACATGCCATCTGTTTAAAAGAAATTATTTGTCTTTTCCAGGATGTCAGGGAGAATAAGTTCATATTATTGAGGAACTACAAAGCAAGGTGATTTCTTGACCATTTACAATAGCAGGTCTCTTTACAGGGATAAAGCCTTTGTGGCAATGCCTACGGGGAGGAGTGGACAACCTCTAGGTTCCAAGCCATCCATGGAAACTGACCTTTCCTTGGAGTCCAATATCGAGGTAAGAGATTGAGTGATTCAATCTCCCACTAAATTTAAGGGGGGGGGAGGTGTAAATAAGGATCTTGGTTCAGAATCAGATCAGAGAAGCTCATCCAACCCGGATTCCATTGTCATATCCCCAGAGGGCTCAGCACAATTGCCTGGGATGAGTCAAAGCCTAAAAAATATTTAGTAACTGAACTGAAATTGGTTTATGGCTGAGCTTTGCTGTCTGAGCACCAGAGAATGAAGGTGACTCACTCCTACCTGTTAAGAAGGTATAGTGCTCCCCATCACTGTCTTCTTGCCAACTGCAAGTCAACAAAGGTGTGAAGCAGCATGGCATGAGACAGCCTGGGGTGGAAGAATATGAGGGGGAAATGGGGATGGCTCTGAGTAAGATGTGGTACATTGGATTCAGGTGACTCAATCATTTCATCATCCATTCAGTAAATGTGGTACCCAAGCCTTCTTCCTGATATGTAAGGCTTATGGCCATAAATGTCCATGACAAACTCTTTCCATTCTTAAGGTAGTCTACTCTTCTACATAGATGCTGTGAAATATGAGCAAGACATAACACTTCTTCATGGACTACCTTCATCAAGCAGAAATATGGCATCCTCAGCCACCTCGGCATTAGATAACCCTTAGTGACAGTAACTACAACAGCAAAGACCCACTATTGGGCTCTTGCTAGCACCTGGGATGTTGTCAGCAGTACTTACACAATTACTATGTTCTCCATTTGGAAAATGAGGGGAATAGAGGTTCTGGAAGAGCTGGGGATTTACCTAAAGCCACAGCATGGGGTGGATGGCACAGGGTAGATAGCAAGGAGGGACTGGAACCTAGGTGTCCTAATGGTGGCACCAGAGCTGTGAGACTGCAAACCAGTGGATGCATTTTTCCAAAGTGAAAAACCCTTAGCAAGAGAGCAGAGTTAATGCGACCATTCAGGCAAAGTCTAAGCTGCCCGGAAACAGGGGTATAAGCTTTGTAAGCTTTAAAAATATTGTCAGATCCTGTAACTGAAGTACAATTTTCCTGCAGATACATGGGAAGAAAGAACTAAGCTTGGACACTAATAGATATTTTAAAGCTTCGATGGAAACCCAAGTTCCTCGGGAAAAAAGCCAGACAAACAATAGAGGTTTTCTAGAATAGTATTCCTCTTCATGGCTGATGGGTCTGAAATAGAGAGATGAAATGTTTTATATCTGTACTGGTTGGTTTTGTGTGTCAACTTGACACAAGCTGGAGTTACCACAGAGAAAGGGGCTTCAGGCGAGAAAATGTTTCCATGAGATCCATCGGTAAGGCATTTTCTCAATTAGTGATCAAGGGTGGGCCCCTTGTGGGTGGTGCCATCCCTGGGCTGGTAGTCTTGGGCTCTATAAGAAAGCCAGCTGAGCAAGCCAGGAGAGCAAGCAAGCCAGTAAGCAGCATTCCTCCATGGCCTCTGCATTGGCTCCTGCTTCCTGCACTGCTTGAATTCCAGTCCTGACTTCCTTTGGTGATGAACAGCTGTATGGAAGTGTAAGCTGAATAAACCCTTTACTCCCCAGCTTGCATCATGGTTCTGATGTTTTCGCAGGAATAGAAACCCTGACTAAGACAGTGTCACACCATAAAATCCATACTTTCAGACTCTGACCTCACCATCAACAGCATCGTTCAGTGCTTCCTCTTTTCCACATGTCTCCTTAGTTTTGCTAAATTAGCATGTAGCTAAGTAGCAGCTAAGCCTGCATGGCCATGATCACTGTGGCATTATTCACAATGATCATAATATGTGTGATGGTTTACTTGGATTGTCAAGTTTATGAGACAGAGTATCACCCTGGAAACAGACCTCTGGGCCTGTCTGTGAGGGAGCTTCTAGATCTGGTTAATTCAGATAGGAAGATCCATTCTGAATGTGTGTATTTTTCTTTCAAGGTTGGGATCTAGGGACTGCATAAAAAGGAGAAAGCAAGCTGCGCATCAGCGCCTATCATCCATCTCTCTCTGCTTCCTGACTGTGGACCCATGTGACCAGCTGCCTCACACTCCTGCTGCCATGACTCCCCACAACAGTGCACTGCATGCAAACTACAATATACAATAAACCCTTCCTTCGTTAAGTTGTTTCAGTCAGGTGTTATGTCTCAGCAACATGTAAAGTAACTAACTTAATATTAAACTCACCTTTCTGTCTGAGATGAATGGGTAAACATGAGACACATGCCCAAACACACACAAACATAATTTACTCAGTACTAAAGGAGGGGGAAAGTATGACATTTGCGAGGAAATACAGCAGAACCCATTATGTTAAATCAAATGAGCCAGACTCAGATGCATGGGATCCAGATTTAAGTACACATGAAGTCTTAAGACAGATCATTTGGAAAGCAGAGAGAGACCAGTGGGAAGGGAAGTAGGTACAAAAGTAATGGGAGAAGGGCATGCTATAGAGGTATGAAAAAGTAACGAGTGAAACCTGCTGACTTGTTCAATGAATAGATGTTGTATTGGTTCAATATGAAATGCTCCCATAGACGTATGTTTTTACTATGTGGTCTCCAGCTACTGGCACAGTTTTGAGAGGTTGAGAGGGGCTAGAACCTTGTTGGAGCAAGTAGGGATTGGGATTGGACCTTGTGAGTGGTAGGCCAATCAAGTTCTGGCTTGACCTTTTCTGCTTCTTGCTTGGTATTGTGTTATGAGCAGCTGTGGACACTACCCACCAGCTGCAGCATGGAGCAGGCAAGATGGACTGTATCCCCTTGAACTGCGAGCCAAAAGAAGCCTTCCTCCATTATGCTTTATCCTTTCAAGTATTTTGACACAGTGCTAAGTGACTAATACCTATGCTAATTTAAGGCAAAAATCTGAATAAATTATAGCACTGTATCTGAGAAACTCTGAGACGTTCTAAATTTTTGTGTATATATGGTGTATGCTGCTTTGCATTTGTGTACAGGGAGGGCTCAGCTGCTTGGTTGTATGTTGAGGTTGAATTCGGTGCCTTTCTTTATATTCCCTGCCTTATGTTTTTGAGAAAATGATTCTCTCACTAAGCCTAAAGTTCACTGTTTTGGCTAGACTGGCTTGCCAGTAGGCACCTGGGAGCCAACATTCTCTGCACACTTACCAAAAACCCAGCATTGGAGTTACAAACACCGCCCCTGGCTTTTTACATGATCTATGTAGATGTGAACTCAGCCCTTTGAGTTTACATGACAAGCATCTTATTTACTGAGCCATCTTTCTGGTCCTGAGAATGTTTTTCAATTATTATTTTAAAATTGTGGTGTATGCATGTGTGTGTGTGTGTGTGTGTGTGTGTGTGTGTGTGCACATGCACATAAGTGCAGGTACTGGTAGCGTCTAGAAAAGGGAGTTGTTCCCTCAAATCAGGCGTGGTTATAGCCACATGATGATGGCATAGGGAACTGAACTCACATTTGCTGGGAAGCAGCACACACTCTTAACCACCGAATCATCCATGTTTCCAGCCCTAAGAAGTCAGGTTTTTTGTTTTTGTTTTAAATAAAAACAAATATCCATAAGAAAGGGAGTATTCTTAATACTTTATTTAAACTGCAATTATCTGCACCCGCTTTTAATATAAGGGACAGTTTGAGGAGTAGGTTAACAGCCAGAGAAACGACATAGGTCGAAATACAACTTGTTCATTTGGAAATGGGGTGGCTAAGACCGACTCCAAATAAGTTCTTGCACAGGCTGGCAGAGTTTCTTTCCAATGAGCTAGCTCTTGAGGAGGGAGCTCAACGCTAAGTTTCAGATGGGCAGAGAATCACCCAAAAGCATAATTCGCCTCCATCTGGGAGTTGACACAATCGAGTTACAGGCAGAGACTGTTTATCAAGGTGGCATGAAAGTCTCTCTTCACATTCTACCTGCTTTTATAATCAAACAATGACATCTCCTGAGCATAGGACTTTAGCTCTGTGAGGAACATATTGGAAATTGATTCAGTGCTTCTGGCTTGGCTGGGACAATGCTTCATAACCTGTTAACCTCTCAGTTCATTCTGCCCCTCCCCCTTCTTGAAAAGCTTTTAGCTACACCAGGGTGGCAGAGCAAAGATAAAGCAAGCATCCTTTTATCTGATCCTGTGCAAAATGAGTGGAGCCGACACTGCGCCAGAGATAAGGTGATGGGTAAACCTCGATTCTTCCATTCTACCTCAGGGCTGATGAAAGAAATTAAGACTGACATTGATAAGTTATTTTGGGGGGCATTATCCATTTTTGTTTAGAAGCACTAAGGTCTGGGCTCATGTCTATGAATTATTAAAAAAAACCTATCCAGTGGATTATTAATAACAATAAAACGAGGACACAAAGTTGGAGGGAGATGGGGTAGGGAGCACTAGGGAGGTGGGGCGGGGAGCACTAGGGAGCACTGGAGGGAGAAAATGGTTGGTGGATGTGATCGAGGTACACAGCATAAATGTATGAAAAATTTAAAGAGTAAAAAATATTTTTAAAGAATTTAAAAACATTTAATAATCACCTATGTAAAAAGAAGGCCCATTGTAGTTTGTTTAACAGTGTCTAGATAACTACTAACAGAAAATAAATGACGCACCGGTGTGATTGGAGCAATATTAGGAAGCATTATGCTGACATTTAAAATAATAAGGTAGCTGAGGATGTAGCTCAGTGGACAGAGTGCTTGCTTGCCTAGCACTCATGAAGTCCTGGTTGGATTCTATCACCATGTAGACAGCATACACAGACTGGATATAGTTGTACATGCCTATAATTCCACAACTCAGTAGGCAGGGGCAAGAAGGATCCAGTTACATAAAGAGTTTGAGGCCAGCCAGAGTTACATAAGACTTGTTCTCCATAAAGTATGAAATAAAAACCAACAACAACAATAACCAAAAACCAACAAGTTAGATCTATATGGAGTCATGTGGCGAACTATCTGCAATGAATTGATTTTTAAAAGTTGTGCTGTAGCATATTTTCCTAGGTTCCTAGATCAGCTCTGCATTACAATGGATTTACTGAAATCCATTTCTGATGCACATCTATTGTTCAAGCCAAAAGAATCACTGTTTCTATCTCTTTCCTCAGTCACATGTCATTAGTAACTCAATTTTTACCTCTGCCTTTTGCCAGAGTTCTCACCTGATTTGTTCTAGCAATTGCCTCTGGGATTCAGCTAAACAATTTCTAGAACACTGTAAACTTAATATACACACTACTAGGAATCCTGGTGGCCTTTAATCTGAAATCCTTTCAGGTTTTTAGTGTGTATAGGCTGGCAGGGGACAGGTGTGTACACGGATGTGTGAGTGGGTGTTGTTATGTGCACATGTAATCAGATGCAGGGGTGCCTGAGGACTCTACACACATGTTCATCCATGCACATGTGATTGCATACAATCATGCAAACACACACACACACACACACACACATTTATTCTCTCGTACACATACATACACACAAAGAAATTTCTACTGTTGTTCAAATCTCTGAAACTTAGAGCTTCTTAGTTACTTCCTGTATTTCTGGTTAGAGAAATACATTCTTGGAGTTAACCCAAATTGTGATCTGCAAAATCCAGATGATAATATTCACTGTGGACAACTATGGTTAAGTATGTTCTATCTGGGGTTTGATATTATTTGGCAAGTGCCGTTGTTCTGCTTCTTGTTCTTGATTCAAGTAAAGTCATTGGAAGAGCCTGTGGGATGGCCCTTACTTTCTTCTTACAACCAAGGAAACAACCTACAGTTATAATAACATTGGCATTCAGCCAAGCCCTTTCTCCTCTACTGTGTGAGGATGCTGCTGTATTGACTCTCCCTTATATGAACATGGTATAGAGTTACCTTCACAGTAACAATCATCCACCTGGTGCCTCCTCTATCTCTTCTGCCTTCCCCGACCTGTGCACTGGGCTGCAGACTAGGCTAGATGCTGTGTGGACAGATGATAAGCATACAGGTATCAGTCTATGTCACAGGTAAAATGTCTAAGCTCTTTCAAGATTACTATTACTTGGCTCAACAGAGTTTTGTTTCACTTCTAAGTTTTAAGGCAGAAGTAAGTTTATGGAAAAATATCCCTTTCTTATGGAAGGTGGGCTTGATAGTTTTTTTCCTTCCTTACCCTGCCATTTACCTAAACAAGCACTTTGAATGCCTCAGACATACATCCCCCAGGAATTGCTCTTAACTAGAGGTGAACATTTACTGGAGTGTAATGCAAATTCCTGATATGAAAGAGTCCTGCTTAATCTGGTTCTACAGTGACATAACTGATCTTTCCATATTAACTAAAGTCTAGGAGAGGAAAGGAGTAACAGGATCACATCCTGGAAACTGGAAATGCACAGGTTTATGCAGGTAAGATAATCCAAGGGACTTCTGATCACCTCCTACTCTGTGAGTTAGCCCAGGCTGGGGAAGGAGGGAAGAGGGGGAAACATACTGGGCCTCAGGAATCCCTTGAGGGCAATAGTAGCTCTTGAGCTAGCAAGGAGAACTCCCTGAACAGGACTTTCATACCATGCCTCTAAGGCTCAGGGAAAAGGATAGAAGAGGGAACAGAAAGAACACAAGAGCCGGAAAATAGGGAGACAGCTTGTGAAATGTCTAGGCATGACACAGCCATTACTACCACAATCTCACAGCAGCTGTGGCTGCCTGTACTATGCCTGTACAAGGTAGCCATGGACCAGGGAGGAGTCCCTGCTGAACTATTGGATATTGATGGATACCAGGAAAGGGCAGTCATTGTCTTCAGTTGTATACCCAATAGAGAGCCCACCCGTCAGAATGGCTAGCTCCAAACCTCTGGTTACACAGAAGGCCTTGATCTAAATCAGTTGGTCAGAAAACAAAACAAAAAGACAAGAGGGAGGAGGGGGTTGATGAGGGGTGTGTGTGAGGGGGGAAAGAGAATGGAGACAGGGTGAGAACAGCCACAATATCTTATGCAGACAGATAAAATTGTCAAGTAGCAAATTTAATGAAACATTACAAGTATAAGCTCCAAGGCAGTGTGCTCTGGCCGCCTGGAGAAAGCTGGATGGCTGGAGTGGGGCCATGTCCTCTGTCTTGCCATGCTGGTACTGGAAAGCCTCTACAGAAGAGACTAGAAGCACACCTAGGATGTTGGGGAGCTTAGATGGGGCACAAGCAACCTTCATCCAATGAGGTGGATGTTGTTATGTACACATGTGTGAGGTTATTGGACAGCCATCCTTTCTATGTCTTATGGTTTTGTGGGCACGACCAGATTCTATATGAATTCTTCCTCAAAATCCTCAAAATATCTTTGGGTTTTGTTTTTGCCTTTTTTGTTTAAGAATTTCTGGATGCTGTGTCTTTACTTGGGGAATTTTAAAACATTTTTTATTACACCTAGTTAGTTATGTATTACATTTATTTATTTACTTATTTGTTTATTTATTTAGTTATTTGCATGTATGTGTATATGGACAGGTGTGTCACAGCTCATGTATGGGGGTCAAAGGACAGCTTGTGAGACTCTGCTTTCTCCTTCTATTGTGGGATCCAGATATTGAGTTTGAGTCAACAGGGTTGGGGGCAAGTGTCACCTACTAAGCTACCTTGCAATGGTTGGAATTATTTTTGACATTCATCACTGGCTGGTATTTTCTTTATTTGTATATGCTTGTGTGCCTGTGTGTGTTCATGTCAGGGTGCGTATGTGGGTGCACATGTATGGACATGTGTGGGAAGGCCAGAGTTCAACTTCTGTTCTTATTTCCCAGGTGACATATGCCTTGATTTTAAAGACAGAGCTCTACATTGGACAGGAAGGTACCTAGTAGGCTAGGCTGGCTGTTCAGTGAGCCTAGAGAGCTACATGCCCCGGCCCAACTTTCCTTGTGATGAGACAGAAGCATGCACTACCACACCTAGTTTTTATCAACACAAGTTCTGGGAGTAAACCCAGGTCCTCATGCTTGCAAAGCAAGAACTTTACCAATGAAGCTGTCTATCCCTACTCGTTGACAATTTCAATGTAAGACACTAGAGTTTCAACTCTTTGAGAGTGTTTAACATTAGCAGACAATTAGGCTAATGTATAGGATCAGTCTGTCATCGTTAAAAAGGTAGGAAAGAAATCATTTATGCTAGAGATTCTATTAAATTAGGCCAGCCATACTTTTTGTTGCTCATTAACACAAAGTCTGACATGTATTAGGATTACTTTAAAGAAAAAATATCTAGTGTCTTTATTTTACTTCATTTGCAAAATTCTACACAGATATTTTGCTTCTACTTACACATATGTATGCATGTGTATGTGAGTGCATGCTCATGGAAGAGGAGTACTCAAGCAAGCAAGAAGGAGAAGGCATTATAGATCGATCTGAGTTGTACAATGTGGGTGCTGGGAGTTGAACTCGGGTCCTAGGTGAGAACAGCACGTACTCTTAATCACTGGGCTATTGCTTCAGCCCCTTCATTTATAAATCTTGCATTTCAATTTAGACCCAGTTTAGTTAACAATATTTTGTTTTCTATTCAACTCATGGCACTTTGACTTAATCAACACAGTCACCCTGAGGTCACAGACAGAAACACAAACTTTCAGGTCATAATTCCTTGGCTGTTTTTCTCTGTTGAAAAGGGTATTTGTTGATATTTGTTTGGAAGAGACACATACTGTTCAGGTAATGTTACTGAAAATATTATACCATGGCTATAAAATATTGCAAAATATACTATAATACTCTGCTTAGGACAATCATATATTATATATATTCTCAGTCTCTGTGATGGGGTAAAGAAAAAGGAATAAACATTAGTGACTCATCTTGTCTCAGACGGGGAGAACCTTTAAAACGTTCCTATTGATGGATGATAGCTCAGAGTTAGTATCAAACTTTTCCCTCTGCTACTTCCTAAGACAGAGATTAGAAAGGAATGTTTGCACTTCCCCAGAATCCTTTGCAGCGAGGGTTGGCTGTATGATCCATTACCTTGTGACACTGTATTAGCTAGAGCCTACTGGGAACTGGGAAGCTTCTATTCTTCCCCATTCTTTCTGTTTCAATGGAAATAGAGTGGCAGGACTCAGTTTGTAACCTAAGGCAAGGGGTTTAAAAACAAGAGACCTCTATGGTATTACTGATGGCATAGGGACATAAAATTCAAGAGGACAGCAACAAACAAACCCTGATCTAATCTCTCAAATAATAAAGTCATCTATTACAGAAAATAAAAAACATAAGAAGAGAGGCAGCATGTAACATTACTTGGGTGCACATACATATGTATGTGCATGTGTGTTTGTGTTGTTACTGCTTCTTCTTTTTCTTGTTTTGCTTTTGTCATTGTTATTTTATTTTGAGACTCGGGTCTCATGTAACCCATACTGGCCTTGAACTGACTATGTAGCAAAAAGAACCTGAGTACAGCACTATGCTTGGCTCATTCTGTGCTAGAGCTGGAAGACAGTGTTTTCAGTCTACTAGGCAAACATTCTTCCTTCTGAACGAAACTCCCAGTCCTTCTGAACTTACTCTCAATTTTGTAATGATAGGGATTTAACCTAGAGTCTTGAGCACATTTGGCATGTGCTCTGTCACAGAACTGAATCTTTTGCTTATTATGATTATTTTTTTCCACAGGTCCAAAAACTTCATTATGAGAAAACGAAGACCCGGCATGCTTGAAGGCTGTTAAACAATATTGAACTTGCACATTAGCTAACTATGCTGAACTGGTACCAATTAAATCCCTTCACACTGACAACCATAATAAAAGGATGTCTTGGAATAATAATCTGATTCAGACTACACTCATTCAGCTGTTTGTGAAGACTTTTGTGTTCCTAATTACAAATGAAAAGAATAATTGTGTGGCAGTCTCATTAAGCTGAATGGGAACAACAACACTCTGAGACACACAATAAATTATAGCTTGCTGGAGATGGCTGGGGATGCTGGAAAAATATGGCATTCAGAGCTCGAGGTACTGGGGAGTTGGCTGCTTAGGGCATCCCGGTGAAAGCAATGGATACAAAGACTACTGAATACTAGCCACCATCAAAAGCAGTCACATCTTAGGACTTAATATTCAGTTGTGGTGGTTAGTGCTGCTAACTTGACAGAATCTAGAATCACCTGGGAGCCCAAGCATCTAAGCATGCTCATGGAGGATTATTTAAGTATGTTAACTGATGTAGGGAGACCCAGCTTAGTTGTGGGTGGGACTATCCTTTGGGCAGGAGACCCCGGACTGTACAAACAGAAGAAAGGAACCAAGGAGCTGAGTGCTAGCATGCGTACAGTCATTGCTCTCCTACATTTGATGGTGGATACAGTGGGCCTCAATCCCCTGCTGCTGTGTCTTCACCGCCATGATGGACTGTATCCTCAAACCCTGAGCCAGAATATACCCCTTGCCTCTTAAGTTGCTTTTGTCAGTGTATTTTAGCTGAGCAAAAAAGAAAAACTAAGACATTAGTCCGTCTACTACTCCTAGGGCAATCCATTCCATCATCGAGTGTCAAGGTGACCAATCAGTACACGCATGTTCACAGCCACTGGTGTCTCCTGAAGAACAGTGAATGCTACAAGTCCCAAGGTAGTCTGGGGATTTGAAAATCAATTACTTCTTCAGTCTCCTCACAAAGAGGAAATCCACAGATAGTTCCTTCATTATGGTCTCCCAACAGGAGCTGAAACAAGGCACGTAAATCCCACTTTGCTGGGCACATGTTTTATATTTGGTAGTGTGTACAACTTTAAGAAATACAACTGGGCTGGTTTTAGGGTTGTCGAGCTTTTAGGGAGTTGGGAGCAGGAAGCTAACTGTTGTGTCCTTGTTGATTCATTTTTACCTCAGTCAGCTGAGTCAGCTTTTCTGAATTTTCTTTATTAAGAAAGAAACACCTAACAGGTTGAAGTAAATTCAGGTCTATTTATATTTAGGTCTTTTGACAGAAATGACAAAAAGAAAATTGTGTTGAAAGTGAATTTACTTATTTTGTTTCTTGTAATGGTTAGTGTTAATTTTCAACTTGACAAACTCATCTGAGAAGATCGGTCTCTGGTTACACCTGTTGGGGGAGTATATTGATTACTTTATTTGATGTGAAAAGATCCACTTTATTTGTGGGCTGGGCCATTCTGTGGGCACTCCTACACTATACATGTTTAGAAGTGGAGCTGGGGAACACATACATTCATTATGCTCATCTTGGGATATAACGTGACCAACAGCTTCCAGGTCCTGTTGCTGGGACTCCCCCCACAATGATGGACTGTACCTCTGAACTGTGAGCTCTATAAATAAACCCTTTCCCTCGTATGTTGTGCTTATGATAAAATAGCATTTTATCATAGCAGCAGGCAAGAAACTAAGATGGTTCTACATGTGAAGCATCCAATTTTTAAAAATGTTTCATTTCAGAAAGCTACCATTCTGTATTTTTAAACAGTAGGCTCTGGCATTAGTTGCTTCTTGAGATGATTCTATAAAGGGGTATTCGAAGAACTGATTCTCTCCTTAGGAAAATAAGTATTAGTTCCCAGGGTCACCCCCATTTATATAACAGAAGCACACACTCCCCTTCAGCTCACACTGTGCTCCTTTGCAAATGCCCATGTTTTCTCCACATTGTGGTTCCGAGACCCCATAAACAGTATGGCTCCCTGTTTCTGCTTGCTTTCCTTTTGTGGTACTTGGCATCAAACCCCAGACCTTGTCAATGCCAAGCAAGGACTCCATCAATTATGCCAGGCCCAAGGCCCAGGCCCAATCTACTTGTTTTACCTTAGCATGTGTAAAGGTGTATACTATCAGCTTGACAGGATCTAGCATCACCACACAGACAAGCTTCTGAGCATGTCATCTGAATCAGACTAGGCTCTGGACATGTGTATAAGAGATTATCTAGAGTAGGTCAATTTAAGGTGTCAGGACCCACCTTAAAATGGGCAGCACCATGCTATGGGGGGGGGGGGCATCCTAGACTGAACACAATGGAGACAGTGAGCTGAATACCAGCATTCATCTATCTGCTTCCTGACTGTGGATGACATATGAACAGCTGCCTCAGGCTCCTGCTGCCATGCCTTCCACCATGATGGACTGTGCCCTTGACCTGTGAGCCAGAATAAACCCTACCTGTTGTTGCCTTTATCAGGCATTATGTCACAGCAACAGGAAAAGTCACTAATATAACATCTAACTTCTTTGAGGAAAAAGTACCACCTCATATCCCATAGAGCAATGGTTCCCAACCTTCCCAGTGCTGCAGTCCTTTACTACAGTCCCTCACGTTGTGGTGGCCCCAGCCATAAAATTATTTCATCGGTACCCTATAACTGTAACATTGCTGTGGTTATGAATCATAATGAAGATAGCTGTTGTTTTTCTGATGGACTTAGGCAACTCCTGTGAGAGGGTCATTCTAATCCTGAAGGGATCTCAACCCACAGGTTGAGAACACTGCCATTGTGGGTCGCATGAGACAAGGCCTCTAGAAATGCACCAAGAGAATGCATCAAAGTGAGAGACAATCAAGCAACACATAGATGTTTACCTATCACGTGGCTCTGGAGCGCAGAGTCAGCAACTCTATCTTCTTCATCTTCTTGTACATCTTCATCGACCTCTGCCCCCTGCAGCAAGAAGATACTAGAAGTCCTTACTCATCATTGTACAACAATCTTTTGCAATCTTCGTAATAATGGCATGTTCTGTAATAAATGTGTTGAATGGATACAACTGTGTGGGAATATGAATGTGTGTGTATACTTTATTCTACTCTGCTTTTATCATCTGGCTTCATTACAGGCTTTAATTAAGAAAGCCCATTTCCAGAATTACAACCCCAGCTTTGAACTGCAGGACTCACAAGGTTCCTGGTTCTATGTGCGATTTCAAGATTAACTGCTTTGGTTTTAAAACTTTATAATGGAGTCATTCACACCAGGGTATTAAGAAACATTAAAGTCTAAGGAGCTATAACTCCTCTTGAGTCACAGACATTTACTATAAGTTATTTTAATAAGAATAAGGGACTATAGTTGAACTGTATTTAGGTCACATGACCCTTTTGCAGAATATAACTCTAAGAAAGTGTCTTTTTTTCTTCATTCTTTCCATAATGGAATAAGGAGACTGTTGTGTGCTCAGCAAACTAGACCAGCAAGATATATTTGCAAATGTCATATTAAAAACATGTCCTCTTGTCTGGGGATGTGGATCAGAAAGCTTGTCTAGCATGCATGAAGCCCTAGCTTCACATAAAGCAGACATGATGGCACATTCATAAAATTCTAGCTGTCATAAGGTAGAGGCATGACCATAAAAGTTCACAGTCATCCTCAGCTACATAATGAATTTGAGCCCAGCCTGAGCTATAGGTAACCCTGTCCCCCAAAAAGAAAAAAAAAGTTCTTTGTCCCTTCATGCTGGACTACTCCAGTTCCAGATGGCAATGCCTCAAAAGGGAGTCCCATCTATTTATAGGTGGGGATTCTGAGGGCTGGGACCTTCCTTAAGCTCAGCATATGTGTCTAAAGTAGTAACACTTGGGAGGAATATTAGAATACCAGCTTTCTAACCTAACATTGGAGTACCATGGACATCAACAACACCAATAATAGAAACAGCTAACTGGTTTGGGGAGCTGGGTCACTAAGTAAGGCACCTGACATAAAAGCCTGCTGGCCTGGGTTTGATCCCTCTACACCCATGTAAAAAAATCCATGTGTGCTGATGGTTTTAAATTCTTATAATTCCATCACTGAAGAAATGGAAACAGGCAGATCACTGGGTACTCTCTGGCCAACCATGCTTCGCCAGTCAAAGATCCTGTATTTAAAACAATGCAAAGTCCCTAAGGAGGGATAATTAAAATAGACCTCCACCCTTTACAGCATGCTCACACACAATATGTGTGGCTCTTCCTCCCCACAACATACAAACAAACAAACCCAGGCAACACCTGCACTGTATGTACCAGGGTCTGTGCAATGGCTTTACACATAGACCTGACATGCTTGACCTGATGCTAGGGAATGGTGCTGCCCCAACTCTCCTGTGTTCAGAAAGGATGCACCCTGAAACAGCAGGGATAATACATCATTATCGAAATGGAGGAGCTGAGACTTGAACTCAGAAAGCCAGACAACAGGCTGGTACCCATTTACAGGGATTTTCATGGTTCTCAGATTTCTATGCCATTACATCTGTGTGGACATGGTCTCAATATCAAGACAGCCAAGGAAATGCCAACCCTCACAACAGCTCCTACAAGCTATATTACAGCTGGTCACTTGGGCAGCCAACAACTAGAACAGGGACGGTGCAATGCTACTGAGGGATCTTCCCAGGGGCTCAGGCTGAGTATGATACAAACATTATCTTACATCAAATGCTGTAGAAAGTCATTTGTCTGCATGCTGACCTGGGGGCTAGATTCAGCTATCTCCTTCTCCTAGTTTTCAACACTTAATGGAATAAAAACAATTATTTACACTTGCTGACTATGCTACATGTGGCTTCTAGACTCACCCAAGGCTTATTGATCTATAAAGGGCATCTGCCAAGGGGTATTGGTTGTGGTTATGGATCTGAAAGCTCTTCTTGTTGAAGTACAAGCTGAGAGAAAGGCAGTATCAGAGGAGGGCAGATTTTAATGCACAGTGAGCATATATTATTTAAAACGATTTGTGCATGGAAATCAAGGACATACTTTATTTTGGCATCAGATTCTCTTCCTAATTATATTTTCATAGGCCCCAGTTTAAATTAATTTTCACTCTGGATCATGCAGCAGGTGGGACGTGGGAACATCCCCGGGAGGTGAAAAAACTCTAGGTCAAGATGGGGAATTTGCCCAAGATAGTACAAGATAGGCTTCTGACTAACAACTGCAGGCAGTGTTTCTGGTTTCAATGAGAGTTTATGCTTTGTATCAGTGTTAGTGTTAGAGTTAGTGTGTGTGTGTGTGTGTGTGTGTGTGTGTGTGTGCACGCATGTGCGTGTGCGTATATGTGTGTGTGTGCATGCGTGTGTGTGTATGTGTGTGTGTGCGTGCATTTGGGCTCATGTGTGTGTGTAAGCACAAGTGTGGTAAGTATGTGGAAGGCAGAGGTCAACCTTAGGAGTTCAGGTGTCCTTTCTCAGGGGCTGGCTACCATTTTATTTTTATGACAGGGTCTCTCACTGGCCTGGAGTTCACTTATTAGGTGAGGCTGGCAGGTCAGCTGTCTCTCCCTTCCCAGTGTTGGGATTACAGGTGCATGCTACCACGCCTGGCATTTTATGTGGGTTGTGGGAACTGAACTCAGGTCTTTGAGCACGTTACTGATTGAGCTAATTTTCAGGTCCCAAGCGCTAGCATCCTCATCTTCTAATGTTCTATCTTTACTCCATGGCCATTGTGAGGCTCAAGAGCTGCTTGAGACATCAGCTTGCAGTATGCGGTCGTTATATGACAGTGCCTTCACCATGACTAACTCAAACTATCACAATGCAGGGGGAAATGTGTTTGTAAAAGTCCGAAGAGGCAAAAGTGAGACTACAACTCATGATGACAGACAGACACATGCGATTTCACAACTGAACGTTATACTTAGGTAACTCCTTGTTTGGAATTCTGTGCATCTGTCCTCTCTGAGTGACTCTAACCCTATGGGCTTCTGAAGTAAACAGCATTTTTATTTTATTTTATTTTATTTTTTTTTTTGGTACCAAAGTCAACTCAAGGTCCAGGAAGAATGACTTGCAACTTAAGTATGAGGAAGGGAGAGGGAGAGCCAGAGGGAGAAGGGAAAATACCCAAAATTCCAGGATTCTGGGATAGAAAATAAGTGAGCTGATGTCTTTGGATATTTCATGTCTTAGAAAACTTAGCAAAAGGAAGGCAAATGTGCAGGCTACTTATTTGCATCAAAACAGCATTTAGAATGGAATTATTCAATTAAGTATGCTGAAATTATTACATTTTGCAGGACTTCATAAGATGATAACCATTTGTGTAATTATGGCAGTATTTTCTGCTATTTCATCTCTGCGGCCCTATCTTAATGGGATGGTATTTGATGATTTTTTATTAGCAGATGTGATTTTCCTCAGATGAGGTGACACTTGGGGGAAGAGAATCATATCATTTATATTAACACACATGCATTAAAATGGTCATCTCCCTCCCATGCCCCATGGAGGTGTGTCATCCCCTTAACTTTGTTAATGATTTTTATTTTTGTCTTGAGGTGTTAAATAAGAGCCTGGGGCTGTCTTTCTTTAAGATTGCTATTCAGAAAATAATCTCCACTCTCAGGAAGGAACAACTTGAAGCTGACAACAAGCAGAGCACACTCAGGCTAATCTTCCTAGGGGAGGTCTTCCCTACCCATCATTTGAACACATAAAACTATCTCAAGCACCAAGGAACATGACCGCTGGTCTAAATTATTCAAAAAAAAAAAAATTAGAGCTAAGTGGCCTACAAATGATGGCAGATGTGGGGACATAAGCCTTTAATTAAAGCTCTAAAGAGAGAAAAGGATTTATTTTGGTGAAGCATTGCTGGTACTTTTACACATTTTATCTTAATTATACTAAAAAGGAATATGCATTTACAGGTGAGCTAAGTGGTTTGCAACATAAAGGGATTTGAGGTATATATAAAACATATGTGGAAACAATCTTTCTATTATGATTACCAGTGATCCTTAGTTTAAATTGTCAGCTTGACACGACCTAGAATCATCTGGAAGGAGAGCGTCTCAGTGTGAGGTTATTAACATCGGATTGGCCTGTGGCATGTCTGTGGGGATTGTCTTAATCAAGATAACTTATATAGGAAGACACAGCCCACTGTGGGCAGTAACATTGCCTAGGCTAGGGGTACTGAACTGTATAAGAGTGGGGGAATTAAGCTGAGCATAACTAGGCAATCAAGAAATCACACATGCATTCATTTCTCTTGGCCCTTGCCCACGAATATGATGTGCCTAACTGTCTGAAGTTGCTACCTCTACTTCCCTCCAAAATAGTGGCCTATGACCTGGAACTGTGAGCTATAATAAACCCGTTCTCACTAAGTTGCTTTTTGCCATGGTGTTTTATCACAGCAACACAAAGGAAATATAAAGCAATCAGTAAACATTAAAATGATTAAAAATTATTGTTTGAAGGCCTAAGCCTTGTGGCACATTGTGTTAGGAGGATTGAGAGAAGTGCTTTTTGGGCTGAGGCTATAGGTCAGGGGGAGGTGGGGAGGTTGTTTGCTCGTGTGTGTGTGTGTGTGTGTGTGTGTGTGTGTGTGTGCACACGCGCTGACTTAGCATTGCCTTGACAATGAAGTAGTGTTTGCATTCACGATGATGCTGTGACATCAGTGGTATCATCTATCACTATTGTTTCCAACTAAACAATGACTATAAGGAAATTTCTTTGCAACATACTTTAAAATAAGCAGACGGCAAATTTACCTTGAGCCCCAGGGAAAGAGAATTCCCTTAAATTCTGCATTTTAAAAGGTTCAAGGGTATTCATAATAATGAGCAATGGTATAAGAACGCATTTTGTTTTGCATCTAGTCTCCTGAGATGATAATGCATGATAAATATGCTTTCTCTGCTATTTCTTACTATCTCAAAGGACACGAAAGCACAGTCCTTCCTGAACTCAGTAATCTTAACCCAATTCACAAAAGTGAGGAAACAAATAACAACATCACCGTTTTTTAAAAAAAAAAGCCAGGGAAATGGCTCATCAGGCAAGAGTGCTTGCTCCGTGGGCATACCGACCAGAGTTCAGATTCTCAGAACCCACAAACATGCAGACGTGGCAGGACAAACTTGCAAACCCAGTATGTCCGGGACAATATAGGAGGCAGAGACAGGGGAATTCCAAGAAGCCCACAGGCCAGCTAGCTTAGGCCATACAACAGCAAACAAGAGACCCTGCCTCAAACAGGGTGGAAACTGAGGTCCAACATAAATACATAAATACACACAGACACATTCACAGCTGGTCATCTATCCAGTCCAGGTTAATAATACTCTTTTCTACTGAAAGCCTTCTCAGCTTGACTGATTTCCTCTCTCAGCTAAGG
This sequence comes from Rhynchomys soricoides, assembly GCA_019843965.1. Taxonomy (NCBI): domain Eukaryota; kingdom Metazoa; phylum Chordata; class Mammalia; order Rodentia; family Muridae; genus Rhynchomys; species Rhynchomys soricoides. The sequence continues at coordinate 2,724,626 of JADRCH010000032.1, read as the reverse complement.
AGAAAAATTAGCATATCCCTATTGATTGTGTGAACTTGGGTTGGTTAGGTAATCTGTGTGCTTCACAGGAAATAGTAAGAGTGTTTCTTGCAGATATACTGGGAAGAGCAGAGGTTCCTTCTCTTACCCCATGAAGGACTTCAGATGGGGAAGGAAAAGCATGTTAAATTACTTTAGCATTAGGCAGTAATAAGAAAGCAAAAATGAAATTGTAAAAGCTCAACATAGACTCTTTTTTGTTTTTTTGGTCCTTCTGTACAGTGAAGATATACCCTAAGCTGTCAGAGCCATATTAAATGGGGCATAGTTAAATGGAGTGTCAGTGATAAGGGGCTCGGCTGGGCTATCGCAGCCTTCCATCAGTAGGATTGAATTTCCAGCATACTGCACGCTTCTCCACGCTCCTTCTCCCTTTTTCCTTTCAGTGACACTACAAGGGCAGCTTCAGATAGGCTTATAATTTGTGGTTTTATAATGCAAGGGACATCCATGTTTTCAAAGAGGTATGATGTCATATGAGCCAAGAGCTAAAATGGGGGGGGGGGGAACCTGCAACAAACAGAGTCAGCTTGAAAGAAAGACCTTAGAGCTCTCTGGAGTCCAGACCTATCCAAGGAGAAACATTTCCAGTGTGTGTTTGTCTTAGATGTGCTTGTGAAACCCCACTCTGAGGATGGTGCCACTTCAGCAACTTGCGAACACCAATCAAGATGGCTGCTAGGATCTGTTCTCTTCAAACTCCCAACTTCCCCTAAGTACAGACACTTTTCACTTCAAATTGTACCTCAGAAAAATGTTAATATATCTTATATATCTTACTGTCTTTATTAAAGACTAATTTATGAAGATGCAGACAGAATACTTTCTCAGTGCGTATACACGTGCACATTTGTAGTAGGCATGCATACATGTGTGCAGCCACGGCTCAATGTCATGTGTCTTTCTCAAGCACTTTCCAGTTTACGGTGTGTCTGTTGGGGGTATATGTGTAAGTTTGTGTGAATGGGTGCACATGCGCACATGGCATGGTTGCATACTAGTGATGTCAGATGTCTTTCTCAGTCACTCTCCTCTTCACTGATTGAAAGAAGGTCTCTTGGTGAACCTGGAGCTCACTGAAGGAGCCAGATTTGGTGACCAGCGAGCTGGAGAGAGCCTCTGGCCCCACCTCCCCAGGGATGGAGTTACAGTAGCATACCACACTGCCTGGATTTTTACCTGAGTAGTAGGGATCCAAACTTAGATTGTCAAGCTTGCATGGGTAAAGCTGTCTGCCCAGATGAAATCATTTTATGTTGAGAATAGTTTGCTGTTTTTAAGTACTTTATGTAGCTCACTACTCTCTGCCTATGTAGGATTACCTGTTATATACAGCTTCCACAAAAAATAAACAACACCTAAAACATTAAGATAGCCAACACGTTCTTAAATCATCTGGCACTTTCACATCTGCAATCCCATTCCTCTTTTGTTGCTGTTGATGCTAGAATCATCATCAAAACAGAATTCTAGCACTGGGTATCATTCTAAGACAATCTTGGTAGCAACACTTTCTGGCAATGTATAGAGATTATATAGCACTGTCTGAAAATAGACTCAATGAGAACAGTATTCCCAGAGGGAACCACACCCACACAAGGTCTAGCTGCCACTGTTAGCAGTTGTCACCTGTGTTTTTCTCTTCTTTAAAAAGCTTTTCTCTCTGGTTAAGCAGATGGCTCAGTAGCTAAAATGCTTGCCATTGAAGGGTGAGAACCTGAGTTTAGATGCCCAGTATCCATATAAAAATGAACATAAATTTGTCTGCAACCTCAGTGAGATGCGGTGGGGCGTGGAGACAGGGGAACCACGAACTGTGTAGGGCAGCTAGCTTGTTCTATGCAGCCATGAACAGGAGATCCTGTCTCAAACATGGTGGCACTGGCTGACTTTCCCCTGACTTCCACACATGTGCTAGTATATGAGGCACTGCTATTTATACATAAATGTACACAGAGGAGGGGAGTAAAGATGGGAAAAGGAGAAGGAAGAGAGGGGGAAAACAGACAGGGAGGGGTGAGAGATTGATATAAAGACCACAGTCTACACATCAGAAACACAGCCTTTTCTCAGATTGCCCCCACCCCACTTCACCAGAACATCCAGAATCAAGTGTTTACCAGCATGGAGAAGTGCTTACCAAGGATTCTCTTGGTTTTTCCATATCGACTTTGGTTTTGATGTTTTTCTTTTGACTTCCTTGAGTGCTCACAGAGCCGCTGGCGAAACAGGAGCCCTGGGAGGTGCCCTCTAACATGCTCCTGCAGGAAACACCCTTTGATCCACTTTCTGTCTGTAGAGCGGCTCTCTTATCAACTCTGCAGGTAGAAAGTGATTTCTCTGATAAATTATATCGGCCATTTTCAATCACACTCTTCTTCCAGCCCTTTAATGTTTAAGGTAACCTCAGTGTGGTTTTGTCTTTAAACCTTTCAGTGGTAAGTGGTGCTCTCTAGCCTTGAGCAAAAATATCTTCAAATATTTCACTTGTGTGTCAATTTAGATTTGCAAGGATAATAACTTATATCATTACACTGTTTATTATATGTGCATACAAACAGGTTTGTGTGCATTGTTGCGTGCATGTGTGTGTGTGTGTATGTGTGTGTAAGGTATAGGATGTCTTCTTGTGTGTTATTCCTTAGGTGTTTGTGACACAGAATATTTCTTTGGTCTGGAACTTCCAAGTAGGCTACACTGGCTGGCCAGAGAAGCCCAAGGCTCTGTCTATCTCTACAGGCTCTGTTTATCTCTACGGCCTCTGCAACGGGATTACAAGTCTGTGCCACCATGCTTGGCTTTTGTTTATATGGGTTCTGAAGATGGCGTTTAGGTCTAAATCTTGCCAGGCCAGCACATTACTGACTGAGTCATCTCCCCATAGCCTCTATTTTATATTTTAATTGCTTTTGAGGAGGGACAGAATATAAAACGCCAAAGGGTGATTGCTAAATACATTTCTGGCTTAAGATCGGCAGGAAAAGTAATTACTTCTGGAAAGTTCTAAGTATACATTTGCTCAGCGCGATCAATGAAATCGGCATGCTTTCAAACGTGTGTGTAATTTTCTTCCATTTCATGCAATGTGGGTACATTCATGGTTCCTGGTGTGGGTTGAATTACTATCAACCTGGATGTAACTCACTATTCTTTAATTTCAAAGACCATTGGCTTGGTTAAGAAAGGAACATGAACTAAATTATCATTTTATTGCTAACTTTTATTTCACTGTTTAAATTATAGCAAATGTATAAGAGATTATATTCTCTGCGTGTGTGGAGACTGTGCTTGGTTGGTATTTAATGATCAGGAAGTAAACAACTCTCCTTGGATTGGGGGAGCAGGGAGACCCCTCGACATTGCCCTTCTCTGTTCACACGCATGATACCTGTTTAGAAGTTCTGTCATGAAGGCATCTTTTGTTGAGCACACAGCAGGGCTGGGTCTATTCCTTGGCTCTGACTTCATTTGCTTATAAATGTCTTGGGATGCTTTCAAACTCTCTGTGCCGTGCAAACCATCGTCTGGACTACGACCATCTGCCTTTTGGGTACCCCTACTCAGTTCGTTTTCTATCTTTGACTGGACTTCACCTTTCTTCTTTTCTTTTTTCCTCTCGGCTTTCAGTTTTGTATCTTTCTTTTCCACTTTACTCTTGGACGCTTCCATTCTCCTGCTACTGAGAGCTGGCAGCCTGCTCTTTCGAAAACCAAACCAGCTGGTGAATGAAGGCCCTGCCCTGGGCTTCACTTCCACAGAGGCCGACTTTGTCTGCACTTGGCCCTTTTCCACGTTCTCCTGAATGCACAACATGACCTTTTCTGTGATGGAGAGTGAGAGGGAGGCTTCTGAGCTCACCACACTAGTCCCAGTTGGAGAAGAATCTGGATGCCTTCCAGAAGTTTCTAGCTTAGATATCCCACTTGTTTCCAAATTGCTTGGAGACTGCATCCTCCCTGGAACTTGCAGGGATTGAGGGCAGTCTGATAGAATAGATGGATGCCTATGATGGTCACTGATAGATTGTTCATGTACACCTCTCCCAGGGCATTCTTCCTGAGTAGAGAACTGTGGGTCTTCCAGTCCTGGAGTGAGGAGTGCTTCTGGCCTTGTGAGCATCCTCAAAGGTAACTTACTTGGGCTTCCCTGCTGGCTGCTAGAACTTCCCGTGCTACAAAGAGAACTCTGCCTGGAAAAGGGGTTTCCCAGGGGCCTTCCAGCATTGGGCAAATGATCAGATGTTGAGACTGAGGGGGTCTTGCTTGGGGATCCTTCCATGGAGATGTTTTGCCTTGTGAGCGAATTGCCTCTCTCGGCTGTGTTGGTAATAATCTGAGTTCGAATCTTGCCTGGCCCTTCTGTTGGGGGTGTGGAAGGCTTCTCTCCCAAGTGGATACTGAAGCTGTGACTCCGAGCTTTGGCTCCGTTCATGCCTAGAGCAGGCTTTAGGTGAGGCTTGCTGGAGGAGAAGGATCTTTTTATGGCTCTGCTGTCCACCCCGTCTCTTCCATCATCCCTGGAGATGCTGCTTTCCAAAGACTCTGGCACTGTTGACTCTAAGGCAAGTCCTCTAGCTAGACTGTCTGGACCTCTCAGACCTAGTAATTCTGTGGTTCTCTCATCTCTTGAGGTCTCCAGACTTGCAGGGTCTTTAGAGTCCTCAGGATTAGACTTGTTCACTGTCACAGAACTTCGAGATGCTTCATTTAGACTATCCTTTTCTTGTTTCCCTGGTACCATGGATGTTTTCCTGAGCATCTGGGGAGACTTCATGAGAACTTTGAGTCCTACTGGGAGGCGAGTTTTCGGTCCTTTCTCGGGAGGGTTTTGGCTACCTTGTGAGGTGCCCTGGTTTCTACAGGGTGAAAAAGAAGAGGATGGACTAATAACCTGAGGTGTCAAGGACTCATTTGCCCCTGAGAAGGAAGGCCTGTGGGGCATCACTGTGCTGTCAGTCAATTGTCCTTTTTCCCCTGGAGACAGGCTTTTACAGGATGTCACCTCTAGCAGTTCACAGCTTGAAGGACAAGTCTTGGGTATCTGTAAGTCTGCGTCCATGTGTGTGGTTCCAAGGGCTTGGTGAGGGGGAGGTTTAGGGATGCCTCTCTTAGGAGAGACTTTTGGAGGTCCTGGGGCCATCACAGCAAATGGGGTGGAGGATGTGTGCTCAGGGTACTGGGTATGCACCACTGCTTGGGTTGAGGGAAGAGCTGGAGGAAAGGCAGACTTTCTTGAGGCCACAGATGGTTTCTTCTTCTGTATTTCTGACATAGCTGGACTGGAAGAGACAAGAGGAACAGAGGAGCCTTTCAATGGTGGGGATTTCAAGCCAGTACTGACAGTGTCACCAAGGACTCGAGTTTCAGGTATGGCAGGTGATGGTAGTGGTGGATAGTCATAACTGGGTCTGACCAGGAGGGAGACTGACCTCCCTGGTGGGGTTGGAGGGGAGGGAGACCTCATTCTTGTCTGTGGCTCAGAGCCACAGCCTTTGGCCCTCATGGGGGATTCAGTGTCATTTCTGCCCATGAGATGCCGTGATTGGATCACTGCAGTCTGACTCTTGGGGCATTGAACCCAATTCTTCTTATTGGAAAGTTTGGGGATATGAGGAAGCAGGACGGGGCGTTTTGGAATGTGTGACTCTGGGTGTACATCACAGAGAGAAACAGGGCTCTCTGCCTTTATACATTGTGAGAGTTTCCCCGTAGGGGATGCTGGTGTCTTTTCAAGAGTCACTAGGCCACTAGAAGAGACTTTCGTGGTAGGCATAGGGTCCACCAGTTTTGATTTCTGAGGTGAAGACTTGCCTCTGGAAGGAATTTTTGTTAGACCCTGCTTTGTGTAGACACCCATGTTTGCTACAGGTCTAGTATTACTCTGCCAGGCCACTCCTTGTGTTGGTTTGGAGAGCTTTGGTCGTGGGGAATTCTGAGTTACTATAGTCCGAGAGCTGAAAGAGTCATTGGAAACCGTGGGAATACTGTTTTTGTCTTTTGGAATGTTTTGCTCAGTCTCCTCTTCAGGTCTCTTCAGAAAAGGATAGTCTCTTGCAGTCGCTCCTGGTTGTAAATGAGTAATTCCCTGAGGTGAAAGCTCAGTGAGGTCTTCTGAGGGCCCAGCAGGGGCTGAGCTGATAGAAAATTCATCCCTGGTGACAGTGACGACTCCAGCCTGGTGAGAGCTGAATTCCACCGGCTCTCCATTTTCTGCATCAAATATGACTGTGACACATTCTTCTGAAGAGGTCCTCTTGACAACCCTTTGCTGCTTGATGAAGCTGAATGTCTTTGGGCTAGTCCCTAAGTGGGTGGGACATTCTTCTTCCCCCATATCACGAGAGCCACATTCAGGCTTTCCGAATCCCACTGCTAGGTTCTCCATGGACTTGTCAGTGTCCCCAGTCAAGGACAGGTCTGAAGGGCTTCTCTCTTCGCTGCTCTCTATGTGCAGCTCGTTTAGGGTTTCATTGTCATCAGTATCTGAAAGCTGAAGGTTCAGAGGCACAAGGCCATGACCTTGGCTGTGTGGGTCCCTGTCTCTTTGCACCCAGGGCAGGTGAATGCTGGGGCATAGCTTCCTCTCCAAGGGGCAGTGGCTAACACAACGAGCTAGCCTTTCAGGCATTTCTCTGGTATAAACTGAGGCTGTACCTTCTGCAAAGTATTTTCTGTGTGGCTCCCAGTTAAATAGACTGTCTGAAACACTGTGTGTCAATTTCCTGCCCTGTATCCTGCAGCCCTGACTTGGAGATGTTAGTGGCAAGGCGGAGGATGGGAATTCTTCATGTGCATCCTCATGAGAATTTGCATCATAGATGAAGGTCTGATGGAGATTCTGGCAGGGGATCCCCATGCCAGGTGGTTGGCAGGGCGGATACTCCTTGAGGCTGCTGTTTTTAATTCCTGGAGAATAGATCCCTTCATTCGAGTTCATGCAATCTTTATAACCCCATTTGCTTATCACTGATGCTGGTGACTCAAGTAACACTTTCCGCTTCTGTAGCTTCTGCAGCCCTTCCAAAATGTGGCTTTCTTTGATACGGATTGGAGGTAGTTCATCTGCAGGGCTGGCAAAGTCACTTGGGAAAGAAGAATCGATACTCAGTCTTTTATCCCAGATCCGTGATGATTGCTAGGAAAGAAAAATATAGCTATCAGACATGATTGAACCGAGCAGATCTCAAAGAAAGGGAAGTCCCCTCAGTAGATTTCATTTGTGTAAGTGGGTGATAAACAGTCACATATAAACAGTATGTACAATGCTAACTATGCAGTAAACACTGACTCCGTAAGACCCTTTGCTAAGCTACATGGTGAAATAGAGGAATGAAATGTAAGAACTAGTCCTTTACGGGTAGAAAACCCAACTGGAGAGAGAAGCCATTAACACGGTTAACTTTATGTCAAAAAAAATACATATGAGAAGTAGAAACAGGATGGTTATTGTAGAGGTTCATAGGGAAGACCCATGGGTCTATCTGGAGATAGTGAAAGGCATAAAGTAGAGTCATTTGAATTTTTTTAAAACTTAACTATTCCTTGAAAGACATCCAGACTTACCTGAGTTCTGGGTGAGGGAAATGTCTTCCAGGTGGAAAAAACAGAATGGTCAGAGTTACGAGTCAAGAAGGTGTGTTCAGGTTTCACGTAGGGTATGGATAAAGGGCAGCATAGCCTCCCTATAGAGTCCAGGCACAGCAGATGGAGGGGCTGAGAGAGGAAAGCAATTCAACCCAGCAGTCTAATGGTCGGTAGCTCTTGGTCTTCATGAGTGTCTAGGAAAGGTTTCTGAAGTTATCATGTGCACCTGTATCCATGTGCGTGAGTATCTACATGGATGACTGGGCATTAGCAGTGGCATCTTTATGGCAGCTACTCTTCCACCGAGGTTGGCAGCTCAGTTCTTTGCCCTCCTACCTTCCCAAATGCCAGTCGTCCAAAAGTGGATGGGAAAGGAACCATGGGGTTCCCCACATTTGTGTTTTTCACAGGACGGATAGCAAGGAGCAGAGAAGCATAGGAGAGAAGTAGCATACACTGAAGACCTGCCGGATGTCAACCACCTGTGGCATGCTGCTTTAACTGCATCTTTAGACCACCACGAGAGAGGCACCATAGACCTTTCCCTTTGCTATGGGACTCTGAGGCCTACTCCATGGCAGAGATAAGAGATTTGGACTCACATTTGGACTCACAGCTTTTCTTTTTATGGAAACACCTATGAAATTTGTTTCCACCCCAAAGTGGCTAGAGTGGAATATGAGCTTGGGCCACCAGCTCTTGAGTCCACACTCTTGATCTGGGTGCTGTGCTGCTATATCAAGCTTAACTTCTAGTCTCGTTTCTGACTGCATTATCTAGTGTTAAACAAAACCCACAGGTTTTCTTGGCAATGTTTCTCTAATGGCATTTCAGTTTAAATAAGAAACTAGCACACTGGGACAATGAGGGGCTGACCTACTTGAAAACCTATTATTCTCTTTTTAATTGTATGTATGTATGCATGTATGTATGTATGTATGCATGTATGTATGTATGCATGTATCTGTGTGTAGCTGTGTACATACCAGTACATGTTCTTGTAGATGCTGAAAGCAGGTGTCAGCATCCTGAGAACTGGAGATTCAGGTGGTTGTAAGCTGCACAATGTGGGTTATGGGACCTGGGGTCTTCTGCAAGAGCAGTATAAACACTCCATCACTGAGACATCATTCCAGCCCTGCCAGGGGGGATCTTTTCAAAATTACTAATGGTGACTGTAGGAACAAATATAGCAGTTTCAGAGGAGCGCTATGCCAGCTAACCCCTGTCAATGAGTCTGAATATGAACTAAATGCAGACATTAAAAAGGATCAGCAACTTCCATCAGAAATTGAACTGTTTTGTAAGCTATGGACATTGGATTAGACCTAGGCCACTTTCATGAAATGTACTCTTGCTATCTCCAGCACACACATTTATTTGTCTTGATGTCCAATTATTTATTTTCTTCAGAAATCCCTCCAGTGTCTGGAGCTGCTGGGGCAAACTGCAATTTGCTGACACTACCCTTTTCCTCTTGGAGTTTTGTTCTTCAATTTTAAGAAATCACGTCATTCAAATCTCCTCCGGAAGAAATCTCATCCCAAAGCCTGGGTATTCTAGATAGAACAGAGAACAGACTTCCTCTGTGTGTTTCTAAGATTTCCCATGGTCTTGAGAGTTACACTTATCGCAGAGATGGGAAGCCAGGCAACGGGGCCCTCCAAGAGCTACTTGGCAGATCTATTTAACCCACAACAGGTAAACTCAGCTCCTGCCTACCCACCTTTCCTCTTCGTGTCTATAGTCAGTTCCTGCTGTATTTTAACATACCAATAAAGTCAGAAGCTTCAAATCTTCTGATGCGATGAGCCACATCCCTCCCTGAGTCTGTCATGGGAGCTTACATTGGTGAGTTGAGACAAGTATAGACCAATCTTGAAAGTTGGCAGGGGAACACAAGAACCTCATGGGATAGAGCCCAGGGAGGGCCATTTCCTATAACTGTTACATTCTTTGTTCAAGAAAGTAGGATGGGGTACACAGGGGGCAGCACAGAAGTCTGAAGGAGGCCTCTGGTAAGCTAGGGCACAGTTTAGCTCCTTACTGCCTTTCTATCTCTTGCCAGGAAAACAAATATTTGATTTAAGGAATTGTTGGTGTTCACAGGAATAACTCAATGCTAACAGTGGATATAGGCCTTCTATATGTAACGGTGACCCAACAAGGCCAGGGTAACAGAACCATCAGCAGTGAAGGTTCTACAACTAAAGCCTGGTTTTACCATGCAATGCCATGTTCTCGGGACATAAATTTAAATCCCCAGAATCTTGGTTTTCTTAGCTAAAAATTGAGGAGAGTTGGAATAAGCTAACAGCTTATTCAGTAAAGAGCTTATATGTAAACATGGGGACCCAAGGTTGATGCCCAGAACCCACTTTTTAAAATGCCAGGCATGGAAGCATGTGCTTAGAATGCAGGTGAGGCAGAGCCAGGCAGATCCCTGGGGCTTGCTGCAGGCAGCCAAGCTGAACTGGTGGATTCCAGGTTCAGTGAGAGACTATGCCAAAAGAATGTGGTGGATGGTGTCAAGGAAATAATAAGTGAGGTTATTCGTCTGATCTCTTTGTGCGTATGCACACTTGTGTGTCTGCACACACACATAGGCACGCATGTGTACTGAGTATGCATATATGAATGTATACACAGATGAGGAAAACAGGACTTTAAATATAAGTACTAAATGAGTTAATATTTGTACAGTACTTTTAAGAGTGGGCCACATATGGTAGTAACTGAATCTATTAGAACCAGATTTCCCTATTGAAAAAGGCGAGTGAATTTTATACACGCTTTTCTTTCTGTTTCTACAACAAATTATATTTAAAAAAATAGTTGTGGGCTCAGAGAAGCTATTACTCACACATTTATTATTATAACTTAACAATGTGTTCCTGTTCAGAATCCTGTGATTTGTTATGTAAGTCAATACTAAGTAAAACACCTGATGCCAGGCACAAACTGCAGAAATAATATAACTTTAAAATGTCTCGAGGGTCTAGGTATAGCTTGCTGGGGCCCTGAGAACTAAAAGTGTACCGTGTGAGCCGTCACAGGCTGTAAACTGTCACACAGGTACACTTGGATTGTCACTGGGTGGGCATCTGAAGAGTGTCCCTTCAGGTCTTAAAAGGTTTTTTGTTTTGTTTTGTTTTATCTCCTTCAAGGGAGATACTGCCTTAATATAGCAAAGACTGCCCTAATTAGAAGAATGCCCACCAGTTATTTTTTAGATAGATGGGTAGAACATCCAGACAGTGGGTAAGGTTCTTGTTATGCAATCATAATGACCCAAATTTAATCCATAGAACCAAAGTAAAAACGCTGGCCATACTAGTGAGTACTTTTAATTCTAGTACTGACCAGGAAGACACAAATAGATCCAAGGGACTTGTTGGCCAGCCAGCCTAGCCTGCTCTGAGAATTCTAGATCAACACGAGATCAAAACAAAGAAAAGAAAGAAAGGAAGAGTAGAAGGCTCCCAGGGAACAACCTAAGGCTACCCTTTGGCATATAGACAAACATGTATACACAGGCACATTCCTGTATACATATGTGTACCTCCACATACATCCACAAATAAAAAGCGATGGAAGCAAAAAAGGCCATTGGAGAGCAAGGGGAAACAGAGAAAAAAAACTGGAAGATGGGTACACGATAGAGCTTAGCAGCAGGGAAGAGCACTAGTCGCTTTCTGAGGCCCCAGGTTTAGCTTCTCTGGGAGGGTGTCCACAACCACCATGACTCTCATTCTAAAGGATCTAATGCCCTCATTGGCCTCTGTGGCCACTCGTATGCAAGTGGACATCCATACACTCGTACACAAACATAAAAATAAATCTTTAGAAAGACAAAGGGAGAAGAGAAGGGCACCATGGGGCAAAAAACTTTCAGGAACACAGTGAGATAAGAAAGCCACTCTGACCATTGTCCTATCATTCTCTTGGCCAGGATCCTGGCAGTCATTATTCAGAGCTCTGAACTATTCCTTATGGGAGCAATTTAGATAAATGCAACCTGCTCTCTGCTTTGCATTAGAAGCCTGAGTCTATAGGAATAGCCTCAAAATGCAAGCTGGAAATCTTTTTCAGAGCTCCGATTCAGCAGATGACAAAGCTCTTTCACCAGTAGAGTCTATAAGTTCTGGAGTTTTCTCAGTTTCTTAAGTACTGAAAACCACGGATGAAATTCACCCATATAGTAGCAAACTCAACTCTGAATACTCTGACTTGCAGTTTCCATCCTGGTGAACTTTGCTTTCCTAAAACTTTGGGGAACTGCTAAAAAAGCAATTTCAAAATACTTGGCTTCTTCCAAGATACAAGGAAAGATGTTCAGAGGTTTCTGCAGCTCAGTAAGTTCTGTACAGAGGGGTCTTGCAAGAGTGATTATCCCATACCCTGGAAAGGGCTAGGCAGATGGCTTGATTGGTAAAGTGCTTGTCATACAAGGATGAGAATCTGATATCAGATCCCCGTCAAAAAAGCTAGGCGTGCAATTTCAGTGCTGGAGAGGCAGAGGCAGGAACCCTGGGGCTCACTAGCCAAATTGATAAGTTCAAGATTCAAGCCAGAGACAGACTGTGTCTCAAACAACATGGACAGGTCCTGAGGAATGACAGCAGATACTGACTTTTAGATTCCATAAGCACCAATACATATGTATATGTGTTTACATGCATATATATATATATATATGTATATATATATATATGTAAAATAAAGTAATAAACTAAAAAAGGAAGCGTGTAAGGAAGAAAAGCCCCTCTTTCATCAAGCCTTGCTCCCAACATCCTGTCCCAGTAATTTATCTGACTGTTCTGTAGTTATCTGATGTACAGCCCCATCATGCTTCGTGTTTTATTAGCCCACAGCACTGATCAGTGGAGGCCTCCACAGTCAATAGGCAGACCGTCAGTGAATGCTCATTTCCTCACTGCCACCCACTCTGCCTCCATGACCAAATCCCAGCTGGCACAGGATTTTCTTCCTGTTCTCTCTGGAGCTGACTTGCTTGACAGGAGCCTTACCCTTTTTCCAGTGAGCTTCCTGTCTTGCCAGGTGTAGGAGCCACTGGAGTACTCGCTGCAGGTGCTGGACAGTGACAGCTCGCTGCCGCTGCTGGTGCTGTTTCCAGGACAGAGGTGATCAGGGATGACAACCCCTGAGCCAGAGTGTTTCAAGGCAGGGATTCCTGATTTTGCATTCTGGAGGTGTTCCTGTAAAAGGAGAACAGGGCTCAGCAAAGAAGGAAACACCCAGTGATCTTAGAGTAAGGGGTTAGAAGCTCAGGTGTGGGAATCACACAGGTCTCAGGCTCAGTGTGTGTTCGTGTGCGCGCGTGTGTGTGTGTGTGTGTGTGTGTGTGTGTGTGTGTACATGTGTGCGCGTGTGCTTGGAGGCCTATATGAGAAGGGTTATGTGAGCTTACATGCTCAAGCCTGTGGAGACCAAAGGACAACCTCAGGGTGTCATTCCTTGGGAGACTTGTTTAAAGAACTTCTCTCTCACTGGCCTAGAACTCACCAAGTAGACAAGACTTTATGGCAAATGTGCTCGAGGGACCTGTTTCTGTCTTCCCACCACTGAGGTCACAAGCATACGCCACAATCTCTAGTTAATATGAGTTTTGGGGACCAAACTTCAAGTTTGGGAGGCAAACATTTTAAATACTGAGCTAAGTTGTGTCCCACACCCACCCTCCCCCCACTCCCACCCCTTAGCTCTGCTTCACACTGTGCGGCTCCAGGAGGTTGCTTAGCTTTGCCAGTTATATTTCCCCTTTCAAATGAACTGCGACAGTAAGGTCAAGTGTAAACTGCTAGTGCCAGAGTAATGCGAGGTTCCAGATATGAAGCATATACTTAGTGTCTGATCTACAGAGGTTATTCAGCTTATCTTGAGGTACCATCGTTATCACAACAGTGGGTTCTCACTGGATCCAGCCATACTGTAAGAGAGCAAATCAATATCAAAGCAAGACCCGGGTGCAAGGAGTAGAGCTGGTGGGAGAATGTTTTACTACCATATATGAGATCCAGGGTTCAATCTCCAGCTCTTCAGAACAAAATGAAGCAACAATAACACACCCCAATGCTCCAGATGGAAGAAGACACATTCTTGGCTATCGGACTCAAGAGCACCAATATTAGACTTTAGCTGAATGGTACAAGTCAGGTTCTATACTGCTACCAAAGTCATATTCTTGTGTTTATTTCTCCCAGTGACCTCACTGTAGAGTGGGCGATATCACTCCTAGGTTCCCTTCTAATAGTGAGGCTCTTCTATGCCAACTATCTTATACACCTCAGTCTATCCGTGCAGGCTTGCAAGGTACCATGCGCCGCAGGAAGGCACAAAGGACCAGAGGACTTCTCATGTCTGGTTGGCTGTGTGAATGTTAACAGCCCCCATCCCTCACAGATGTGGACCTTACACAGAAGGCCATGGTGGGTAGAATTCTAGGGGTCCACATAAACCACAGGCAACAGATAAAGTGGTAAATACCCACATGGATCGGGACAGCCACCTTGCAGGTGTAACAGATGAAGCTCTGTACAATGGACAGGGTAAATTAATTTAGCATCCTGATCCAGAGCAGGAGCTCTCCATTACAGTCTAATTCTGGCCTATCTTTAGAAAGCCTTGTCTCTGAAACTCTCTAGTAGGGAGCCATCTGTCTCGGTGTCACTTGCAGAGGTGTGAAGCCTCTTACTTATGCAATTTATTGACATTTTATGGTTGCCATTAGTACCTGAGTACTTATCACTGTCCTGCAAATGCAATTCTAAATGATGGTGAGAAACACCCCATTCCCCCACCCTGCCCCAGCAGGCAGCCATGATGGGAGAGTACCTGTGGTAAACCTTAAGCCCCCACATAGTACAGAGGGCGCGTTTAATTTTCTTGCTAATCAATAACTATAACACTCAATCATTTCATCTGCCTTGCTATAGATGCTTTATTTTTGCTGCATAGTGACCTCTTTAAGTGATTGTTTAAAAAAAAAATGCCAAGAATTCTGTCATATCCTAGGTCTCCCTGCTGAAGTTTGGAACTAAGAATCACGACAGGAGAGACTTGTCTCAAGGTCTGAAAGTAAGTCTGCACTTGCTTCTTAACAGAAATCTCTAGCCAACTAGCAGCTCTATTTGCTTCGTTTTTTTCACATAGGGTTTCGTCCAGAACTTGAAGGCTGGCCTTGAACTTGCTATGTAGCCAAGATTCGCAATTACTTTCTCTTGTGACGAAATGCTCTGATAAAGGCAACGTATAGGGTAAATAGTTTATTTTGGTTGATAGTTTCAGAGTGCTGCAGTTCATTATGGCAGGGAATTTGGGGGATGAGGGGAGTAGAAAGCTGGTTGGTCGTGTTTCCACACTCATGAAGCAGAGAATGGATTTGAGTGGATGTACGCTACATCCCTAGTGACCGCCTTTCTCCATTGAGATTCTACCTCTTAAGTGGTCCAGAACCTTCTAAAAGAGTGCCATGGGCTAGAAACCAATTGTTCAAACATACAAGCCTATGGGTGGGACACTTCACATCGAAACCACAACTCCAAGAATGACTTTGAACTTCTGATCTTCCTATCTCTAATTCCTCAGGCTTAGAGGCATGCAATACCATGCTCAGTCTATATGGTGTTGGAGATGGAACTCAGGGCTTTGTGTATTAGTATTCTACCAGCTAAGCTGCATCCTTTTATCCCTCTGTGGCTCCATCCTGCAAGATCACCTGGTGTCAATACCTCCACTAGTGTAGACATGTAGAGTTCATCCCTATATAAACTTTCAGAAACATCCAATTAGTTTCTACTTGCATGCTAATGTTAAAGGGTCTCTGGCCTGGTCTTTTAGGTTTTGTTATGGGATTTATCTGGTGGCACTTGTTAATTAGAACATCTTTTTCTCTGATAGATTTCACCCAATCACCAGGAAGCAAGTGTGTTTGTATCTTGCCATGTGACATAGAGTTAAACACCTCCAATGGCTCTCCATTCTCTGCATGAGTTCTGGTGAATTTTTCTTCTTCTTGCTCCCAGGATACCAGAGCTTAGATGTGATTCCCTCTGTCTTGCCCATCTATCTCCACCCACTATGTCTAGCAAAACGACATCTGTTTGTGCAGCTCAATTTAATGCCTAGGTCTGAGAAAGCAGAAGCCTTCTTGCTCAGGCATTACCTATGTGCATACACCATTTAGAGGATGGATAAAAGTAACAAGAAATTAGAATGGAGGAGATGGGTAGACTTGATAAAGAACTGCTGGCTCTCCCTTGGAGCTGACCTTGAGTGCCAAGAGAGATACTGTATAAAACCCTTGAGGGAGATAGTAAAGTCAGCCTATGTAATGGGAGAGATTAAACAAAGAGGTATATTAAGACATGCTCTTATCTTGCTCAATTGCAGCCTTTCATCTCATGCTTCCACCAGAACACTTCCAATGTGTGCAATAAAATTTGTAAGAACTGGAAATTCCCCTCAGCTTATAGAATTCAAGGCTCCATCATACTGTCTGTGCTATGATGCCATAACTTTCTTAATACTCTGGAAATGGAAGGGGAAGAAGGCTTTCTCTTCAGGATTCTAGCATGATGTACACAGCAACTATCTCTCCTACTGTTCTTCAATTTAAAGCCTATGGGTGAGAGCCTACAACCATCCTACTAAAGTTCTTCTGAAGGGAATTCTGTCTCATCTTTATTTCTATGGACCCACCTTCATCTCTAGCAATGCTGGGGTGGAGAGGCCGTAGAGCATAGGTATAGCCTGGTTAGAGAGGAATTCTCCACTAAAGGGAGGTAGAGCCTGTCCTCCATTTGGGAAACTCCAACCTTGCCCTACTGAATTCAAAAGTCATGCAGACTAGAATCCTACTGCCATGCTGTACAGTTGGCTCTCTTAATGTTTGCTCTAATCCACCAATCATTATCTGCTCTGGTTAATAGCTGTTCTGTGGTCAAGCACTTGACTGCTGAGGCCATTTATGAGGCTTGAAGCCCTGCTCTTCCATATCCTAGCTCTTTGAATTTTGGGGGAAAGTTACTTAACCCCTCTGTGCCCCAGTTCCATGACTGATTTGTAGAGGTCACTGAGATACCTGCTACATTAGGTAATTATGATGGGTGATCAATCCCCAAGCATATGGTGGACTTGAGAATTTCTAGGTGTTGCTGCACGCGCGCGCACGCGCGCGCACACACACACACACACACACACACACACTGATGCTCTTCAGGTAAGCTGTACATTTACAGACCCCCATCAAATAACCTTATTTTACAACTTTTGGGATACCACCAGTATCTGATACTTTGCACATACGTTCTGAGGCAGTTGTATTAGACAATACCCAAACTGGGTACACAGTATTCATGGGGACAACAGATAGAAGATTCTGAAAACACATTCACATAGACAGATTCCTTCAATTTCCTTCCTATGGCTATGGCTAAGCTATCCCCTGCCCTGCACACCTTTTATGTAACAGTCCTATTTTCTGTCTGTCCTCTTCCTTCCAACTGTGGATGCAATGTACCCACCTTGTCTACTATTCATGCAGTGGTGCCTTCTAACATGATAGACTGCATCCCTGGGAACTGTGAGCCCAAATGAGCCATCTAGTCCTTAAGTTGCCATGTTGGTTATTTGGTTACAGCAACAAGACAAGTAAGTAAGATTCCAAGCCCAAATCTTAGCCATAATGTTATAGTGTCCAATAAGGTGCAACATAGGGAGCCAATCAACCAGAGACCCACAGACACAATGCATCCTATTAGTCACAGTTGTCAATGGAAACATATGGTGATGGTTACTAAATACCATCTTTGTGGAAAGTGCATATTGGTTTCCTTCCCAACATGATCTTATTTACATCCATTTCATTGGTAAAATCCATACCTTGCTCCACTACAAATGTCTCTTTCACATTCTGTTCTAGATTACCAACTTGAATGGTTTATGTTCTCTGATATTTATAATATGAGAAATGCAAAATAAAAGCTACAGTTTCAGTTTAATGATATATGGAAACACAGATACTGAGGCCAAGAGTTTCTTTAATAAAAACTACAAATTTTCAAGATTCATAATCCTAAGGTCACAGTATAGATGAGGGGCTGTGAGGTCTTTGCAGATGTAGAAAATGACAGTATTTTACTGAAATGTCATTCCAATTTAATGAGAATATTTATATCAGACATGGAATATATTATCTGCAACTGACAAAATTATATAGCAAAATAGAAGTCTGGTTTTCCATGACTTGCTCCTGCCATTTTTAAACCTAATAATTTTCAGTATGCATTTATATGGCTGTTGGTTTTTTTCCCGAATAGCTCTTTTCGAGCCAATGAGAGTTAAAAGCTGTTATGGTTAAAGTTTTACCAAACAAGCACAAAGCTAACCCAAACTAGAGGGGGAAAATGTAGAACTCATGAATTTTTAAAAGTTCATACATAATATATCATAAGAGAAGAAAAGATAATATGGGACATGGGTTTTAATAAAAAGTCCCTGACCATTACTCAAAGACTCTGATATATAATCAATACCCAAAAAGTTATCTTGGGGACAAAGCCAAGATTTACAATACTTTTGTAGAGAATGACACATCCTGCTTACTCTATCAACAGGGGAACATGTTATTGAATTTCAGAGAACACAAGAAAATAAGGTGTTGCTATCTGCCTGAGGATGCTTCAGAGGTGCGTCTTATGGTTTGCTTGTGACATCAAAGTTGATGGAGGTAAGAAAACAACCTAAACACCATTCCATAGATACAGCTGAGAGATTCACACGCAGCTCAGTATCTGTCCGTGACAGTGTCAGACTTTGGCTTCTTCCTGCCTCTTAGAGCAGATCACCAGATGAGAGAGCAATGACATGTGAGTGGCATTTCTAAGGTGAAACCAAGCAGAGATGTTGGGTTGCATTACTTTATTTCTTTGTTTCAAAATCTGACTTGGGACCGATAGATTTCTAAAGAGTTTGGTAGTTCCCGTTAGGAGAAAACATGTCAGAACTCACACAAGTCTGTTCTTGCTCTCTCTGTGTGTTTGTATTTGCAAGCTGCATTTTATAGACAACATTCACAATTTTACAATCTGACAGTTTCCCTGGGAAAATCCTTAGAAGAAAATAAAAAGATGCACTGTGTTGGGGAGATGGCTCAGTTAGTAAAGTACTGCTGTACAAACGTGAAAACCTGTGTTTGATCTTCAAGGCTCATGAAATAGTCTTTGCCAGGGAAGAACACATCAATTGATGACCCAATACCAAATGGTCAGCTCAAAAATGTACATAAAGTAACATTAAACAGACTGAGCATGTTGTACTTATATAGTTAGGAATATATATATATATATAAACATATATATATATAAAAACATATGTTTATATATTACATATATATAATATATAAACATATATGTATATAATAACAATTAATGAAAATGTCTATTATTTGACAGAGAGCAAGGAGTGGGTTATATAGGAGGCTTGGAGAGAGGAAAGCAAAGGAGACAATGATGTAAAATAAATTTTTAAAAAAGACAGACAGACATGATCGTGTGTGCTTATTACCACAGAGCTGGAAATGCAGAGACAGGAGGAACACTGGGCCTCTTGGCAAGCCAGCCTAACATGCTTGGGTTATTCCCAGGCCAGTCAGAGGCTCTGTCTCAAACAGACAAACAACCAAACAAACAACCCATCTCTTTTGTAGCAGGTTTGCCTCAAGGTTGACCTCTAACTTTCACAGGCACTCAGACATACACCACAGGTATAGTAGTTGGCATATTGATAAGTGATAGGAAAACTATCTATACCCTAATACATTTGCTGGCCAGTGTGAACATTAACTTTTGATACTCTCCTTAAAAAAGTGAAAATAGTCACAAAGTTAATTTTATTATGTTCAAGCATGGTTAAAAATCTAAGCGAATAATTATAAAAGTGACCTTATATCTAAATGGTACTGATCTTAGGAAATCTTACTTTGGACACATTTTAACTGAAAGTTATTAGCGTCATCTGCTTGGAACAATTAATGTGAATAGAAAATAATTGCATCAGGGACCTGGGGACTCGGAAGATTCTGTGCATTAATACTTAACGTGCTATTCAATTACATAGTGATTTTTTTTTTATTTCGGTTTTGTTTGGGAGACCTGCTAGAGTGAAGATGTTTCACTATATTAATCTTTATACTAATTGCTAAGGCTTTCCAATGGACACTAAATTTGATTTGTTTAATTGCAAATACAATAAAACTCATGATTTATGTGTCATGTTTCTGCCAGGCTAGTGGCATTTTTAAAAGATGACCTCTGTTATTCTGGTTTGTCTTGGTCATAACTTTGATGATTTCAGAGATCAAAAATTCTAATCAAGTGGATGAATAATGTGGCCAAGAAGATCCTTTCTAGCATAGAGTGGACTTGTTCCATAGTGAGGGTGATCCGAGGGCTGGGAAATAGCTCATGGAGTGAAATGCTTGCAACAACAGTGTGAAGTCCTGAGATTGCATCTTCAGAAAGTACTTAAAGCTGAGCATGGTAGCACATGCATTTATAATTCTATACACTCCTGTGGTGAGATGGGAGATGGAGAGATCAGAATCTTCCATGAGCAACTAGTGTGCCATACCTAGTGGTGAACAACAGGAGACCATGTCTCAAACAAGGTAGAAGTTGAGGAGCACCACCTAAGGTCTTCCTCTAACCTCCACATGTACCCTGTAGAATGCATGGTCCCCCCCAAACACACATAGATCACAACACCTCCACACATGAGGGAGGAGGGAGAGAGAGAGAGAGATTGATTGAAAAATGTCTTAGATTCTCTGCTACTAGAAAATGCTAGAGGACTGCAAGATTGGCCTTGCAGAGAGGTCACTTTGTCCCAGAAAATTGGCCATCTTGTCATAGGAAATATAAATTCCACTAAAATGGCAGTCATCCATCTGTTTCTATTATCAGGGTAAATTTTCATGAGAATCCTGTACACTTGGCTAGCTAGGCACTCAACAAATCTTTGTAGGATACCTCTTGAACAATGCATACTCTAGCAGGAATATACGTCAGCATAAAGCAATGTTTATGGTATTTTCCCCCAGCCTAGGTAGACCAGTTGTCCTTATCAGCTGAGTTTCAAACACCTATCTGCTTGTTTGTTTCCTATTTGTATCCAGTTCTTCTTCATCTGCATGTTAGTAGAGACAGTTTCCAAACTTTCTGACAGTTGCTATAAAAATTCAAAGTTTTTAAGACTACTAAGACTCCAATCAGCATTTAGCAAAGTGATACAGTTTCTGCATGATTTTTATAACACCTTTCTCAAGTTCTTTCTGGGATCTAGGATTCCCTATTGTTAACTAATCAGAACCTGTCATAGTGTATTATATTCAATAAGTACCCAATTAATGCTCATTATAGTCCAGAGAGAAAAAGATGTTCTTAGACTTTCTCCATCCATATACAGGTTTAAGAGATTGAGAGAGTGCCAAGTGAATTATATTTTTAAGACCTAATGATACATTTATCAATATTCAAACAGCAGCAGCAGTTATGGGAAATGACATTAAACAAAAGAAATGATGATTTTTGAGTGGTAGATCATGTGATTTGAGGGAAGAGTCCTCTGTAGATTAGATAGCTGACTTCTCATTCAGTTCATGATTGTGCTTCACTCTTTCTTCTCAGATATATGATGTCAGTATTTCACATACTGCATGAATATGTGTCTGTCAGAATGTACCTTCTTAAATGATGCATTGTGCTGCTGGTTTTTATCTAATTGATCAATCTATTCCCTTAAGCAACTTAAGGGAGAAAGATATTTTCCTTTAATACAAAGTTCCTGGGAATAGCCCATTATGGTGGGGAAGTAAAGGAAGCAGGTGTGTATGTGTGTGTGTGTGTGTGTGTGTGTGAGAGAGAGAGAGAGAGAGACAGAGAGAGACAGAGAGACAGAGAGACAGAGAGACAGTGAGACTCATGTAGTGAATAAGCAGAAGTAAATGTCATAGTGCATGTATGGAGATCTGAGGACAGCCCCACACTCTAGTCTTCTTCCACTTGGCCTGGGACAGAGTTTTTGTTTGTTTGTTCTTCATGGCCCACACCAATTTTTCCAGGGACTTGACTCCCTCTGCCTCTCATCTCCCTGTAGAAGTGTTGATATTATAGATGTGTTCAGCTTTACATGGGGTCTGGGGATTCAAACTCAAGTCCTCATGCTTGCATGGCAAGTGCTTCATCCACTGAACTACCTCCCCAACACTCATGGAAAATTTAACTAAAGCCATCATCAAAGGGAGTAAGCCAGAATGCCAGAATCCTAATTAGACTCAACCTAATTAGACGCCCCTTCTCTATCACACTTATCTATACTTCATGTTTAGTGTTAGTGTCCCTCCAGATGCAATCGCTTTTGTGAAACACTTTAAGCTTCAAATCTCTAACATGAAAATCTATAAGATTCCTGGATATTATTAGGTTTTGATATAAAGGGTAGCAAAGTCTTAAACACAGAGGGAGGGGGCAAAGGGAAAGAGAAGGAGGCATACCTGCTATCTTGATGTCCCCACTATAATGAACTTCCAGGTCACAGTCTGGTTGCTAACTGGATTATTCACATGCTTATACTTAGCTATCTTTCTTCTACAGCCCAGGATCACCTGCCCAGGAAATGGTACCACTCATGGTATACTAAGCTCTTCTTTAGCCATGAAGACAATCTCTTATAGAAGTGTCCACAGACCATCTTGATAAAGAAAGACAATTACTCAATGAAGACTATTTTTAGCAAGTGATTCTAGGCTATTTCAAGTATACAGTTAATGCTAACTAGGACAATATATAGGTATATATGTATATTTATATGTCTATATGCATATACACATACTCATATATAACTATATCAGCAGAGCAAAGTGGGTTCTTATATTACAAATTTCAGCTTTGTTGCAGTTAAGCCAACAACAGTCACCGTGTACAGGAGTTGGGGTGGGGAAGTTTTGGAAGAGATAAACTATATTCCAACTCATAGCCAAGACACATTGCTCACACAAGCATAAAAATACGAAGTGGGAATCAAGGACCTAGCAATGTAAGGGCAGCTGGTACCTAAGTTGCACATAAGATCAGTATTTTCTGTGTGTATGTGTGTGTGTGTGTGTGTGTGTGTGTGTGTGTGTATGAGCACATGTGTGTTCAGTAGTCCTCAGCCAGCCAGGCTTATGCTCTGCACAGGTCTGCATCTGTAAGACAAGACTTACGAATGTTCTCTTTAACAGACTGTGCCAAGGACAGGTTGTCCTTTATCTGGGGAGATCAAGGTGAGTGCTCCCTTGAGAGTGGCAGGGACCGATTCTGCAGCTGTGTGGTTAATGATGGCTGTGGAGAGTGGAGATCTAAGCCAGCAGAGCGAGGCTGGAGGGCCAGAATTTTCCATTATGTTTCTCCCATTATTTACCATGCTGCAGTTTCTCAGATGCTCACTGAAGGCTTATTGCATTTAACAGAATTCTGCCTCTAGGTTTGGGCTCAGAACATGATGATGTCTTAACTTCAAGGTAGTGATTGCTAAGGCCGGGAAGACACCACGACTTTATTTAGTGGTTGAGGTGAGGTCAAAAGCTGAGCTCTTCATCTGAGAAGTCTGGGGACACTGGGAAATGTGCTAGGTGAACCACAGAAAGAAAGTGATAAATAGCTTTTATTTTTATTGTTGCACTTCCTCAAGTTTGGAAAGGAGGGTGTGACATTTTCCCTGCTAGGATTTCAGAAGTTAATAGCTTTGCTTTAGAGTAAACCAAAGACAATAAAACAAAAGGTTATGTGGCCATGAGTTCCATTTCCTCATTCATATTCCTTAATATAATTAATAGAACACTATAATCATGTGCACAGCTTCTTGCCTCTATTAAAAAAGGAGCATCTGGGGCCACAGAGATGGCTCAGCAGACACAAGCATGATGATTGAAGTTTTGATCCCCAGAACCCATGTAGAAAGCCAGGCACAGGAGTATATGCCTGCAATCCCAGAGCTACTCAGTGAACATGGAGAAGAGAATCCCTGGGGCTTTCTGGCCAGTCAGTCTAGCTAGTCATTTCAGCTAGATCAGTGAGAGAACCACTGTGAAAAAATAATGCACACAAGCACACACCGCACACACACACACTCAACACATACACATGCTAAAACAGTAAGGCTAAAAACAAAACTAAGGTACAGCAGTAAAGGACAACATCTGGATGCCAACTTCTGATTATCATAGTACATCCATGGGCAAGGCAATCCACATGCATACATGCATGTACCATACACAAAGACAAATATCTGTGCATGAGAGTAAGCCTGCATGCATTGGAATAATGGACTCCACCAACATGGATATTTAGGTTCAGCAACAGAGGATGGATACAAATATTCTTTAAGGTTTTTATTTTTCTTATTTTTAATTTTGTGTATGTGTTCATGTGAGTGCAGGTGCCCTCAGAAGCTACAGGTACCTGATCTCCCTGGATCTGGTGTTACAGGCACATGTGTGTGCCGGGAACTAAACTCAGGGCCTCTGTAAGAGCATAGGCTCTTAGTTGTTGAATCATCTCTCTTGCTCTATGAATAATATTTTTAATCTGTTATCATCTAACATCCAGATTTATTTAACTTGGTGAAAGCTATAATTATCCAAAGTTCAACCCTGGTTTTGTTTTTTGTTTGCCAGAGTTACTCTATTCATCTTTTTTTTTTTTTTTTTTTTCTTTTTCCCCCTGGAGAAAAAAATCTCTCACCTGAAAGAGAGGGCTTCTCTTCCCACTGTTGTTTTGCTTCTTGTCTTAATTACAAAGTGAGATGGCTTGCTCCTACGAGCTGGTGCCAATCTTACTTTACCTACCAGACTTCCCTCAATACTACTTTTAATATGCTCTCAATGTTTCATCTTCATTGTCACTTATATGGGACGGAGAATCACCATGGGATCACAATTCTTGGTGTGTTCACAGGGGGAGTGTAATCTCAAAAATCCTGTTTAATGGAGAAGCCCCATTATAACTGTGAGTAGCACCATCCCAAGGGCTGAGACCCTGGACTGATAATAAAAAAGAGAAAGCCTACTGAGTACCAGCACTCACCCCTCTGTGCTCCCTGATGAGTGTAATGTGATCAGTGGCCTTCTGCCCCAATCATTCTGCCTTCTCAACTACGATGGACTGTGAACTCTCAAACCGTGAGCCTTCCTTCCTTGAGTTGCTCTTGTTAAGCATTTTGCCACAGCAATGAGAAGAGTTACTGATAATGGAGACACTTTAGAAGGTAGTTAGGAAATTTGAGGACTGCAGAGATTCCCTGCAATTCCCACCACTATGATTACCATGGCTTAGCAGCTGTCCCACCAGCAGGAACACAGTTCAACTCCCCACTGCTACCTTTGTCTAGGCAGCTGTTTCTCACCTGATCCTGCCTCTGTCTTGCTGCTCTGCTGCTTACCATAGGCTTCTGCTCCTCCTCTGTCCCCATATCTGTGTGACTAGCTGGCTGCTTATTTGGATTTGAACTTGCTTACTGCTCACCCTTTCTTACGTCTAGTGACCTGGATCTCGATTTGATTTCTTTTAAAGTAGTTTTTATTTTCTAATTTAAAAATTATAATCAGTTATTATTGTGTCTCTGTGTTTGTGTGTACTTTGTGGGTGGGCACATGTGTCACAGTTCATATGCAGAAATCAGGAGTTGGTCCATGCTTTCAACTACCTGGGTTCTAGGGATCAAACTTGGTGGTAAATACCCTTACAACCCACATTTTTACTGATCTCTTGTGGCTGCTAGTTTCACCTACTATAGTATTGTTGTAAATGGACTTGCATTCACTTCAGAGAGCAGATCCATTCTCCCAGTTCTAGCCTAGCTTCTAGGGCCCCATTTCTATTCTTCTGACTGCGTCCTATGCTGTTGCTATACACAGTGTTCTAATCCCACATAACAGGGGCAAACCTGGTGAGAGGTCTTAGAACATTCTCTAAGTATCTTTTGATATTGCCAACATCCCAAAGTGTCCCATTGTCTGTATGAGATAGAAAATATCTGTGTGCTCTATTTAAGGGGAAGTATTTCCAATATGGCTGTGAATCAGATACAGCTTGATGGAGACATGTTGTTCCTTCTGTAGGGTAATAGAGCAATTTTCATAGTTATGTGTAAGAATTGCTCAAAGTAAGCTCATAAAATTACCCCAAATAGCTTAGCCTGAGGAGTATAATTTCTGTATGGGAGCTTTACGTATCAAACAATCTTCCTCTATTAAACACACACACACACACACACACACTGAACAAAAACAAAAGCCCTCACACTTTTGAACTCTCATACTAGACTTATATTTTTGTCCTTCTCATAAACATGCTTTTCACCAGTCATTCTAAATTCTATAGAGAGTGATTGCGACAGATTCGTGGGTTAGCATTTCATGGGTTTTGGTTCTAATACATTAAGAATTTATTATAAACTGAATATTGCATCACTTTGTGTTATATAACAGGGTATTAGATGGTCATTTCTTAGAGTCACAAGAATTTGAGCCCAGGACAGAAAAATCATTTTTGGTAAAAGTTGATGTTTAATTAATTATGCCTTTCTTTCCTTTTTGGGATATAAAGATAAAAACAGATTTTCTGGCCTTGCCATCTTGCTGACAGATGCAGAGGGAATGTCTTTCAAACGTTCTTCGGGAAGACATTTAACGAATATACCCACCATGGTGCGATCTCACTTGAGTCTAAATTTTATCATTACTTTTTAAGGTCTATCACAATAATTCTTACTTCAATGACTCTTTTCCCTCACAGCATCTCTTCCTCTGCATGGCTGCCGTCAGCGAGGACTGTCTCGCTTTGGAGGGTGCCTTGGCTCATGCCATTATTTTTCCCCCTCTTTTCTACTTCTTTGGAATTCCCACTATAAAATGCTTTTGAACACAATTATTCTACTGCTATATTCAAAACCTTCTTCAGGCTTCTCCACTACCATGACGACATGATCATCTAGAGGCTTCCTAAGAGTGGAGCCTTCGATGGCTACAAAGTTTCTCTGAGGTCAGCATAGGTGGGGCGGATGAAAACAGTCAAAGGATTTTCCTTTGGGAATGTCTCCTCATCAGGGCATCAGGAAACATTTATGAAGCCCCCACTGTGTACAGAATCCTGATGGGAAACTACAGGAGATGAAAAGAAGGTCATTAGTTCAGTCTGTGAGATCAATGAAGTGCTCAGAATGCACAACAGATGAGGGGAAGAATTCTAAAGGCAGAACAAGCACAAGGTTCTGGTAGAGGGGCCAGGCTGAGGCCCGATAAGTACAATGTTTACGTAGCACGCAGGAAGCCCAGTGAAGGACCCTGGCATGCATGGCACAGGCTATATATGGTGGCATATACCTGCCATCCCACCACTTGGGGGGCAGAGGCTGGGGAATCAGAAACTCAAAGTCATTCTCAGCTACATAGAATGTTAGAGGCCAATATGAGCTACAAGAGATCCTATGTTGCAAAGAAATAACAGGAGAATACGAGTTGTTTGGGGGAAGTGCCAGAGACCAGGTGGGGAGGGGCACTTGCACAGGCTAACTGTGTTAGCAGCACAGGCTAGCCCAAGGCAGGAAGCAATCTGCATGGCAACTTGGTGCAGGAGGGACTCTGCACTCACAACCGATGATCTCTATATCTCCTGTCAGGGCTTTTCAGGAAACTGAAAGCTCACCTGGAATGGTCAGGCACAGTATCAGCATCTAAGAAACATAATGGAGGCAGGTAGATCAGACCTGTGGGCAGATGAGCAGCTACTTCCTGAAGGTGGCTCAGGCTTGCCCTGGGTCTGCCCTAAGTGTTCCTTTTGTCTTTGGCTGTGAAGCAGATCAGAAGGAGGAAGTGACTCAGCGCAGCCTGAACTTCTTCTGGAATCTAAGAGATACAGAAATGCCTCAAATTTCCATTTTTATCGCTAATTACTTTAACAGGTTCTTTAATAAGTGCCTCCCAACTGCCCCTGCTGCTCCATAAAATTATCTACACTGCTTTTTGTGCATTTTTAATCAAGTTTTAGTTATCAAAAGTTCTAACTCTCCAGAAGCTTTCTGCTTTTTACATTCAGGGGGTTGAATTTCTCTTTTGACTTCACTAAGCTACGCAGATTAGAAGGAGGGGAAAAAAAAAGACAAATGTTTTTCTTTTTGTTTTTTGATTTTTGTATTTGTTGTTTTTGTTGTTGTTGTTGTTGTTGTTGTTGTTTTTCCCAAGACCTAATGGACACCACACTAACAGTCCCCGGAGTTTAATGTACCATTTATTAGGAAGAAATAAGTCACCTTCTGTTCTGCGGAGGAAAGAGACACCATATGAAATCCTTTGCCTGAATTTACCTTATAAAGGGCCATGTTACGATGTGGAATAAGTTGTTAACTTAGATTTTAGGGAACAGGAAGCTAAGATGGCAGACACCAAGGAAGTTGTCCACAAGTTATAGGACTGTGTCTATCCTAGGAAGAATGAAGCTGGGGCTTTCTCTGGGAAAGAGAATCTGTTTCCTGTCTCAGTCTAAATGCTTCCTCTAACACCCAGCTACGCCTCTCCTGTGGCAGAAGGGTATTAATAATCCCATTGGGATCTCTTATGAAACAAGGCTCATAAAAGTTGCTTATTTCAACCTAAAATGCTAAGCCTATGTTTCAGATCCATTCCCATTGGATGGATTATGTTGTCATGGTGATTTTTTTTTTCTGTGTAGATGATTTAAACTGTCATTTTCAACCCCACCTTTTGGGTGAAGAAACTGATCCAAGAGTTAAAACGGCTTGCTGAATGAAGGTCTCATAACTAGTACTTAAGCCCAGGAAGCCTGATTACAGAGTCCATGCTTGTAATTTTACTCAATTAAATTTACTTAATGATGGTTTGTCAAGGACAATTTACTAAAATAACAATATAAATTAATTAGACAGTGAAATGGACTGCATAGAATTAAGGAAATATCCTCAAATCCAATATATCTTTGCTGTCTGGACTCAAGCACAGGTCATCCATTTAGTAAAAAAATACTTTATTGCCATTTTACTGCCATTAGTGTTATATTAAGATTGCTTGACAATGTTTTTACATTCATTTATCAATTATGTCTCAAGTGATTTGTCATCTGCATACATAAATACATACAACGCATTTAACCTTATTCATCCAGTTGTCATCTTCTCTTGTCCCCATCCACTTCTTCCCAAAGAGTCACAGAACTTCCATGTCTTGTGTGTGTGACTCAGTGAGTTTCATTACTGCTGCTCACAGAAGTGTGGGCAAATGGTTCTTTACAGAAAGATAGGCAATTTACCCACAGCACTGAACCAAATGTCCTCCTCCCTATTAACAGTACATTACAATTGGTCTTACTGGCTATTCTTTCTTTGTTAAATTTCTCCATATTTTTTTTCTCCAAGGAAACACCAGTCTGTTCACACATGTGGACATAACTGGAACACAAAACTAAGTTGAACATTAGTGAACCCTTAAAGAGAATGCTCCCTGAATTCTAGGTATGTAAATTTTCATAAAACTTTTTCTCATTAGACCTTTACAGTCACTCTTTGCAGTAGGAAATGTCATTGCCTCCATTAGTCAGATAAGGAAACCGAAGAAAAAGAGTGTCTTTATAACCTGAGGTCAAGGGTTTGAGACTGCCATGAGCAAAACCCTGTAACACCACATTCTCTGCCTCTAGACTGTCTGATCCAGGCTTTACTTAGTACTTCACTGCTGCTTCACTGTACAGGGATAACATGGTCCCTGGCGCCTGGAACTCAAGGAAGTGTCCTCTGACTAGCTCCTCCCAGAACAGTTGGGGATATAAAGTCTCAGCAAGGGCTTCTCTAGAGGTCTTCTCTGGGCAGTCACAGTTAAGTGTTAGCTTAGCTGAGATGTTACAAACATGAACAAGAGGAAACCATCCAAAATTCTGACAGTGATGGAGGAGGTGCTCTTCAGGTCCCACCCCTTCCTGGAGGACAACCCTTGCTCAGCAAAGGCTAACAGCTGGGGAAGGAGAATCATTCTGTTTTGAGGGTGTGGCCCCTGAAAATTTGTCATGCCCCAGGGAATAGCTCCAACCCCAGGTGCATGGATAACACTATGTGGACTGAGTTCTAAGCTGGGGTGGGGATGTGGAGAATGGATATGATCATATTTCCTTGTATATGTGTATGAAATTCTCAAAAATGAAGAAAAATATTTTTTTAAAAGACATGAAATGATTATGAAACAAGGCAGCTGTTTCAGCTGATATAGGACAGCATCATACCCCAAGTGGTTTATAACTAAAATAAAGTTAATTCTGTAGGCCACACGACTTGATCACACCAAGATTACAGTGTTGGTTTGAGCTGCCTCTTGGTTCACAGAAAGGCCACTTCAAGTGGCTTCTCTTTAAGGCATCAAGCCACCCATTAGGCACTAACCCCTCCCGTAACTGCCTCCCAAGTGAACCAACAGTAATTTCATCACACATGAATTAGGTATTTTTTAAACGGAGATAGGATATTACATATTTAAAATCTTACATATCATACATATAATGTGTATCTGAGGATGACCTTGAACTCCTGATCTTCTTGTCCCCAAGTCTCAAGTCCTGGGATCAGAGGCAAGTGTGTGCCTCCACATCTAGTTATGCAGTCCTGGTGATCGAAACCAAGGCTTTGTGCATGCTAGGCAAGTATTCTACCAATCGAACTGTGAATCCAGGCCTCAAGTCAAAATATCAACCAGAATTTGGGGGCATAGGCACATCTAGATTTTACAAAGACTGAAAGATGAAAGAAAGGTCTTACTAGGCAATTCTAGACTGAGGTTGAAAGGTAAGTGACATCCTAACCTTTTCTGCAAAAATTTCAGCAAGACCGCAGAAGTGAATATAGAACGTACCTCAGAGGACAAGAACTCATGTTAGGTCACACAGTGAACAAGCAAAGAGAAGGGCTGGGGTGTGGCTCAATTACTCTCCTCAATAGCCTCTTTCCCCTCTAAGTCTTATCCTACCCAACTGTCCCTCTGATGATGAACCTAGCTATGGCTTTTCATTATCTTTACCCAGACATCAAACGAAAGGTCTAGAACAGTGCTTCTCCACTTTCTTAATGCTGTGACCCTTTAAGACAGTTCCTCATGTTGTGGTGACCCTCCCAACATAAAATTATTTCATTGCTACTTCATGACTACAGTTTTGCTCTTGTTAGGAATCATGATGTGAATATCTGATGTTCCACCCTTAAAGAGGTTGAGATCCATAGGTTAAGAACCACTGATCTAGAAGAAGCGACTTCACAGGGATTTTACTGGGCATTTATATAATATTTACTCCCTCTCGGTATGTTTCTTCCTTAAAAGAGAGGCAAGGGGTACAATCCTTGGTCTTTAATTATGCTGTAAGCTTGAAGTACACAAACATGTACAAGCTCTGAAGATGTATATTCTCTGATTCTAAAGTGATGTGAGAATTCCCAGTCATGCCAAAGGGCCCTATGGATCAACCATGTGCTAAGAAGCTGGACACCAAAAAGTACAGAGAGGCTGCTCAAGGGTGCTAAGTACAGCTAGAGAGAAGAAGGCAGTATGTGGTCACACAGGAGGGTGGCTACGCATAAAGAGTGTGCTATGCTGTCTGCTCCTCAAGCTGGAAGAAAGGGTTTCAAAGGCTTTCACTACAGAGACATGAGACAGGTTTAGAAGGTAGATGGGCGTCCTCTGATTTGAACACTGCACAATGTATGAATGTATAAAAATATCACAAGAATATGTGTGCAGAAATGGGTAAGATTTGGCTGGTTAAAAATGAAAGGCCATCAAAAAGAGGAGAAGATGGGCAGAAAAGGACGAGAGAAAGAGGGGGAGGAGTAGGGGATGAGGAAGAAGAGGAGGACAGGAAGAAGAGAAGTATCAGGAGGATGGAGAGGGGGAGGAGAAAGCCCCTTTTTATCAGGTGGTATTTACTGCTAGAGCCCCTCACCTTACAGCATCTGTGCAGGTGTCTGACATACACGGCCACACTGGCTAAAGGGTTAGTGAAAGTCCACTGTCTGCCTTCTTTGGATGATTCACACTGAGCTGGTCACGATCAGGTTTTTAAAGCATTACTTCTACTTGCTTTGCAGACTCCATTGGTTAAAGTCGGTGCTATGGTGTTTCCATGTAGCTCTGTTCCCAAGGTAATTTTTAAAATCCACTGTTCCTTTACCCCCATGGTAAGAAATGCCTTATGATATTATAAACAAGCAGTTGAAAATTGTTATTTATGTGGCTTCCTAATAGCAATTTGAAATATAGGGCATGGAATTACTAGCACACAATACTGCTCAATATTAACAGTTGGAAAGGTAATATGTAAAACAGGCATTAAAGGATTAGCTGTGAAATATGTTTTAGTAAGCTAAATCATTTCTTGGCAAACAGCAGCTTCTACCAATGTGTAGGACTCAAGACAAGTGGATTGATTTTTATATTTCTATTATTTGCAAAGTAGAGTCTATAGTTAAATCTCAAATTTATGATTTTTTTCAGGTTCATTAGGGGAAACTGAGACAGAAAGGATGCCAGGCTTTAAACTCAGATTGCTCAGATTTCCCAGCTAACTCTCTTTCCAGTGGTTCTACCATGCCATCAGTGGAACAAGTACATGGCTATGATGTTACCAAAGCCTGCTGCCAGAAGTTGCCAGAAAAGGAGTTATAACTGCATCGTCGGAAATCAGTAAAGGGCTAGGGAGATGGTTCCAGGGGAAAGTGTTTGCTCTGCAAGCATGAGGACATTAGTTCATATCTCTAGCACCCAAGTCTGCACACACCTGCAATCCTAGAAGGTGGGGGTGGATGAGAAGGGAACAAAGAGAAGGAGGAAGCCGAGGAGGAGGAGAAGAGGAAAGAGGACCCCTGGATCTCAATGGCCATCCAATTTAGCCAAATTGATGAGCTCCAGCCTCAGTGAGAGACCCTGTCTCAAAAAAACAACCAAGTGGACAGCCAGTGAGGAAGACCCTAGACACTGATCTCTGACCTCTACATGGACATGTGTACATTCCCATATATGCTCACACACAACCAACCAACACAGTTTCATGCTTACACACAAAGTCAGAAAACACACAGATCATCCACAAGGCATAACCCATCTCTACTGTTTTTCCTAAGAATCTACAAGTATACAGCACTTAATTCCCATCACGCTGGTCTGGAGTTAGTAAACACTGTCTTTGTGAACCAGGCATGGGGGAAGGCCAAAAGGGAAACTCCTAATCCCCAAAGGGTGGAAATCATGAAGTATTAAGCAGATATTCAATGCATAAATATAAATAACATAATCTCTCCATTTTCTTCTGAGACAGTTGCTGGCTACCATAATCCTAAAATTATTCCATACTCACAAATCCCCAAAGATTTATTAATTTTCATAAACTGCTTTGATGGAAACTTCTCTCAAAGATGCGCAGTAATCTTTCTCTGAGCTCTTCTTTCATGGGCAGCCTCTCCAACCTCAGAGGCTGCTGAAAGTGAGTTCTTATTTTTCAGAGGAATTGGTTATGGATCTATAAATAACTATTACAAAGAAATGAGCCCAGAGAAAATATAAACTGCTCTCAGACTTATTTTAACAACTATGAGAAATTAAAATTCCCAAGAAGTAATTAAGGTGATAAAATTAAGGCTCTGCTTTGAACACTTGCTGGCAATCAGCTGGGTTTAAAGACAATGGTGTTTTATCTCAGGCAGTGTGGTGAAGCTTATAAATATTTCTCCTTGATTGCTCCATGTTAATGGTTCCAGGGGCTTCAGATGTTTCTTACATATATCTCAATTGTAATTTTCAGCTATTTGATCAGAGAAAGCAAATTTCTTTTCATAAGTTTTCATAATTCTCTTTTTGGTTTGCCAAGGAATAGTCTTATGGATCCCAGACTAGTCTCATTGTCAACATGCAACCAAAGGAGAGTTAAATTCGATTCTCCTGCTTCGACCTTGCCAGTGCTAGATTACAAGCATGCCACCATGCCTGGTTTATGAGGTACTGGGGCTTGAACTCAGGACCCAGTGTATGTTAGGGAAGCATTGTACCAATTGAGCCATAGCTGTGGCTTCATAAACCTACTTCTACTGGTCAAAAACTAGTGAAGTAATACAGCCTTTAACTTGGATGCATCAGACTTACTTCGTAAATGAATTACTTATTCTGTGAATTACTTACTCAAAAGCCAAATGATTCTGTGACAGAAGATGTTACCCAGTGTCTAAATGGGTCACCAGGCTAAAGCCCAGGTCAACAGCCATGGCCTAGTTCACTGTACTACTGTTATCTAGAATTCAGTGGCTCCTAGCCCTAGATTAGTTTGACTTATTTTAAACACTAAGAATAATAACTACAAAGTTAGCTTTGAAAGATACAGACTAAATCCAGAGCTCAGCTTCACAAATTTGCCAGTATCACATTTGTGGCACCCATGACCAGAAAAGCTGGGGAGACATGTGGCCTTGGGCATAATCATTTTAGGTTTAAATCCTGGCTTTGTGTAATGAGGACAAGCTACTTCATCTTCCTTTGGGAGCAGCAAGAGCAATACTGGCTTATAGGAACTTGTTGAAGATTTGATGTTCAAGCAAGAATTCTGGACTTTTAAAAGCTGGGAGGAGTCACTTAGCTAAGGTGTCTGGAGTGTATTGGGTCCTTGAGAAATGCTGGCTATTTTAAGGACACAGTATCCTTTGTGAGCAGAGCCCTTTGTATGGAAGTCCAACAGAATGAAAGAGTATTAACTCAACAACAGGGTACTCCAATACCCCCATGTAAAATGCACAGATTACACACCCATGAATCCAGCCCTGGTTATAATCAGATGTGATTTTTATTAGAGAGAACCATAACTCATAATGATAAGTTTACTGAGAATAAAAATAGACTTTAGAATCTGAACATAAACATTATGTGTGTGTCATGTATGTGCACATATGTGTAGAGGAGAGGATATTTTTTCACCATCAGTCTCCACCTTATCATTTGAGACACGATCTCTGAGTCAGGAGCTTACTGACTGAGGAGACTATATGGCTATAGAGCTCTAGGGATCAATCCCCCGCCCCAAAGCCCTGAGCTAGGGTTCTAGACTTGCATGCTCTGCCTAGAATTCATGTCAGCATTAGATATCCAGACTCCGGTCCTCCTGCTCACAAGCACCTTACCAACTGAGCCACCCATTCTCCAAACCTAATGTTTGCAGAAGAAGAGCAGTCTGCCTCAGTTTTAAATTCTGTTTACCTTCAATTAGTTTTAGAGTCAGATATACGTCCTCTATGGTATATATAAAACAAGACCCCAAAGAGTTTCCTAATAGAAGAATGTCTCCACTAAAGATTCATTCTCTTAGTGGAAAATTCAAGAAAGTATGAGGTCACGTCCAGCTGACCTAGAACAAATATTACAAACAAACAGTAAGGGAAGAAGAAAAAGGCAGTAGTTAAAAAATATTTTTGTGTGTATGTGTATGATATGTGTGTATAATGTGTCCATGTCCGTGTGTGTCCATGTGTGTGTGTGTGTGTGTGTGTGTGTGTGTGTGCACGCGCGTGCGCGCGCACACTCATGAGTTTGGGTGTGTGGACATGCATGCCATGCTTTTCGCTTTGTTAGAGGAAGGGTCTCTTTGTTCACTATAGCATTCTCTGGACTTGCCTGTGAACTTCCAGAGACCCTTCTCTCTCTACGACCCTAACAGATGTACGCTTGTACCTTTCTTTACATAGGTTCAGTGGGTCCGAAAGCATTGCATGTGCTTTATCCACAGAGCCATCTCTTAAGTCTTCAAAGCAGTGCTTCCAAGTCAGTGGCTTTACTATCAAAATATCAGGAATGGCTTGTTCTAAAGTCCTACATATTTCAAAACATTTCCTTTCCTATCTCCACAGAGGGATGTCCATACATGACCTGCACAACACTGTTTCTCAGACAACAATTATGGGAGGAATCCTCCACAAAAGGCAAACATGCCAATATGGGCCCCATGGAAATAGACATAGCCAGTGTGTGCATTCAGTTTGTTTGCTCTCTGCTTGCCCACAAAACATTCCTGCCCTGGTCATGTATGAGTGGGTATGCCTATGTGTGCAAGTGAATTTGTGAGCACAGATACACGTGGCTGTGTGTTTTAGTGCATGTGGAGGTCAGAGGACAAACTCAGCTATTCTTTAGGACACTATCCACCTTGAATTTTGAGATAGTATCCTTCATTGGCCTGGAGCTTGCTAAGGAGGCTAGGGTGTGTGGCCAACAAATTCAAGGAGTCTTCCTGCTTCTGCCTCTCTAGGGTTTGAATTACAAATAACTATCACCTCACCCAGATTTTTTTAAATAGGTGGCACTGAAATTAATGCTTGCCTACGAGCACTTTACCAACTGACTCCTCTCCCCAGCTGTGCTCTACATGCTTTAATTCCCCCAGGTTTCCTGATCCTGAAGCTAACTTGGTGATGCTTATCTTGCTACCTGTGGTTCTGAACATGACAGAGTTAGGACCAGTTCTTTCGCTAATGCACAAAATAGCAA
This sequence comes from Rhynchomys soricoides, assembly GCA_019843965.1. Classification (NCBI taxonomy): domain Eukaryota; kingdom Metazoa; phylum Chordata; class Mammalia; order Rodentia; family Muridae; genus Rhynchomys; species Rhynchomys soricoides. Next base: position 2,688,380 of record JADRCH010000032.1, on the reverse strand, counting down.
ATGAGAGGCTGGAGAGATGGCTTGGTGGCTAAAAGCATTTGAATTGCAATTACAAGAACTGGATTCAGATATCAGAACCCACATCCAGGCTAGTCATCATCCTGTATGTGGCTGTAACGCTAGCTCTTAGGGTACTGGAGTCAACAGTATTTCTGGGACCTGCTGGCTTCCAGCTTAGCTGAGAAAATGCAAGCCTGGGGTTTGGAGAGAGACCCCGACTCAAAGGAATAGGTAAAGACTGAGAAGATTCCCTTTTCTGGCTTTTTGCCATGCACACATCTTATATCCCCCAGCATGTACACATTAATAAATAGTAAATGAAAGAATCAATGAATGAATGAGTCTTAAAGAGAGAAAACGACAAATCAAAACCCAACTATGCTATTCTGTAAATCTCTCCTAACCTGTGTGTGAGAAGTGACAATTTCCTTTGTCACAGCACTGTACAAACATGGTATCTCACACACAAAAGAGTGGAGACATTAGCTTGAGCTTCTCCCTCTCCTTGAACCATAATTTCTAACCGTAATTTTTGAGTGCAATAATAATTGTAATTATTCTGTCTTGACACAATACTGGTTAACATACATCTTGAAACATGAAAATACTTTGATAACTTGTTTCCTATTCACTTTCTCCAGGACCATGACATACTGTGCCATGTAGCACTGCAGCCCGGGAGCCTACCATCAGTCAAGAGGAGGGACTGTGAGAGTTTTATGTTCCATTTCGCATTTACTTCTTGACTCTGTTGCCAGAGTCTGGAATCTTGTGAAGGATTTAGGCAGCTCTTGATATGATCTCATTATTGACATTTATGCTGATCGATGATGGCTCTTACAGAATTGGAATCTGCAGATCAATTCCCTTATTAGATTCTTGCCCTCTCTGCTGCTATAATCATTTTATCACATGGGCTGCTGCTATCAAGTGCTGCTTTATCACCATGTAATGGGACAAGTGGAATCAGCTCCTTTAGTCTGTTACAAGAAATAAGAAGTTCTCTTGGCTTTAAATCTCACTTTCTCAGGTCCTAAGAGATTCTCTGATAATTACATTTATATAGAGGTTAATTCGAACGTATTTCTCCCTTAAAACTATGCTCCTTGGGAGAAACAGTGTTGAATCCTAAGAGAAATCATCACATGCCTCCTTGAAAACATTTTTTTCCATTCCTTTCAGAGAGTTATAGGTATCAGACTGAAAAAGGAGATGCCAAGTTGTGGAGCAGTGGGAGGAGCTCAGACCTATCACGTGACCCAACACTTCCACTCTTGGGTATTTACCCAGAAGCTTCCAAGTCAGAGTGGCAGAAATACTTGCACAGCCATGCTTAGTGCTGCACTGTGCACAACAGCTAAGAACAAGCCTGGGTGACAATAACAGAGGAATGGATAAGGGAACACACACACACACACACACACACACACACACACACACACACTCACACACCATATACACATGAAAAGGGTTAAAATAATCAAAAAAGGAGAGGTGTTACCCACTCCTTACCAGAAGTGTACATTGATTGGGGCTCAGCACCTGGACAGGTAGCTCAGCATAGAGGCACATAAACCAGTTTTCCACTGCTGTTCTTGTACGCATGCCTTAGTTACTTTTCTATTGCTGTGATAAAACACCATGGCCAAGACAATGTATAGAAGAAGAAAGGGTTCATTTGGGGTAATAGTCCATAATGATGGGAAGAAATAGCAGGTGTCAGGGGAGGGAGGGTAGAGAAGTCACTGAGAGCTCACATCTCCCACAAATGAGAAGTGGACATACCACTCTTTAAAGGTGGAGTCTTCTGTAACCTTGAAGTTCACCACCAGTGATATACTTGGGCTACACCTATAATCCTCCCCATTCACCAACTGGGGACCAAATATTCAAATGTCTGAGACTTATGGGGGCATGTCATTCAAACTACCATATCTGACAACTGATAGATGGTAAGAAGGCCAAGAAAAACTTATGGTGTCCTCATGTGATCTACCCCTGCCCCTAGAAACACAGCTCTGGGTCTGTGATCTATGAAGATTTGGCCAGGGTAATATCAACTATGCAGCATATCCGTGAGAAGCTTTTCTAGAGATTGTACCATCCAATGTAGTAGAGACATGATACAAATATTGATCCTGCATCCTGCAGACTAATGGTTTTTGAGAAAAAGATAACATGGATTATCAGGAGTTCCTTATTTTTAATGTGTATTGTATACATGCATGTGTTTGTGTGTACTACCATATGTGGGAGCATATATATACATAATATATTATATATATATATATGTTACATATAATATGTACATAATATATAACATTATATCATATATAATATAACATATGCTATTATATATAATAACATAATGTATAATAATAGAATATAATATATAAAATATACATATATATATTAAGGTCACATGAGTAAACATGCATAAGGAGGTCAGAGTTGATATCAGGTGTCTTCCAGTAGCTCTCCACCTTATACACTGAGGCAGAATCACTCACTTGAATTCAGCATTGCCCTTGTTCCAGTAATCTCCAGTCTCTACTTCCTGGGTGGTGGGTTTCAGATAAGCTACCACATGCACCCAGAATTTGTGGGTTCTGGTATTTGTGAACAAAAAGGATTCATGTATCTTCAGTTTCAGTAAATTTGGATTAATATGTAGCATATCCTTCAGTAATGTACTATAGTTGTATAAACCTGTGACTTCATCTCCAGCAGGAATTCTTGACACTTTACCACACCGCAGCTGAAAACATCTCTCAACAATGTATAAATACATCCTTATCAAAAACAATGCTAATGCTATGAACCTTGGTACATACCTATAATCCTGGCACTTTGGGGGCAGACACTAGGATGAAAGAATTTAAAACCTGAGGCTGGGCTAGACTATATAGTGAGACCATCCTTTAAAACAAACAAACAAATAAAACCAGTGCCAGACATTCCTCTTCCAGCCTAGGCCAGAATAACAGCTCAGCCAAAGGCACTTGCCACCCAGCCTAACAATGTAAATTGAATTCCCAGAAGCAACAACTGACACCTGACTATCTTAAGTTGTCCTCTGACCTCTGCAAGTGCTTAGTGGAATACACTCACAGAGACACACAGAAACAAATACACACATACATACATGCACACATAAATAAAAAATGTAATAAAAATATAAAAATGAAGCCTGTCTTAATGTGTCACATAGCTGTTTAATACTTTGATAACGATATTCTTCAAGATACTGCCAGCCTTCCACATCCATGAACTTCATCATCAATGGATTTAGATTATTTGAAAAAAAGTGTTGTCTGTATGATGTATGCACAGAACTGTCTCCTTTCTTTACTGTTTCCCAAATAATGCACTGTCTATGTACAAGGCGTCAGCATTGATTGTATCAATTACTATTAGTAATCTAAAGAAATATGAAATGTAAAAGAAGATACATTCAGATTGTGTGTAAATACAAAATCATTCTCCATAATGGACTTTAACATCTGTGTATTTTGGTCTCTGCAGAGAGCTTTGGAACCCATGTTTTGTGGCTAGGAAGGGACAGCTGCAGTTGGCTTCCTTGATAATGGCATGCCTTTAATTGTATTTTAGAGCATCACAAGAGGCTGGAGAGATGGCTCAGCAATTAAGAACACCTGCTGCTCTTGCAGAGGACCCAAGTTCAGTTCTCAGCACTCACAATAGGAAACTCACAAGAGACTGTAACTCCAGCTCCCTCTCCTGACCTCCATAGGCTTGTGTGGTCACCCCAACTTCCACACATCATTCAGATAGGTTTTTTGTTCTTTAAAGAAAGGGGGGGTCCACAACTTTAAAATAATATGGTTATAAATTCTAATTCCTTGTCTTCTTCAATTCTCCATTTCTTGTTACATCTCTTGACCCTTCTGTCTGGGCAAAGGTGGGTGGACTCATCAAGTCAAGGACCTACCATTTACCTCTGAAACCCAGAGGCACTGGCTCTGGCTATGTGGGAGGGGGCATTAGTGTGAATCTCTGCTGAAATAAATTGGATTTCTTTTCATTGCCAAGGTGAGCAGAACAGCCACGAGTGTTATCTATTGTTGCAATCTATATCTTAACGGCATTTGAGCCCTGTGGTGGGCTCACAGAGAAACCGTGCGCAGACTTTAAGAGGCCATTTAAACATGTGCAGATGTCTGGAAAATTAATACCATTATCTTCCTCTCGCCCTTTGCCCGTAGGAAGCAAAGCAGAGATGGACGGGGGGGGGGGGGGGGGGGATATGAGAGATCAATACATGGTCACAAAGTAGAGAGCCATCCTTCTAGGGAGTACGTGTGGAAATGAGCAAGAATTCCACAGGGCTTTTAAAGAGACTTGCTCATCAGAGTTCTTGAAGTGCCATCCATTCACTCTCTTAAAATAGCAAAGAAGGAATGCAGGCAGGAAAGGAAGACGAGAAAGTAAAAAGGGAGAGCGAGCGAGCGAGGTAGAGGTCATCTCTTGGTACCCAGCGTCAGTGTGGATGTTCAAGAAACTCAGCTCATCAGGGTGGAGACATCCATCTAGTTGCAGGAAGGAGCCTAAATTTGTCAAATTAAAGGTCTCTTTTAAAATTTGATTTACCTTCGTACTTTATTATTATTGTTGTTGTTGTTATTGTTATTATTTATTTGTGTGTGTGTGTGTGTGTGTGTGTGTGTGTGTGTGTGTATGTGTAGAAGCCAGCAGACAGCTTTCGGTGTCATTCTTCATAAACCAATCACTTTTGTTGTTCTTTTGTAGTGTTTTATTTTGTTTTTGCTTTGCTTTGTTTTGGTTTTGAGACAGAGTCTCTCACTAGGCTGGAATTCTCCAAATAGTCTAAGATGACCGGCCAGCCAGCATCAGAGAACTACCTGACTCTTCTTTCCCAGGACTGGGATTACAAGCGTGTGCCACCAGGCATAGCTGTTTTCATGTGAGCGGGCATTTTACTGACTGAGCTATTTCCCAAGTCCCTAAAGTTCTCTGTTCTAAAGAATTTTGCATTTTGAAAAACTCAAGAGACATTCTACAAAATTGCCACCAGGGGAGATACTCTTCGGGGTAGCTGCAAGGCTTTAGAAAGTTCCCAGAGCCACAGATATTCCTTCCTCTTCCATCACTTTATTTCCAACAGATTGTGTTCTATAGACATTTCAGGTGCCCCAATAAGACTTGAAACTAAGACACAATTTTTTTAAATCAAAGAAATTTTATATTCTTATTAAGAGTTCTTCTTGAAGGAAGCTTTTCCATCTATAGGAACACAGAAGGAAAATGCTGTAGAAGGTACTTTCTACTATTTGCCTCAGGAGGATGGGGTGACTGTTAGGAATACACTGAGAAATTTCAACAGAATTCTCTCTGTGTCTCTGTGTCTCTCTGTCTCTGTTTTTTCCACTGTGACTCTGTCTCTGTCTCTCTTTCTCTCTCTCTCTCTTCTTTCTCCAGGAACCTGTTATTAGAAAGCACTTAACCAAGTGGGTGTTCCATTTCCCATGCCCACTCTCATAGCTTATACCAAGATGTCTGGCTCAGTATTCACTTCAAGATGGCTAACATATGTATGGCTCATTCCAAGATGGCTGTTGTGGAACTCATTTTAAGATGTCTGTTGGACAGCCTGTGTTATTTTCATCCAGTTTGGAGGAGAGAACAATATCTGTAACCAGGCAAAGCTAAAGCTCTCCCACGAGTTCACACGGAAGATTTGCATTTAGGTCTTTTAGACCAGAACCCAAGACTGTGGGAATATTCCTAAGAAGAAAGGAAAGTGAAGGAAGGAATATATTTGTCCTCTCTAGACTCCAAAGGGGAAGAAAGAAGGGCACTGAGTAGGTACGACAGTCATAAGTGCTGCTTATTGAATATGAGCCTTTCTCCCCAAAACATGGCCTCTTTGGTGTGAGTCAAAAGCTTCAGTCTATAGTACTTTCAATACTAAGGTAATATCTTCCTGTTATCTTACTAAGACACATAGCATGGCCAGAAAAATAAACTAATTGTAACTTTGTGGCCATCTGTCACCAGAGGGGGAAAAATCCCACCCTATTCTGACTGAATGAGACAACTTAAAATGTCAGCTTTAAGAAAAAGTTCAAGAAATACATGGAGTCTCACACAGGATGTTATTCTAAAGCCAACTTTCTCTACCTTTGATATAGTTGTGAGATCTTTAATTCATAATGTTATCACTGCCCTTCTAGTGCCCATGGGACACAGACAAATTACCCTTCTTTCCTGTGTCTCTACATAGGTGAGTGGCTAATGAGACATAGCGTGTTCAAGGTAAGCCACTCAACTTAATATAAACTTCTAGGGTGACCATCTGAAATCATCTAATGCATGGTAATGAAGAATGGAGTGGTTTATGACATGCCTCGTTAATGGCATAGTTCACACTCTTGGGTTGTTACATTTGCCCTTAAGAGATAGATAGAACAGCTATACTTCTGCTACATTAAATACTGCTTTTATCTCTAAGTGTAGCAGGTTCACAAGTCTGGGGTGGTGGCTAAGAGAGTAAAGAGCTTGATATGTAAGTATGAAGCCCTGAGCTCAGATCCTCATAATACATGGCAGGCACGGTGGCTAACTTTAAGCCTAGCACACTGGAGGCAGGAAGGAGACTCTGGAGCAATGGGCTAGCTGGACTAGTAAGAGACCCTGTTTCAGTAAGTAAAGAGGACAAACTTAGTAAGATATCTAAGATCAGTGCTGGGCCTCCATACACACACACGTGCAAGTGAACACACATATATAACCATATAAGTGTGAACATGTATACTCATAAGCCCACACATATACACATACAAAAAGACAAAAATGAACAGTGCTGTCCACACCCCAGCAAGGTCACAGGAATCCATTAGGTAGTGTCGGTTTGTCCATAAGACCCTATTGGAGCACCATCGCAGTACTGTGATGTGGAAAGCCATGTGGGAGAGGAGATACAAGGAGAACTCAAATCAAAGGGGTCAAACTCTTGCCTGACTGCTTCATGTTCCTCTGGTGTGTGAATTGTCTCAAAGGGAGATGCAAGTCATGGGGATGTACATCAGCAAAAGAGCTGGTTCTAGGATAGGGAGGTGGCTCAGTGGTTAAGAGTACCGGTTGTTCTTCCAGAGGACCTACATTCTAGTTCCAGCACCCACATGGCAACTTAACAGATTTCAGGAGATCTGTCATTTTCCTCTGGCTTCCACAGATACTGCATATATGTGGCACACAGGCATACATACAGTCAAAACAGACATACACATTAAAAACAAGAACAAAAACTTAAAAGAAGCGAGTCGTTTTGCAGTAGATAGTAACAGACTCTTACATAACACAAGTATGTTCTTAAAGACACCTAACAAAACTTGAGTTTTATTCCTCTTGAAATGCACTGATGTAGCAAACCCCAAAAGACTGCAGGTGTAATTACCAATGCTGATGCTGTCCAATTGAAGAAGCCAACCTCCTCCCTTTTCTCACAAACACAATGACCAGTTTAGAAAAGACAACCAAAACAACCAACCAACCAATCAACTAACCAACCAACCAACCAACCAACCAACCAACCAATGAACCAACAAACCAACCAATCAAACAAACAAGAGGGGCTTCACTTGTGGCTCAGTTTTGAGTGCTTGCTAACATTAGGGAAGCCCTGGGCTCAATTCTCAACAGCTCATAAACTAGGCAAGGTGGTATATGTATCTCATTCCAACACTCCTACAGAGGCAGAGGAATCAAGAGTTTAAAGTCATCTTTGGCTATCTATGGAGTTCAAGGTCAGTCTGGATTACACAAGACCCTGTTTCAAATAAAAACAAACAAACAAATAAGTCCCAAATCTCAGAACATTAACAATTAATCTTACATTTACACAGATTTCAGGTGCTCACTACAGTCACTAACTGGTTCCTTTTGTAAAATCCAACTGTGGATTTTTTTTTTCTTTTGAGACAGCATTGCTCTGTGTAGCTCTGGATGTTCTGGAACTCACTCTGCAGACCAGGCTGGCCTCAAACTCAGAAATCTGCCTGCCTCTGCCTCCCAAGTGCTGAGATTAAAGGCGTGTGCCACCACTGCCTGGCCAACTATGGATTCTTAATTCTCCTGAATGTGGACAAAATCTTGGTAGGCTGTGTGTGTGTGTCTGTGTGTGTCTGTGTTTTGATACAGGGGCTTACTATGTTGACTTGACTGGCTTAAATTCAACCAGATTTTGAACTTGTTTCTGTCCTCCTTACTCTGCCTCTCCAGTGCTGACATTCCAGGCTTGTACCATTATGTCTACCTTCTGCAGTGTTTTTAAAAGCAAAGTTAAACAGTACACGTGCAGAGACATTAATAATATGGAGGTTCTATTCCTTCTACAGATTAGGATGTGTTCCCTACATCCTAAGTAGTAAAAATTCTTTAAATCTCTGAAGCATTTAGTTTGACATATTCTTTTGGTATTTCATTTGGGATTTATGGGGTGTGAAATACGCACCATGATGAGAAAACAATTAAAGAGTGTACCTGTTGTCCCTGCATACTGTGCTCGGTGACTGTTGGAATTGTTCTTCTATTCTCCAGCATGGTGTTAGCCAAGGAGCCATTATAGCTAACTGATGATACCAAAACTTTTCTATTTGCTGGTATGTGTGTTTGTGTGTGTGTGTGTGTGTGTGTGTGTGTGTGTGTGTGTGTGTGGTGTTTAATGAATGTGTGCTACATTGTGATATATATGCAAGAGTGAATGTGCATGCCCATATGTATGTATGCTTGTTCCTGTATAGACATGTGAGGCCACAGGAGGATCTCATCTGCAAGGATACTGCTCACTGGCATGCGGATTATGAGAGAAATTCCTGCCAGAAAGACTGGCTTAAAGTACCTACTCAGTTTGGGCAATAGATTTCAGACTAAATGGCTTCTTTCTTTCTGAAAGTCTTGGTTTTGGTGTGTACCCAGATCTCAGGATTTCTACAGGAGCAGTCCTATGATATATGAGGTTAAGCCTGTGAGTATTCTGAGAGACCTTACACATATGTAACTGCAAGACATTGCTAGGGGCATGTGATATACCTGTGTGACTCTACTAGAGGAGTTCCCTTGGGGGCTGGCCTTCCCCAGTCTCCACTCTGCATGAGAGTACATCAGTGCTCATTTTCCTCCATGCCTTTGCACTGAGATACAGTTTAACCATGAGCATAGGTAGATCACTGGGTCCTAGGTCCTGTGAGTCATCTCAGCAAGTCATCAACCTTGGGGCTCATTCAGTGCAGTGAGATAATGGTGTGTGTGTGTGTATGTGTGTGTGTGTGTGTGTGTGTGTGTGTGTGTGCGTGCTAGTGCACACATATTTATGTGCACATAGATGCTAGAGAACAAAGATGTCTTTTGAGGCAAGTTCTCTCACAGGCTTGGAACTCACTAGGTAGGCTATGCTGGCTGGCCATTGAGCACCAAGGATCCACATGTCTCTGCCTTCCCTGTACTAAGCTTACAAGTGCAGGCCTGTCTTGTTTTATAAGGGTTCTGGTGATGAAACTTACTTTATTGGAGCACTTTACTGACTGACTTTTCACTCCATCCTACAGTGTAATGTTAATTTTTAAAAAGTTCATGAATTCATGTGAAATGCATACATACATAAGTACATATGTACACTTTGTTACAGGAAATCATACTTTTCCATATAAATAACTACACATTTATACAGCTTATCCTATAATACTACACATGATAAATACATAGTATATGTACATGCTAAATATTTTATAACCACTAGATATATATGTACTATATATAGTATATAAACTATGTACAGCATATATATATATAGTTCATCATAGAAAACTAATTATATATATATATATATATTATTTATACTATAATACTATATATTACATATCTGATATGTGTATATACTGGATGTTTTATATAAATATATATATACACCATATGTACATGAACTATATGTGCAATATATTCTGTAAAATGTATATATACATACAGATTATTATATAAAGAATGCATTCCATAGAAAAATGCTTAAGCATTAATTCTCCACAAAACATAGCATGATCATATAGTTAAAGGCAAAACTACCACCAAGGCAGTATCTGTAAGTACAGACACTCACAGGAAGCAAAATTCAATTCTTCCTTTGAAATCAGAGTAAATACAGCTTGCACTGAACTCACAGCAGAGATACGCAGAGTTTCTATATATAATGGTGTCAGATTCTCTGTTTCAGTGTCCTGAAACTCATCAGAGTACACATGGTCAGTGGCTCTGAGGCAGAGAGACACAAGAAATGTCTGCCATGCTTCCCAATCATCACAGAACCCAACAATGTACCCACATGTTAGTTTCTAGCATACAGTGGCAGCCCTACTTGGAACAACTGGGCAATGAGAACATATCCTTGAATTTAAGGGCCTAATACTTACTACATGCTTCAAATTTAAGATTTTCAGGTTGAAGGGAATGGGAATCAGTAGCATCAAGGAATAAATTAATAAAGAGGAAGGTTTGAGGTAGTAGAATTGATACTTTGGGTTTTTTTTCCTTCAGCAAAACCTCCATGAATATGTCCAATACATTAGATTCTGGGCAGCATGCTATGACACAAGGCTAGAGCAACCCCCTAGCAACAGTGAGGGCTGGTATTTTCAAGGATAATTGTTCATTCCTCTTAACGGGTATTCAGGAAGGTACTGATGAACTTTATGGGAATTTAGAAGGTACATGAAACAGGGGAGAGGGAGGGTGGGAGAGAGACAGACAGAGAGAGAGAAGAGGGTAGGAGGGAAGGAGACAGATGATAGATAGATGATAAATAGATATGAGAGGGAGCACAGGCTTTTTATATATGAATAGAAGATCATATTGAGGGTATCTCTCATTCATTTTAGGTCAGCATATGGAGGTATAATCATTAAAAGAATAATTACTGTATGTTCAAGATGACAACTGTCACACCATATCAAGGTTTAATACTCTATCCTAAACAGAGAAGTGCCAAGAAAGTCCTGATCATTATTATGATTAGTCCTGATCTTAAATTACTGTAGAAGGAAGCAAGCCTAATCCTTTAATGGTGCAGCCACAGGGTGACAAGTTATAAAAAAGAAAGCTCTCAGAAGGAAAGAAAAGGAAAAGACAGAGGGACACACGGGGGTGAATCTACTAACCAGCTGTGGTGGTCTGAATATGCATGGCCCAAAGAGCGGGACTATTAGGAGGTGTGGCCTTGTTGGAGCAGGTGTGGCCTTGTTGGAGCAGGTGTGGCCTTGTTGGAGCAGGTGTGGCCTTGTTGGAGCAGGTGTGGCCTTGTTGGAGTAGGTGTGGCCTCGCTGGAGCATGTCACTGTGAGACTGGGCTTCGAAACCCCCTTCCCTAGCTTCCTAGAAGTCAGTCTTCTCCTGTTAAGATATAGAAATCTCAGCTCCTTCTCCAACACCATGTCTTCCTAGATGCTGCCATGCTTCCTGCCATGATAATAACAGACTGAACTTCTGAACCTGTAAGCCATCCCCAACTAAATGTCCCCTTTAAGAGTTGTCTTGGTCATGGTGTCCCTTCACAGCAATGGAAACCCTAAGACACCAAAATATGGTAGAGAGGCATGACACTATGAGAAAATTAACACAGCAAGTTTTAAAATTGCGATTTACTGTGTCAGGGCTGCTCTATAGCCTGTGTGTTATCTCAGTTCTTACAAGTTCCTTGGAAGGCAGATACAAGGAGCTCCTCTTTTCAGACGAGAATGGTGGTGGAGAAAGGTGACTAGCCTCTTTCAAGTTCAAAGCCTGGTCAGTCTGGTTCTGCTGCGTGGGCTCTTAACCTCTGTGCTAGGAAGCATGTTCAGGATGAGGCAAATCAGACTCACACTAAGATGTTCACAGAGGACACCCAATGTAGGTTCTCCTTGGCCCTGCATTATTTTTTCTTTCTTTTCTATTTTTTTTTCCTGATTCTTTTTTCTGAAAGGGCATTGAAAATAGACAGCTTTAAGTATATTTCAGCTGATCTACTGGAGCTTCTGCCTGAAATTTTCAGAGTTTTCACAAGGTCCAAGGTTGACTTACTGTGGACAGGTAGGAGAGTTGCAGAGAATACAACAGTAAGAACATTTCCTTTGAAGTTAGACTCAAGTTCAAACAAGTAAGAGACATGATGTGTATGGTGACCCCCAGGAGTGCCTGACCTATAAACAGTCACTATTGTTATGGAGTACCTTTGTACATTTTGGTCCAAACCTGATCCTTTCTTCACTTCTCCTCTAACAAAACACATAATCAAAACAACATAAAGGAGGAAGGGTTTATCGTAATTCATAGTTCCATAGTACACTGCATCTCCGTGGGGAAGACATGGTGCCAGGAACATCATGCAGCTGGTTATATTGTGTCCCCTGTCAGAAGGCTGGGAGAGATGAATGACGGGTGCTCAGCTTATTTTCTTCTTTATAGTCAGTCTGGGAACCAAGGTGTGGTAGTCTGAATGGGAATGGATCCCACAGACTTGTGTGTTTGAAGGTTTAGTTCCAGTTAGTAAAACTGCTTGAAAAGAATTAGGCGTGGCCTGATTGGAGGAGGTGTGGCCTTGTCAGAGAAGGTATATTACTGGAGTGGGCTTTGAGGTTTCCCAAAAGCTATGCCTGGCCCACTGTTTTCTCTGGCTTAAGATCAGACTGTAAAGCTCTCAGTTAGTGACTCAGTGCCATGCCTGTTTTCCACCATGACGATCCTGAACTTGCTTCCTGTTACTGTTAAGTGAGCCCCTAATTAAATGTTTTCTTTTGTAAGAGCTGTCATGGTCATGTTGTCTCTTCATGTCAATAGATTAGTAACTAAAACACCAGGATAGTGTTGCCCATAGTTAGAGTGGGCCTTTCTATCTCAATTAACTCAATCTAGAAACTCCCTCAGAGCCATGCCCAGAGTTCGTTTCCCAGTTGATACCCACTCCTAGAAACCCACTTTCAGATAACCCTTCCTCCTTCAGCCTTCTTTTTACTAGTAACTGTGCATGCTCAGAATAAGACTGCATCGAGAAGCAGGGGGTATCTTCCTACCCGCCTTTCCGGGGTGCCCTGCCTGTGGAACCCACTGCCATTGCTTCCTAGGCCTGTAGATGTGAGGCCTGGTTATTTGCTCTAGAGAAGGTATACTTGCTCACTTTGGTTCCTAGAAATGAAATAGTAGCATCTCTAAGCTAAGAGACTTAATACCTTATAAACAGTGGGTCCAGGACAGATGGACTTGTGAGTATCTGGGTTCATATACATAGACTAGGACTGCTTTCAGCTTACATCAGAGAAGCTTCTTTTTACAGTGGGGAGTAGTAACTGCAGACCCATGACTATGCCAAGAATTAGCGACTGTTGAAAGCTCAGCCGTAAATGGGATATCTATATCACTCCTTCGAAGGCTTAGGAAACATCAGGGAAAAATGTATAAGCCTAAGGATGGCATAGATTATTGTGGGACATAGCCTTCTGACCATGACATGGCAACTGTACACATAAACTCACAATGATGGTGACATCTGCATCAGAATAGGTCTGTCAACATCCCATGGTGGAAGGGGAAAGGACTTATCATGCCCACCCTCCCAAGTATTTATAGGTAATTAATTAGAGACACATTTTAATCAGTGGAGTAGCCATTGGTAAGATACCCATGCTCCTCTCATCAGCCCCTATAAAGCTCATGGGTCACAGAGAAATTAAAAAGTAAAGACATGACCATATAAAGAATCAAGGTTTGGGAGAAGAAGGGGGTAAACAGGAATGGAGGAGTAAAGAGAGAATAATGGTGACGAATATGATCTAAGAACACATACACATGCATGCAAATGTCACAATAAATCCCACAATTGTGTATAATTAATATATGATAATAAAAACTTAAAATATATATGCTAATATAATTCTTTTTAAAGGAACAAAGCATCCCCCTAAAAGGAAAAAATTCAGACAGGAAATTAAGCTAATGAGTATTCATGGAAGAACAGTCATGAACTAAAACACTGGCTAGCCAAATGAAGAAAGCATCATTCATATGGCACTCACTGGCGATCAGTAATCAGATTGATGTCATTAGTTTGTATTTATTTAAGCATCAAGATCAACAACAGCAAAAACTGTTTAAATTATAGACCTTTAAAGTGCTTGCCTTGGGGAAAGTTTTAAGTGTCTGTGTGTGTGTGAGTGTGTGTGTGTGTGTGAGTGAGTGTGTGTGTGTGAGTGTGTGTGTGAGTGTGTGTGTGAGTGTGAGTGAGTGTGTGTGTAAGTGTGTGTATATACAGGTGTTTGTTGAGGCCAGAAGTGGGCTTCAGATGTTATCCTTCACTGTTCTTTACCTTATTTTCTGAGTCAGGGTATCTCTATGAACCTGGAGCTTGCTAATTCAGCTAGACAGGCTTGCCAGAGAGTTTTAAGGACCCTCCCATAATCTGCTCCCCCTATTGATAGGACTACTATGCTGACTGGTTGGGGAGTGTGGTGTCTCAAAGAGCTGCATGCTCAGAATCCCAGACTCTGGAGGCAGAGGTAGGAGGACTGTCATAAATTTGAGGCCAGCCTTGTCCATTTCAGAGTTCTAGGCTAGCTAGAGCTATACAGTGAGACCCTGTTTCAAAAAGCAAACCAAAGGGCTCAGTAGATAAACATGCTTTCCATTCAAGTCTGACAACCTGAGTCCAATCCCTGGGGGGGAATCCATGTTTTAAAAAGTTGGCTGTGAGAATTATATATCTGCAATTTTAGCACTCACTCCTGCAGAGGGGTGGCAGATGAACATCGCAAAATATCCCTGAAGCACATCCTGGAGTATGCAGCATGGCTGCATAAAAAAGTTCCTGCCTTAATAAGGTGATAGGAGAGAAGCTATTTCAGAACGTCTTCTGTCCTTGACACATGCATTGTGGTGTATGTCCACGCACATATGCACAGACATATGTACCTCTAATAAGTTAGAGGTAAAGACAAATCAAAGAAAGAGAACAAAACCCAACATGCCATAATCTGTAACAACCAAACCCACAAAGGCCAACATGAACTGTAGGCCCTGGGCCTCTCAGATGAAGGTGCCTCATGGAGACACCAAGACACACTCATTTCTGCTTCCCAACTGGGGAACAGTTGAAGACCAGGATGTTCCCAGCAGCATCAGGACAAACATTCAGAAAGATTATTTCTCTCCCTAAGACAAATAACTGGTCTCATGTTTGCCAGTTGTCCCTAATAATTTCCTGAGTCTGTCAAGGGGATGGGTTCTCAAAAGAACGTGGGGAAGGATTCATGGCACTTAGTAGGTCTTTCAAGTATTAAAAATTGTACAAGCTGTACTTAGAAGCCTGACAGTGAGATTTCAAGTTATAGAGAAACAAAATGAAATTGGAATGTTTTCCCGTGTATTACCTCCCTCCACTCCAAAGAATGAGACCTCATCTTGTCAGAAATGACCTTTGCTTCTATTGTGTGTGCTTCTTTCCACAACATTTTGGCAGAATTTACCAGTACACAGTATTGACCCACATTTGCTTTATAAACATAAATGAATAGCTCAGTACTATGCATACTGTTCTGTAATTCTATTCTATTCTATTTATTTATTTACATAGGACCTGCCTCTGGCTGGATAGCAAATCAATGAAACGTTACAGTGTGTTTGCTGTTTGGTGACTCTGTGCCTTCTCTCTTTGGCTCGCTTTCCCTGTGTCCTCCTGTCCTGGAATAGGTTTGTTTTCTAAATATTCCGCTAATGTCTAAGTCCCTGTTACTGTTCTTCTCACGTTCTCCCCCCCCCCCCCTTTTTCAGCCCACTGAAAGCAAGTGCCTTCTGGCAGTTGCCCATCTTGGTGAACAGAGACTATGTGGCTAGTCTCGGTTTAGCCCTAAGGGACTCACTTCCACAGGTGAATCCCTGGTGTCCAGCAGCCTATTCCATTCTTCCCATAAGACGATATTCTAAACTCTTTGTCAATCCGTGTAGCCTACATTCCCCATTTCTCTCCAGCACAGTGTTCTATGAAGTGGAAGGGTCCATTCTTGCCATTAAGGACAACAGTAGCTTTTCTTGGCCACAAGTATCCCCACAATGAACACCTAAGACATACTATATGGAAATGAGAGGACAACCTTGGGTGTCATTCCTCAGGAACAGCACATATTAATTTTTTGAGATAGGGTCTTTTTACTGGAATGGGGCTCACCAACTGGGCTACACTGGTTGGCCAGGAAGCCTCAGGAATCCACTTGTTTCTGCCTAGTTCTGGGATTAGAAGCTTATACCACTATGTCCAGCTTTTTATGTTGGTTCTGAGGACTGAACAGGGGTCCTTCTGCTTGCAGAACTGTCCCTTTACTATCTGGTCACTTCCAGATGCTTCTCTGGCCACTAATTAGCTGGAGTTCACTTCCTCTATCTTGGAACTGTTTCTTTGTCTTCCTTGGAATACCAGACCTCAGTTTTACTACTGTAAAAGGTTCCCTTTGTCTATAATTCACACCAATTCCTAATGCCATTTACCTCCGTTTCTTCTCTCTTTTCCCCCAGGTCTGCTTTGTTCAAGATCCTTTTTCGGGGACGTCTGTGTTGATTTTTGCCCTTACTTCCCTGCCTTTAATGGATTGATTAATTTTTTTGTTCCAATTTTCATTCAAATTACCCTCATCAGAGTATCATTCTATTTTTCTTTGAATCTTTAACTGCCAGTTAATTTAATGCCAATTAATTTTATTTTATCTAAGTGACATTCATAAAGCTTTAGAATTTAACTTTAAATACTCTGCAGTTGGAATAAAAAAACAAAATGGGGTTTCTCAAGCCATCTTTCCTAGTGTCACAGTGTCTTTCCAATTGTGGGTTTTCCCATAGTGCTTGGCTTTAGTTTGGGGAAAAGTAACCTTTACTAAGACTCACAGATACTGTATATTAGATGGTTTTCTAACAATAAATAGGTGGCTCCTGATTTCTGATATTTGACTTGAGACTTTCCAGTTGCAGGGAGGTGCAAAAGCCACATGCACACACAATTTTATATACTTGTACAACACCCAGAACAAAGGAAAGAAAACATACCATGTTTGTTTTGTGAGACCTGCTAATTCACTCAATATAGTTCTCTTTCATTTGCTTTGTTAATGATGTTTTTGTTATTTTAATAATTATTATGTATAGGTGTGTCTCGGTGTGTGTGTTGCATGTGTGTGCAGGCACCGATGGAGACCAGATGATAGAGTTAGATTCCCTGGATCTGCACTTACTGGCCGGAGTGCTGGAAACCGAACAAGTGTTTACTGCGGAGCCATTCTCCAGACCTGGTTGCTTGCATATAAAAAACATTCTCATCGGGCCTAGGCGTCTCTAACCTGACTTCTGACCACTCTCTAATCATATTTGTCCCCCTGCCACATATCCCAGTGTGTGCTGATATAACTTAATTTCATCCTATCTTCAGAGTTCAGATCTTAAGAGTTCAGATCTCTTATTTTCCACTATTGGTTCACTGGAATGTGGAATGTACTGAGTTTAGTTGCCTTTTTTTTACTTCGTTGATTTAACATCGCCATTATTCTTCTGTTTAGTGTGCTTTCTGTCACTGGGATAAAACACCATGACATAGAGAAACTTGGGGAGGACAGGATTCATTTCATCTTTTACTTCCAGGTAACAGACCAACAATGAAGCAGATCAGGACAGTAGCCTGGAGGTGGTAAATGAAGCAGAAGCCCTGGAGGAACACTGGTTACTGGCTCGCCCTCCATAGCTTGTTTCACCTGCTTTCCTTCAAGACATGGTGACAGACGTACCTACGGGTGGGCATTACAAAGGCATGCTTTCAACTCTTCCCAAATAGGTCTAGGTTTATATCAATCCAGCCACCTAGTACAGATCATGTACATAATTGGCTTCTCAAAATCTTAAGGGTAGAACCAATGAGCCCTCCTTTTGAGTTAGATAGACATCATCACAGAAATCCTAACAGGTCCATATTCACATTGACAACTGACTCTGCAGTATCCACTCCCACCTGACATATCCACAACCCAACTGATGTTCTTGAAGCTCTAGCTATATAGCAGAGGGGGAGGGGGACGAAAGGCTGCAAGAGCCAGACACTGCTTTGAGACAGTGTCTTGTATATATGACCCAGGAAACCCTAACAATATGCTTACTTAAACAGAGCCAGCACGACAACCTCAGTTAACAAACCATCATGGATAGGGAATATCTCATAAGGTTCTACTCCTAGATGAAGAGCCACACGCAATTAGTGATTATTGAGAGAGGGAGAATCAATTTTCATTAGGCCAGGCCTCATGATAGGCTATACAATTCCAAGCGGTCAGCCCTAAACATATATGCATGCAACCAGCACTAAACAAACTCAGCAGCAGCTTGTACATATGTGGTGTGTGTGTGTGTGTGTGTGTGTGTGTGTGTGTATGTGTGGTGTATGTGTGTGTGTATGTGTGTGTATGTGTGTGTGTGTGTGGTGTATGTGTGTGTGTGTATGTGTGGTGTATGTGTGTGTGTATGTGTGTGTATGTGTGTGTATGTGTGTGTGTGTGTGTGTGTGGTGTATGTGTGTGTGTGTGGTGTATGTGTGTGTATGTGTGTGTGTGTGTGTGTGTATGTGTGTGTGTATGTGTGTGTGTGTGTATGTGTGTGTGTGTGGTGTATGTGTATGTGTGTGTGTGTGTGTGTGTGTGGTGTATGTGTATGTGTGTGTGTGTGTGTATAACAATAGTAAAAGAGAAGAGGTCATGGTTTTTAGGGCACAGGAGGAGATGGAGGGAAGTAGAAGGTTTCAAAATGATGGAAATGATGTATAGTACTTAGTTGAACTTTTCAAAAATAAATTTTAGATAAAAAATTTAAATACAGCTCTATATGAACAAGCTATACTGTCCCAGGCAGAAAGGACTCTGCCTCTTACTACAGAGGTGCTCGCATATGCATACTCATTGATTCTTCATTCATAATAGCAAAAGAATTGAGCTTGTCTAGATGTCCATCAGCAGATGAATGGATGAAGAAAATGTGGTAGTATGCACAATAGAACTTCATCCAGCTGCATGGAAAAAGGAAATTATGTAATTTGCATGAAAATGCCTCCATTTTACGGAAAGTATAATATGAAGCAAGGTGACCCAGACTCAATTTAATTCTGGATATTTTATATATACATATATGATATTTTGGTTATACATATGTGTGTGCGTCTCCATGTAGGAAGGTGTATGTGTAAGTGAGGTGCTCATGGAATCCAGAACAGGTGTCAGATTCCCTGGAGCTAAAGTTACAGGCTGGCGGTGAGGTACCAGTTATGTGTGCTTAAAACCCAACTTGGGACTTTCTGGAAGAGCAGTGCATGTTCTTATCTGCTGAATCACATCTCAAGCCAATGTACTTTTGACTATCACTAAATAATTTATCAATTAATTCTCACTGCAAAAACTCAAACTCTACAAGAAAGATAAGGTATCTTCTTGCCACGCCTCCTCTTAATTTCTTCCCCAAACACAGCAACTCTTGTAAGCATGCTGTCTTAGTCAGGGTTTCTATTCCTGCACAAACATCATGACCAAGATGCAAGTTGGGGAGGAAAGGGTTTATTCAGCTTATAATTTCATGCTGCTGTTCATCACCAAAGGAAGTCAGGACTGGAACTCAAGCAGATCAGGAAGCAGGAGCTGATGCAGAGGCCATGGAGGAATGCTGCTTACTGGCTTGTTTGCTTCTCCAGGCTTGCTCAGCCTGCTTTCTTATAGAACCCAAGACTACCAGCTCACAGATGGTACCACCCACCTGGGGCCCTCCCCCTTTGATCACTAATTGAGAAAATGCCTTACCGCTGGATCTCATGGAGGCATTTTCTCAACTGAAACCTCCTTTCTCTGTGATAACTTCAGCTTGAGTCAAGTTGACACACAAAACTAACCAGTACACATGCCATCTGTTTTTCCTGAATATTTTAAATGCATATATATATATATATATATATTATATATATAATATAATATATATACATTCATTATATAGTTCATTACTTCATGTTTATATGTAAGCATATTGCAGTATGATTTGTTTCATGTTCTCTGTAATGCTCTGCAGCTTCATGTTTTCACTCCATATATCTTGGAGGTTTCCTTTGATTAATAAATACAGCGCAATATGATTGTATTAAACGATAGCATGACAGAGCACAGTCTGAAGGTAGCAGTTTTCTGCTGGACACTTAGAGGGCCTTAGTATTTTTTTATTGCAGATATAACTCCATATGTAACATGTCATTCTTTGCATGGGAATGATGGTTTCTGTGGAGAAAACATGGAGGATTTTGAAGTCAGAGGGAAGTAATCACACAAGAACTGCTGCACTTATGCCTCATCAGTAATGTATGGGTTTATATTTCCTTCTTTTTAAAAAGATTTATTTTCAGTGTGTGTGTGTGTGTGTGTGTGTGTGCGCACGCGCGTGCACGTGTCTCTGTCTGTGTCTACTTGTAGATATATGTATGTGAGTGCAAGTGTCCATGAAGGTCTGATGTGGGCACTGTGCTCCTTGGAGCTGGCAGTTGTGAGCCACCTGACATGGGTGCAGGGGACTGAACTTACATCCTCTGCTAAAGCCATGTCTGCAGCCTGAGGTTTCTACTTTCAACAGCTGAGCACAGGACTGCCTGTTTCTCTAGAAATCTACTGACAGCACTTAATATCATCACTGTTTTATTTATGCCAGTACGTTGGGTGGGGGAAAGAGGCTTGTAATTTTATTTATTGGTTACAAGGGAAGGCAGCTGTATCCTTTCCGAGATTTCTCAGTTACTTGTGTTTTCTTCTTTTAACTTTCTGGATCTTTCTCTCTCTCTTTTTTTTTCTGTTTTACAGTTCACAATTTCATAGCTAGAATTCACAGGAATTACTTGTATACTTCAGACTTTCATCTTTGGGTTCAACACATTACAGTGTTTCCTTCTGGCCTGCTTTCTGTCTTTGCCTATTGGCCGGAGGGTATTTGGTCAACTAAAACTTTAAAATATCAATTTAATAAAAATTTATAGATTTAATAAAAGTTAACAATATTTTTCTTAACGATTTCTTGGTTTTCTGTCCTATTTGAAAAAAGTATCTAATCCACAAAACTGAATAAAAACTCCTATTTACTGAGGGTTTCTTTGGTACTTATTTTGTTTTGTAAATCTAGGAAATTAACACATGAAAATTTAGAACCAGCAAGATGGCTCCATGGATGAAGGTACTCTTCTTGCTAAACCTAACAACTTGATTTAATCCCTTGGACCCAGTTGATGGAAGGAGAGAAAAGCTTCCTGCCAGTCATCTTCTGATCTGCACACACTCATTGAGGCAGGCGTGTACACTGTCTTTTGCCTTCCACATGTACACACACACACACACACACACACACACACTGAAGTAATAAAACTAAACTTAAAAACCCATGTGAGTATTATATACTACTGCAAGGAAAGCTTTTTAAATTTTACTTAGTTTATTTAGAGTTCATCACTCCTCACTCTCCTTTTCTTATAAAATAATTTCCCAAGTAAGTATCCCCAGGGTTAGACTCAGCTTCCATCAGTCTAGTCTGTGTTCCTCTAGATTCAACCCCATCACTGTTGTAGCCTATTTTGAAGTACGAGAGAGTGCTTATTTCCACACTGTCCTGTGTTGTTCTTAATCTTTAAAAGTTTTCTTTATATTTGAGAATGTATCTAATACCTGAGATATATTTCATAACTGGCTTCTTGAGTAGTTTCACAAAACGTTACTTTTGTTGAGAAGACATCTGATTTTAGACTTGTCATGTTGGCTTAATATTTCCCTAACACGCCCTGGCCTTGTCCGATGGTAATGTTGACGTTTATCCGTTTCTTCCTTTCCTTTCTCATGAAATTGTTTCTGTTTCATTCATTTATATCTTACCTGCTTCCTATCAGGTCCTATTACTTGGTACTTTACAGTTCTTATTTACTTTACAAATGGAATTTCTTGTCAGCTGCAGTTTCCAATTGGTTTTTATTGATATATAGAAATGAATTAGCCCGGTGTGGCTTTCTAATGTTAGTCTACCTGGTGATTTCATTAGTTTTCAAAGTTTCCTGAAATTCTGCACACAATTTCTTCCTGGCTCATGAAATTCCTATTTTTCAGTAATAAGTATCTATTCCTGATATATTAGATTTACAGAATAAATTTTAGAGTTTTGATTTAGACATAGGCATCAAACATAGGTTTCTTTTATGCATTTTATTCTAATGCTTTATAGTCAATCAATTTTCGGCTACCCACATTCTTTATTCCCTTTCTTAGCACAAACCAAACTCTCAGAAAAATATTCTCTAGTTTCTTTGCAAAACTGAATGGCATGTACAGAAACTTGAAGTATTTAAGTGACTTAAGTCACACAATCCAGTACCTGGAAAGTGGGGAAATTGGATTAATTTCTAGAATGATCCTTACAATTTCTAACACATACATAATAATAAAACAGCCTGACTTGTGGGTTATACAGTTCGAGATTCTGCACATTACTGCATTCATTTTATTATTCCATACGACAAGCAGTGTGTTATCTCCTGAGTGTGCTGGAAATGGGCTGCAGAGGCTATTCTATACAAATATTATTTGTTTTGAGTGATATGCTTTTAAAAAGTAAGAGATTGTCTGACATGGTTTGTGTCATCAACTTGTCAGGGTCTAGAATTATCTGGGAGAATGGCCTCTCATCACGGCTTTGGGATAATTATCTTGACTAAGTTAACTGAGGTGCCTACTACAGGTAGGAATTCTGGGATTCTGAATGCTCTAAATGGAGAAAGGAGCTGAGCACTAGCAAGCAAGCATGCATTTACTGGTTTCCCCTTCTGAGTGCAGATTTAATGTATCATTTGCCTGGAGCTCCTGCTACCTTAACTTTGCTGTGTGGCTGACTGTACCTTGAACTGTGAGCTGAAATAAGATTTGTGTCTCTTGTACTGCTTTGGTCAGACTACTTTATTACAGCATCAGGAAAGGACATCAGGAGGGGGTCATTTTTTATTTCAATAGTATATGAACATATCCAAAGCTTTTGAAGAAAATTACCCACACTGCAGAGAACAGAAGCTATGGAAAAGGTAGTAAATGGCTCAGGAGATGGCACAGTCAGTAGAATTTCTGCTACAGGAGGCTGAAGGGGAGGAGGAAGAGGGGAGGAAGGAGAAGGAGGCAAGGAGAAAAGAAGGGAGGGGAGAGTAGGGAGGGGGAGAGGCAGAAGAGGAGGAGAAACAGATGTATCCCTGAGTCTTGGTAGCCAGCCAGCCTAGGCAAATCACTACATTCCAGGCAAAAATGAGAGACCCCGCCTCTAAAACAAGGTGAACAGCATCGTGATGAATGACACTTGAGGTAGATCTCTAGTATCCATGCACACGCACACACACATATGAAACAGCACATCCATATCCACTAAAACAAGGTGAACAGCATCGTGATGAATGACACTCGAGGTAGATCTCTAGTATCCATGCACACACGCACACACATATGAAACAGCACATCCATATCCACACACTCCCCAAGAAACCCCAAAGTTATTAGGAAAGAATTGATGTAAGAAACCACGTGACTATCAAACATAGTCAGCAAATCAGCTAGATCTCTGTCTCTGTCTCTGTCTCTCTCATACACACACACACATTTGTATGATTCTATTTCTATGAAACTCTTGAGAAGGCAAAACTAATCCACAGTGATGGGAAGTCAGTTAGTGATACTCATGGCTGGGAAATGATAGGGACTGCAGAGAAAGTGGATGACCACGTGGGGCAGAGGAGGGTGAGACAAGAAATTTCCAAAGACATGTTTTCTCTATGGTCTGGGAAATAATCTATGATAGCTAGATAAGTGATTTTATTAAGTATATAGCAAGCCAAATGTAAAGAATAAAGATAGATAGATAGATAGATAGATAGACAGACAGACAGACAGACAGACGGACAGACAGACAGAGACAGGAATGCATCATCAAAACAAATTTAAAGAATGAATATAGACAGACACACACAGAGAAACAGACAAACAGAAAGATAGCAAACTATCATCAAAACTGGTGCTCAAAACACTCAACAGAATTCAAATACAGAATCCATTCTGAAGTAGTCACCATGGTTCCTATTGGAGGTCCAGTCAGAGCAAAGTCCCCTCCAGGGAGACTTCTATGTAGAATAACAAAACAAGACTGATAAGATAATAGCATCAAATAGATAATAGCATTAAAACATTTAGCAGAAACAAATCAGAGACATTCTGTCATGGAGAGAAAGCCCAAACAGGAATTCCTGCTGACTGCCTCAACTTGCCCAGGGGCTCTTTGCTGGGTGCTGTGAGCCCCTGATTTGAAGATCTTTTAAACCTGTTTATATATCCATCCCCCATCTATCTTTATTTATTCTTCTATTTTGGTTTGCTATACACTTAATAAAGTCACTCTTTCAAGACCAAAAAAAAAAAACCATGCCAGCGTAGATCAGTCTCCAGACCATACAGAAGATCAGGTCAGACATATGTGCGGTGGTTTAGTGGTTTCCCTTAACTAGAACAAAGGCTAGAAACTTACTTTTGAAGAATTACAAGTTATTATATTACAGTACTATAGCACACTATATGTCCAATTTTCCATAGTCTAAACAGAGGATAGCTACTAAAATATACAAGTTTGCAGCCTCCTGCACAATCAGCTGTGGTAATCATTCTTATGCCATTCATGCAGTGGGTGTCTTCCAGCAATGGTCCAACACTGTAACCAGGAGACAGTTTTGCATCCAAGGCACAGGCATGCAGAACACCTCTTCATTCTGCTTTCCTCATTTTATGGCAAGTTCTTTTGCAACCTTAATGGTAATGGCCCTCTGCACGCATCTCATTATGAGCTTTCTACATTAATTCAAGGATCTCCATGACTGCCTTGCCCGGCGTCAAACAGCACACAGTGAAATATGAATAAAACTTATCGGAAAACATCTGTGTGCGTTTCATCGCAGAGAATACACACTGGGGTCTACTTTGCAATTCTGATTATCTTCACAACATAAATACACACCTATTGTGCAATATGATCCCAGTGACATGATCTTTATCCGCCCTTCTTGGATGTTTAGCTATTCCGGGAGGGGGAAACAATCAGAAGAATGAAGCACAGGCTGGAAACTATTCTTTCTTTCAGAAGAACTTGTATTTTGAATTTACAGAGGTGAGAATTCCGGGACTCTTCCTATTTGTTTAATTTACAAAAAATAGGGTTGAGGGGAAGTATATTAGGTGAAAGTATTTTCAATATAATGTGCATGAATGACATAGGTCAGTAGTGGTTCAGATCACTCAAATGGCTGCAATTAGTCTAGGACCAATTTCATAATTAAGGAAACCCACAGACAAATTTTGGGGGGTTCCACAAATATCCAGAAGTAGCAAAATTTTTTTCTCTGTATAGAGGATCAGACCTGCTGCCTTAGTCATGTGCTCAAAAACTCTATGAGTCAGCCTGAGCTTCCCATAACCACACAAACCAGCAGTTTAACTTGGGGGCATTTCTGACACATGCAACTCCAGCTATCACCTACACTTAGTTCTGAGGAAACATTTCCTCTGGGGCACAGAGCAAAACTCCACATGGATATATTTAGAGCTAAACATCCCTGCAGAGCACCCCCAAACACAAAACCCCATGAAGCCCTACAGAATTCAACAGTGC
>JADRCH010000032.1:2631615-2662607 GCA_019843965.1 Rhynchomys soricoides | reverse complement strand
ACACCCTTGCCATGCAGCCAAGTCACCTGCTCTACCTCCCTGTTCCCAGGCCACCATCTGCAGGTGACTCAGGAAGAGTACTCCCAGGAAGGGGTAGGGGAACTGCAGTGCACACTGCTGCTGTCTGGTAGTGGTGCTGGGGGTTGTTTTGGACCTCTTAACACTGCTTCACTGTTCAGATGAAAATGCAGTAGGCTAAGGAATTTTACCAACAGGCACTGTCACCCCTCTCACTGTGCTGATGGCAGGCTCCCTGAACTCAACCCATTCTTTGTAACCCCTCCTCTCCACACAGTGAAGTCTGAGCCTCTGCAGAGTTCTTTGTATGCACTTAGCTCTCTGAATTTAAACCACATCCCAAAGGTGCCCATTAGATCCAAAGGATACTTTTCATGACAAATTATTTCTTCTTTATTAAGAAACATCAAATTTATTACCAGTTCTAGGTTCATTTCTGTAGCTGTGACATATTCCCTGTCCAAAAAGAACTTTAGGGGAGAAAGGGTTTATTTGTCATATAATTCCAGGTCATAGTTCATTACTGAAGGAAGTCAAGGCAGGGAATAAAGGCTAGAATCTCCAGACAGGTCTACTTGCTATTCCATACAGAATTACCTCTGATTGAGGAACTCACTTTACATTCAAAATGTATGGCAGGAACTAGGGAAGACACTGCTTGCTGACAGGCAGGCAGGCAGGCAAGCAGGCAGGCAGGAGGCAGGCAGGGTCCCGCTCAGCTAGCTTTCTTATAGAGTTAGGATCACCTGCCTGGGGGATGGTGCCACCCACAATGGACCAGGGCTTTCTATATCAATTAACAATCAAGACAAGCCCCCTCCTAACTAGACATGACCACAGGCAAAGATGATTCTAAACGATCCCTAATTGAGATTATCTTCTTGGATAACTGCTGATTGTGTCAAGTTGACAGTTAAAGCTAACCAGAACACTACCCTGTGGCACAGTACAAAAAGTAGACACTGGCAATCTAGACATCTAGACCCTGGTCACCACTCTGATCTGAACGACTGTGTGACCTTGCATGAGACAAGTACTGATGTGCGTGTTCATAACAAAGGGTGGAGTAGACTGTTTGATCTTGAAAGCTGAAATGTAATATTGTATGATTGTATTATTCCTGAGCATAAGCACATTTATAGGGTAAGTATTTTGATCATATTACAAGATGATTAAATTCACATCCTTATTTGGAGATCCATCTATTATGTCCACAGTGGTGTTGTCTGTAACAGATTATTAGGACACCAACCAAATATACTTAATTTAATTTGTCCAAAGTGTAAGCATATTGGCAAGCACAAACAGACCCTTAAATGGTTTTTAATTGGTTGATTTGCTGAAAGCTATTGCAAAATGCACTCTCTATAGGACTGGGAAAAGGGATAAAGGTGAGAATCAAAAACAATGGTCTAGCAGGTAGGAGGGTCTTTAGGCAGAAAACAACGGATGTGAAGTAGATTGGTGAAGGTGAAGTAGCAATCTCTCTGGGCCTCCATCTCCCACTTCAGGAAAACTCGGAAGTAAGGATTCAGTGCAGTAAATTCTGTTTACTAACAAGGGGTAGAATGACCTCAACAAGCAATTATCATAATTTAATACATAATACATACATTAACACATAATACACGTTTGTGTATAAGTGCATTATGTTTGGGCATGTTGGTATGGATGTGCATGTATGTGTTTCATTTCTGTTCATTTCTAGCTTCATTTCTGTTGCTGTGAGAAATACCCAGTCCAAATAACATTTGGAGAGAAAGGATTTATTTGTCTTATAATTTCAGATTACAGCTCATTACTGAAGGCAGTCAAAGCAGAAACTAAAGTCTAGAATTTTCAGACAGGCCTACTTGCTATTCCACACAGAATTACTTCTGATTGAGAAGTGTGTGTGTGTGTGTGTGTATGCGTGTGTTAGAATACAACCTTAGATTCTTAGGTGTCATTTCTCAGTTGACATCTACCTTGTGGTTGTTTTGCTTTGTTTGTTTGTTTGTTTTGTTTTTTGTTTTTGTTTTTGTCCAGACAGGGTCTGTCACTGGCCTGGAAATCAGCAAGTAGGCTATGAACCCCAGGGATCCTCCTGCCTCTATCTCTCCAGTGCTAGGGCTATAAGCATGCGCCACCAGCCCTGGCTTTTCTCTGAGTTCTGGGGCTCGAACTCATGTCCTTGTAAAGCAAGTGTTTTACCACCAGAGATATCCTGCTATCCCCAGGCATTTCTTTTTAAAATTCCAAGACTGATCCTTATTCTATGTGATTTCAGAAAAATGCTGTGAAGCCTCAGTCCAGTCCATGCCAATCAGACAAGTACACAAATTGCTTTTCTAAAGGCAGGCTCCATGTACTCTCCAGCTCTGCCCATTTTGCATAACGTTATAAGTAAATGACTGGTTCTTCTGTTTTACCACCTATAAGGGAGGACCAGACAAACATGGGGTAACAGTCTATGGCTGGAAGTTTATAATGCTATAGAATCAAAGAGAATGCTGTTTCTGGTCACAAGGAATCACAGGACCTGTGACATGCAGGGAGATAACCTTCTTTCCAGTGAGCCATCACGCAGCTGGGTGGCTTTTTAGTGTTTTCCTGAAAGACTTACAGGTGTGCCTGCCTTTTTGTGATGTGGTGTGTGTGTGTGTGTGTGTGTGTGTGTGTGTGTGTGTGTGTGTGTTATAGGGTCTCTCACTGATCCGGAGCTCAACAAACAAGCTAAGCTGACTGGCCAGTGAGACCCAGGATATCACAAAGACACATAAATGCACAGACCTGGCTTTTGAATCGTGTACTCTAGGGATAGAGCTGAGGCCCTCATTAGTGCAAGGCAGGTACTTCACTGACTGCCATCTCTGTAGTTCTTTACCATTTTAATTGTGCATTTTAGATATTAGGCCAAGAGAGTGATGCTTAGCAAGTGACCTACGTAAGGAATGGATCGCTGCTTTAAAGACAGCAGTCAGTTGAGATGCAACCATAGGAAAACAACTAGCAATTGGGAACATGACTCCTGTACCACATAAGGGATCCACCATCTCATCTACCTAAGGATTGCCACCAACTTTGGGCCTCCATGTGGTAGTGGGGAGTGGGGAGCGTTTTGTGTTCTTGAGGCCAGTTTGAATTCTAAGAGGTCATTAAAAAGAAAAGACCCAGCATCCCCTTCCCTCCTGAAAACACTGCTCTTCCTATCAAGATTTAGGTTCCTTGGCCTTTTGGTGCAGGAATTCACTGATGTGGCATCCACTGATAGCAACAGGCCTTTCTAATCTGCATAATCAGATACCGAGGAAAATATAACCAGTGCTGCCTGTCCCTGTACTTTGTCTCTCTTGCATTTCCAAGTCCTTATATTTATCCGAAATTCATGAGAATCAAGCGCTCAATAACAAATTTTTACTGGGGGTAAATTTTAAGGTTTCTATGATAAACATTTACTGCATGAAGTTTAGTAAATCCGGTAAAATCAGGTTTTCTTATGTGGATATGAAAAAAAAAATAATGCCTGAATGTTGTTTGCTACAAGGTGCATATTTTAAAATTATGTTTTATCCACTTAGTTTATATTAAAATATAGTGATAATTTGTGTAATAGATTTGAACTTTCATTTAATATTAAAAACCCCAACACTAATTTGGACACAGCACCCTTCCATTTTTTTCAAGTTTTAAATTCAGGCTAACTAGAGTCTTCCTTAGATAAAGAGCCACAAGGACTCTTTCTTGAAGGTCACAGTGATAGAGAATGAAGCTAACACAGTAGTCCTTCAGGGACCTGTTTTTCTTCGGCACTCTATGAGTAAATCTGATACTCTTGGAAGGTCTTGGGAAAACCAGATAAAACAGAATCAAGACAAAGCATCTTTCGAATAGCATGGATATGATTAAAGTCAGGATCTGGGATCTGTGTGACTACAAATCCCAGTATCATGATTACCAGGCTAGGGAGATGGCTCCATGGATAAAGGGCTTACCGTACAAGGGTGAGGACAGGAATTCAGATTCCCAGAGCCCTTACAAAGTCCAGCAGACTTGGGGATCACCCATAATTCCAGGGCACGGAGGCTCTGACAAGGAACTGCTCCCAAGCAAGCTGGCAAATCACTGAGCTCTGGTTTGGATTGAGAGATCGTGCCTCAGCGAATAAGGTGTGGCACAATTATGGAAGACTCCCAACATGCCACACAGACACAAAGTAAGAGATCAACACTAAATGTATAGCTTTGTTTCAGAACCCAATACACTCTTTTTACAAAAAGATTTATTTTATTTTCAATTAAGTCTCTCTCTCTCTCTCTTTCTCTCTCTCTCTCTCTTCTGAGGGAAGGGGGGCATGAGCATAAAAGAGGGTGTCCATGAGGTTAATGGCTTTGGATCCCCTTGGAGCCTGAGTGATAAATGGTTGTAAATCATTTGACTTGGGTTCTAGGAACCAAACTCAGACTCCTCCTTTAAAGTTAAGCTTGCTACCATCTCCTGGAAGGCATTTTGTACTATCATAGTGAGGTGGTTTGAATATGAATGGCCCTGAAGGCCAGTATGCCTAGAGGTTTAGTCATGAGAGAGTGGCACTACTTGGTCTCTAGGAGGCATGGTCTTGTTGGAGCAAGTGTGTCACTGGGGATGGGCTTTAAGGTCTCAAATGCTCAAGCCAGGCCCAGGGCTTGCTCTTCCTGCTTGTTGCTGATCCAGATGTAGAACTCTCAGTTACTTCTCCAGCACCATGACTGCCTGTGTTCCCACCTGCAGACATCCCACCATGGTGATAATGGACTAAAATTCTGAACTGTAAGCCATCCTCAATCAAAGGCTTCCACTGATTAAGAGTTGTAGTGGTTATGGTAACTCTTCACAGCAATAGAAACCCTAACTAAGACAGCCAGGTATCATTTTTTTTGCTCTGAGGACCTATGATGGTAAATGCTTCTGTTATATTTTCTACTTAATGGAATGTGACATTGTGAACTGTCAACTTGGCCCAATTTAGAATCGCCTGGGAAGAAAGTCTCAAAGATTGTGTAGATCAACTTAGACTGTGGGGGTTGCCTTGATTGTAAACTGATATAGGGGGTTTCAGTCCACTTCAAGCAGCACCATTCCCTATGTTTGGGCCCTGAGTTGTGTAACAATGGAGAAAATGAAGTCAGTATAAACATGTATGCATTCATGCTCTTGACTGTGGATGTGAGAAGCTGGCCCAAGTTCCTGTCCTGTTTTTTCTGAAAATGAAGAAATATAACCTAAAAATGTGAGCTAAAACAAGCCCTGTCTCCCTCCCAAGTTGCTTTTTTTCAGAGTATTTTTATCAGGCAAACTCAGGTGAACTAAAAGAACATGCAGCTGCCTATATTCACCTCCCCGGCCCCTTTGTTAAATAATGAGCTCTTTATATCTAACTCTGTGTTAAAGATCTCTATGTCTTCAGGACCACTTATAGTACCACATATACATCCTAAGCAAATTATTTTATTGGTGGGCATCTGTGTATGTGTACGTGTGCACGAGTGTGGAGGTCAGAGGTTGGCCTTGGCTATTATTCTTAGGTACTGTTCACATTTTTGTTTGTTTGTTTGGGTTTTTGTTTTGGTTTTTTTTTTTTTTTTTGAGACATGGTTTCTTGATGGTTACTAAAGCTACCAATCCAGCTAAGCTTGCTGGCCAGCAAGACCCAGTTCTCCACTTGCCTCTGCCTCCCCTGAGCTGAGATTACAAGTGTGTATCACCACATTCAACACTTTAATGTGAGTTCTAGGGTTCAAGCCTAGGCCCTCATGTTTTCAAGGCAAGCACTTTACTGACAAAACTATATCCCTAGCCCCTCAGTGCCTTTTGGTTAATAAAATGAAGTCACACATGCTAGCTGTACTGTGATTATGCAGGGAAAGCCTTGTCAGGTATTCTGAGCACATGAATCATGGTTTTAATAGGAAAAAAAACCCCTCCATCAGTGACTAGCAGGTTATAGGGCAGGTGACCCCCCCCCCAGCAAGAAGTTTTACTAGGCTACCCATAGTGTTGCAAAGCAATTGAATTGGGAGAATGGCCAAAATTAAAAATCATAGATGATGTGCAGAAAGCCTTGCACATCCAACCCATTTAAATTGTAAAGCATTAGTGACACCTGTCCAACATCTCCATGGGGGCCTATGGGACCAAGTACACTGCTCCATTTCCTCCCTCCCTCACGTGGCCTAGCATGCAGAGGCACCTGAGTGGAGGACACAAGAAATTTTCCCTGTTTCTGGTGAGATCATGGTTTATGTGGTGCTAACTATGCTTTTTAAAGGAATTTGTCCATATTTGGCTGTTGTCTTAGTCAGGGTTTCTATTCCTGCACAAACATCATGACCAAGATGCAAGTTGTGGAGGAAAGGGTTTATTCAGTTTACACTTCCAATTGCTGTTCATCACGAAAGGAAGTCAGGACTGGAACTCAAGCAAGTCAAAGAGCAGGAGCTGATACAGAGGCCATGGAGGAACACTGCTTACTGGTTTGCTTTTCCTGGCTTGCTCAGCTGGCTTTCTTATAAAGCCCAAGACTATAAGCCCACAGACGGTACCTCTCACAAGAAGCCCTGCCCTCTTGATCACTAATTGAGAAAATGTCTTGCCACTGGATCTCATGGAGGCATTTTCTCAACTGAAACTCTTTTCTCTGTGATAACTCCAGCTTGTGTCAAGTTGACACACAAAACTAGCCAGTCCAATAATGGTGGAAGGAACATAAAACTAGATCAGGCTGAGTTTATTGATGGGTCCTCTAAGTGGAGATTCTAGGTTTAATATAGAAGCTCATACAGTTAAAAAAGGTGTCAGAAGTTTGTTTGAATGGTTGGTGGAAGCTTTTATCAAAAGACGGCCTACTGAAAAGGAGTTGGAGATTCCTGATATCCCTTGGCTTGGTGTTGATGAAGGGATTTTTAGGCTCAGGGAAATTGCAATGCTAGAGTGGATACACTGTGTAAAACCTAATTCTCCACAATGGGAAGGCCCAGAAGACATGCCCTTCACCAATCCTATAAGACACAAACTGGTGAGGGGCACCAGCACATTTGAAGAATTTTGTTCTTGCCCTTTTCCTTGTGACAGACCTTAGGGTTGGAAATGCTGCTGCTCAATTAGATGAATTAAATGCAGTGGGTTTAATTGGGCCTCGAGGTAACAAGGGCCAGGTGGCAGCATTGAATCGCTGGAGACAAGGTGATCATAGTTATTATAATGGACAGTGTAGACAAAACAACTTTTATAATGACATATATTGTGACAGTCAGCACAGGAGAAGTGAAATCTATAATGGCATGACTCGTTCATACCGTTGGTTCTGGTTAATCAGTCATGGTGTTTCCAGGTATGAAATACATAGGAAGCCTACTGCATATCTGTTTGATCTGTATAGCAGAGAAATTCTCAAACAAATGAAAGAAAGGCTACATTGGATCCTGGCAAAAGGCAATCTCGGCCAGCGAATCAATTTCCAGACTTGAGCCAGTTTGCAGACCCAGAACTCCTTGAACGAAGGGATGGCCAGGTTCCCCTGAGGAAGGATCTTGATAAGTTTTCAGTTAACACCTAAAAGTTTTGCTGTTAGTCTTTCTCCAGTTCTTCCCCAGAGGGACCTTCGGCCTTTTACAAGGGTGATTGTACACTGGGGAAAAGGAAATAACCAGACTTTCCAGAGTCTATTGGATATTGGCTCTGAATTGACATTGATCCCAGGAGATCCCAAGAAACATTTTGACCCTCCAGTTAAAGTAGAGGCTTAAGGAAGACAGGTGATTAATGGAGTTTTGACTGATGTCTGACTCACAGTAGGTCCAGTAGGTCCCCGAACACATCCTGTGGTCATTTCCCCAGTTCCAGAATGTATAATTGGAATAGATATACTTAGAAATTGGCAGAATTCTCACATTGGTCCCCTGACCTGTGGAGTGAGGACTATTATGGTTGGAAAGGCCAAATGGAAGCTGTTAGAGTTGCCTCTGCCAAAGAAAAGAGTGAATCAAAACCAGAATCGTATTCCTGGAGGAATTGCAGAAATTACTGCCACTATCAAGGACTTGAGAGATGCAGGGGTGGTGGCTCCCACCACATCTCCCTTTAAATCTCCTATCTGGCCAGTGCAGAAGACAGATGGATCATGGAGAACAACAGTTGACTATCCAAAACTAAATCAGGTAGTAACTCCGATTGCAGCTGCCGTACCAGATGTAGTTTCGTTACTTGAGCAAATTAACACATCTGCTGGTACCTGGTATGCAACTATTGACCTAGCAAATGCCTTCTTCTCAGTACCTGTCCATAAGGACCACCAGAAGCAATTTGCTTTCAGTTGGCAAGGCCAGCAGTATACCTTTACAGTTTTACCTCAAGGATATATTAACTCTCCTGCCCTGTGTCAAAACTTTGTTAGAAGGGATCTTGATCATTTGTCTCTTCCACAAAATATCACATTGGTGCACTGTATTGATGACATTATGCGGATTGGACCAAGTGAGCAGGAAGTAGCAACCACTCTGGACTCATTGGTAACACATATGTGTATCAGAGGATGGGAAATAAATCCAACCAAAATTAAAGTACCATCTACCTCAGTGATATTCTTAGGAGTTCGGTGGTTTGGGGCATGCAGAGATATTTCTTCCAAAGTAAAAGATAAATTATTGCACCTGGCCCCTCCCACCACCAAGAAAGAAGCACAGTGTTTAGTGGGTCTATTTGGATTCTGGAGACAGTACATTCCTCACTTGGGTGTGTTACTCAGGCCCATTTACCAAGTGACTCAGAAAGCTGCTAGCTTTGTGTGGGCCCTGGAATAGGAGAAGGCTCTTCAACAGGTCCAGGCTGTTGTGCAGGCTGCTCTACCACTTGGACCATATTATTCAGCAGACCCGATGGTACTTGAGGTGTTGGTGGCAGCTAGAGATGCTGTTTGGAGCCTCTCGCAGACCCCTGTAGGTGAATCACAGAAGGGACCTTTGGGATTTTGGAGCAAATCTCTACCATCATCTGCAGACAACTTTATTCTCCCTTTGAAAACAGCTCTTGGCCTGCTATTGGGCCTTAGTGGAAACTGAACGTTTGACAACAGGACACCAAGTTACCATGCGACTTGAACTGCCCATCAAGAGCTGGGTGTTATCAGATCCTCCAAGTCATAAAGTAGGATGTGCATAGCAGCAGTCTATTATCAAATGGAAGTGGTACATCCATGACCAAGCCTGAGCAGGTCCTGAAGGCACAAGCAAGTTACATGAAGAAGTTGCTCAAATGCCTATGATTTCTACTCCCGTAACAATACCATCAGCTGCCAAGCATGTGTCTATAGCCTCATGGGGTGTTCCCTGTGATCGGCTGACTGAAGAAGAGAAGACTAGGACCTGGTTTACTGATGGCTCTGCGCGTTATGCAGGTACCACTCAGAAGTGGACAGCTGCAGCATTACAACCCCTTTCCTGGACAACCCTGAAAGATACAGGTGAAGGAAAATCTTCACAGTGGGCATAACTTCGGGCAGTACACATGGTATTACAGTTTGTTTAGAAGAAGAAATGGCCAGATATACAATGGTGGTCAGGGACTTGAAAAGATCATGATGGGAAAATTGGTGAGAAAGACATCTGGGGAAGAAGTATGTGGATAGATCTCTCCAAATGGGCAAGGAATGTGAAGATATTGGTGTCCCATGTAAATGCTCACAAAAAGGTGACTTCAGCTGAGGAGGAGTTTAATAATCAAGTGGATAAGATGACCCGTTCTGTGGACAGCCAGCCTCTTTCCTCAGCCATCCCTGTCATTGCTCAGTGGGCACATGAACAAAGTGGCCATGGTGGTGGAGATGGAGGTTATGCTTGGGCTCAACAACATGGGCTTCCACTCACCAAGGCTGACCTGGCTACAGCTGCTGCTGAATGCCAGATCTGCCAACAGCAGAGACCAACACTGAGCCCCAGATATGGCACCATTCCTCGAGGTGACCAGCCAGCAACCTGGTGGCAGGTTGATTACATTGGACCACTTCCTCCGTGAAAGGACATTTTGTTCTTACTGGGGTAGATACTTATTCTGGTTACGGATTTGCCTTTCCTGCACATAATGCTTCTGCCAAAACCACCATCCGTGGACCTACAGAAGGCCTTATTCATCATCACGGTATTCCACACAGTATTGCTTCTGACCAAGGAACTCATTTCACAGCCAGAGAAGTAAGACAGTGGGCCCATGATCATGGAATCCACTGGTCTTACCATGTTCCCCATCATCCTGAAGCAGCTGGTCTGAAAGATGGAATGGCCTTTTGAAGACACAGTTACAGTGCAAATTAGGTGGCAGGAGCATGGAGGGCTGGGGCAGAGTTCTTCAGAAGGCAGTGTATGCTTTGAATCAGCGTCCAATAGATTGTACAGTTTCTCCCATAGCCAGGATCCGTGGGTCCAGGAATCAAGGGGTGGAGAAAGGAATAGTTCCACTCACTATCCCTCCTTGTGACCCTCTAGGAAAATTTTTGCTTCCTGTCCCCACAACTCTAGGTTCTGCTGGCCTAGAAGTTTTGGTTCCAGAGGGGGGAGTGCTCCTACCAGGAGCCACAACAAACATTCCATTGAACTGGAAGGTCAGACATCCCCCTGGTCATTTTGGGCTTCTAATGCCCTTAAACCAACAGGCTAAGAAAGGAATAACAGTGTTAAGAGGGGTGATAGATCCAGAAAACCATGGGGAAATTGGATTGCCTCTCCAATGGAGGTAAGGATTATGTCTGGAGTGCAGGAGATCCCTTAGGGCATCTCTTAGTACTACCATGTCCTGTGATTAAAGTCAATGGGAAACTACAACAGCCTAATTCAAGCAGGATGACAAAAGATGCAGACCCATCAGGAATGATGGTATGGGTCACTCCTCCAGGAAAAGAGCCAAGACCTGCTGAGGGGCTTGCAGAGGGTGGAGGAAATACAGAATGGGTAGTAGAGGAAGGTAGTTATAAATACCAGCTAAGACCACGTAACCAGCTGCAGAAATCAGGGTTATAAAGTAATATGAATGTTTCTGTTGTATTTTGTTAAGAACATATTTGTCTTCCAATTTCTTTAACATCAGTTGGTATTTAAGTTGAGATATTAAAGGAATGTTCCCAAGAGACATTGCCCATTGTAAGTTTATAAATGTGTTTGCGATTGTACGAGGAATAGTTATATCATGTTAAGTGTATTTATGACCTTGGTATTGTTTCATGTGGACATGAGATATTATTTGTGTCAAGTTGACAAGGGGTGCATTGTAGTGGCTATTTCTGATTGTCAACTTGACTATATCTGGAGTGAATTACAATCCAGAATTAGAAGGCTCACCTGTGATCTAGATCTTGAGTATGGAAGACACAAGTTTCAGGTGTGGTGGTACGCACACCTCTGATCTGGGCCACACCTGCTGCTGGAGATCTACATAAGGCCATTGGAAGGAGGAAGATTCAATCTTCTTCGCCATCGAGCCTTGTGGGACTGAGCAACTGCTAGATCCTTGGGTTTTCATTCACAGCTGCTGCTGACCATTGTTAGAAAGTTTGACTACAGACTGTAAGTCATTAACAAATTCCCTTACTATATAGAGACTACCTATAAGTTCTGTGACTCTAGAGAACCCTGACTAATACAGCTGTTGTCTAGGTTTAAGAGACTATGAAGACCAGGAAAGTGGGTAGCTTCTATTTGTACCTTAAAATCTACAGAAAGAGTACTTGGTGTGGAGTGACTTCAAATTCACACCCAGGAAGCAGCAAGACAGCACGTGTCACTCTAGCCAAAGACTTGCCCCAAAGAAACCATGCCCCACAGCTACAGACAGGGAGCCAGTCATGCTAAGACAGAGGTCCCATGCCAGGTTATACAGGCACCAGACAGAGAGATGGCAAGAGAAAACACCGAAAAATAGCGTAAACCACAGTAAGAACAACAAAACAGAATTTATTTAAAGAGGAGAAAAATTTCCCCTAATCATCCCGACTTCATGGTCGGGTGAAATTTAGATATCTACCTTCCTCAGTTGCCAGATACAGAATCTTGCTTGTACATGTGTGTACATATTCATGTGTGCAGGTATATCAGTGCAGAGGGAGTTCATGTTCACATGTCCAAGTGCTTGCGATATTGCACAGGTATGTGTAGGAACGTGTGTGTGTGTGTGAGGGTACCTATGAAGTTCCATGTGGGTCAGGGCTGATGTGGGGGGAGGGAGGGGATTATGTCTGTGTGGCATACACGTGAAGCAGCATATGTATATATATAGGTGCATGTGTGTGCATATGCACATGTGTACTGTACATGTGGAGGCCAGGGGTTTACTTCCATTCTTGTTCCTCAGGATATCATTATTTATTGACAAAAGATCTTTCACTGAAGCAAATAGGCTAATCTAGCTTACCAGCAATCCTTTAAGGGGTAACCCTTTCTCTGCCTTCTTAGTACTGGGATTACAAACAAGTATCACCACACAACATCTTTACATGGGTTCTGAGGTTTGAACTCAGGTCCTCTTCCTTGCATGCATTGCAAACACTTTTCCAATTGAGCCTTCTCCCCAGTCCACAGGCATAGTCCCTTAAGAACCTCTTGCATCCCTGCCTCCATGGCGTACGCTCTGAAGCCATCCCTGTCTACCTCCTCTCAGCAGGCAGTACACTCATCCCATGGGTTCACTGGATCATTAATTCACCATCAGCCATCAAGGTTTACTTCTGTTTATGTTACATGTGGGAGGATTGAAAACTTCCTATGGTATGGGTCTTGTCCCTGAGAAAATATAAAGGCTCAGTCAATTAATCAGAGAGTCTCGGTCTCAGAATACCTCTGCCTTCCATTGCAGCACTGACCATCCTACTCCAAGTACAGGATTTCATCCGTGCACAGGAATGTGGAGCAGCGCTAAGCATCCTGATCATTGCACAACACCGAGTCTCTGCACAGGAATGGGCTATAAAAAGGCCTCTCATTTGCTTTAAGAATGACTAGTAGTTCTGCTGAGATGGATAAAGTGTGTGCCACGCAAGTCTGAGAATTCAGAGCCTCAGAAACTCAAGTAACTGCCATTTGGCTCCTATGATTCCAGCTTCAGAAGGTAGTAACGAGGGATCTCTAGAGCAAACTGATTGGCAAAACAGCCTCTATATTCAATCTCTGGAATTGACTGAAAGTCTGCCTCAATGAATAAGGTGAAGGAGCAATTGAAGATGATTCCTGACCTCAACCTTGGGGCCACACATGTTCGCAAACATATGCACCCCCCACATCTCTCTCTCTCTCTCTCTCTCTCTCTCTCTCTGTGTGTGTGTGTGTGTGTGAGTGTGTGTGTGCGCGTGTCTTTCCTGCCTTTGCATAGCATGTTCCTCTGGCTTCCAGGTAAACTTTCCCCTATACTCTGACCTCACTCTGAGGCACAGCTTTCTCCCCTAGGCCTTCTGCAGACCCTTGCAACTTCAGTTCCTACTAGTACTACAGCAGCCCAATGGCTTCAACACATCACTTTGTTATAGGCTGCATCCTGCAACACAGGCTCCGAGGGACAGAACTTCCTTTCCTAAATCCCTGGAGGTCACATGCTTTTGTTTTTTTTTAATAGAACTTTATTCAGTTTGAAGAAGTTTTTTCTTACAATTGTGTATAGACTGTTGCCTGCAGAGGCTAGAAGAGAACATGAGATCATTTGGAGCCAGGATTATAGGTTTCATGTTACCAAGTGAGGGTGCAGGGGATGGAACATGGGCTGTCAGCAAGAGCAGCATGTAACTGCTGAGCCATCTCTCTAGCCCTTGTTATATAATCTTATTTTAAACTTCATTTCCTAATAGAAATAACAGAAGATGTAATCCATACAAATCATTAGCTAGAGGATCTAAGAGAGTCATTCTGCAATAGAAAATGGCTACTAGTGTTTAAACAAAATCAAGACAACCTAGTATCTTGAATTCATTGGCTGATTCATTTGTTATCATTTTAAACACTTTGAAAATGTCTAAATTGCTTCATGCTAAGTACATTTAAATTTTAAATTAAAAGTTAATTTTTAAAACTGTTATCTAGGTAGATATTCTTTTGTATGGTTCCTGGGCTTTTCTCCTATATGAGCTCTACACATATTTTGTCAGCTCTGAGATGGGTTAATTTTGCTACCCGGATAATAAAGTTGTCATTCAACATTAAATTGTGGCTATTTTATAATGTGCTTTGTTGAGATAATACAGAGATCTGACACTTTACTAGGTAATTTGGTGCTTCTGTAGATCATAAAATTCTCAAGATATTGATGCCTGTGGTTTGTTAACAGAACAAAGAGGGGTGACAGGGATGAGATGGGATGGTGTAGCACTGTGACCAAAGAAATGGCAGACACAAAGGCACAGGGGAAGCAAAACCTACCATGCCCTCCATGGAGTGACACTATTTATTCTTCGCACAGGGGGGAGAGAGAAAGAGAAAAATGATACCATCAAGGGTGAAGCAAGTCTATTAAGAGTCTTGGCTGTGCTATGAAGACAGAAAAAAAAAAATCACTTTCTGCCCTAACCCCGAAGATCCTTTCCCATCTTCTCTATTGGTTCTTGCTTGATCTGAACTGTCATCTCGTCATTGAAAGTCTGACCCTGGAGAAGCTGTGTGATCTTTCAATGTCCCTTATCTCACGGAGAGGCCATTTTTGGTCCTCTGACAAATTAATATCTTTCCGGTGCTCAGTGTGTGAGTCAGTATCCCTGATGGACACCCTCCATATGTTTTCACATCTGACTGGCACTCATAATGGCACCACCGAAATCCTCTGATGATGCTGAACATCAGATTCAAACTGCCAGCAGCTATACCACCACTTCCCCCCAACCCTAGGAAACTGACCCCCCTCCACCTTGAGGATTTTTCTAAATTAGACACCAGAGTCACAGGGATAGGAGGATGACATCTCTGTAACGGACATTCGAGTAGCTAAGGGGCAGAGCTGATCCATTCCAGAAACTCCTAAAGTAAACTTATGTTGGCAGAGTGGGAGCCAGGAGGTACTCCAAACTCTGGGGACATTTCTAGCTTCTTCTGTAGACTCCTTCTTGCTCAGGAGCAGTCCTGGTATAAGAGAAGAGAAAGCTCCTATTGTCTGAACTTGACAACTGCTGAAATACTCTTGCCCTCCATGTCCTTTGCCCATAACTGATCTGCTGATTTATCACATTATCACTATTTGTGTAGGTGGTGTGTACTTATGATGGGTTCTGGTGTGTGCTCACATGTGTGAGGGCACACATGCCTATGCACATACATGCTGAGTCTGAAAGAGGATGTTTGATGTATTGCTAAATCACAGTTCACCAAGACAACTTACATAAGAGACAGAGTATATTTGGATTCATGGTTCCAGAGGGTTATGGTCCACAATGGTAGGAACAGGATGGCAGAAGGAATAGGAAGCTGAGAGCTGAGGGCTCATACCTTGACCACAAGCAGGAAGCAGAGAGAGTAAATGGAACTTGGCTTTTGAACCTCAAAGTCTACTCCTAGTGATATGCTTCCTCTAGCAAGGCCATATCTTCTAAACCTCCAAAGTGTCACTAACTGGGAACGAAGTGTTCACAGGTGGAGCCTGTGGGAGATCGCATTCAAACCACCAAAATAAACATATATTAAGAGCACATACATATATACTCTTAAAATGTGCTGGATCAACAGTTGAAAATCCATGAATTGAATATAATAATTCTTTGTCCAACCCAGAAAGGACAAGCTTAGATAGTCCTGGCAAACAGTCAGTAAGTACAGATCATGTATGTATTATGAATAGTGACACTGGCTGTGGAAAAGAAAGAACAGAACACTGACAGGAGAGGTCTTGGCCTCAAAGAGATTACCGCTGAACTGAGTGAGACTCTGAGGAGAAAGGGCCATTGGGTTTTCTAGGAAATTCTCCACTGTCACAGGAGATCAGAATTTCATTATTCTATACAAGCCCATGAACTGCTCAGTCATGGGACATAGATAACTAATACCCATATGGTATCTAGTAGTGGGAACATGTGAAGAGGACAGCAATGACTGTGAAAATGCCTGAGAGGGTGCAACATGGGCTGGCCTTCAGTGTGTGTTGTCTGTGAAATGTGGCAGTGAAGAGTATGAAGTACTCCTCTCAAACTAGGACCGGCAGATTTATGTACCAGAGATAAGGATTTTGAGAAGAAAAGCATGACAGGAATGTGGCCTGGTTTTATTTCTGTTGCTGTGAAAAAAGCATTGTAAATAATACATCATTTAATTACTAAAAGTAACTTAGAGGAGGAAAAGTTTATTTAGCTTATACTTCCAGGTCCCAGTCCATCACTGAGGGAAACTGAAGCAGGAACCATGGTGGAATGCTGCTGGTAGGTAGACTCTCCAGCTTAAGCTCAGCAGCATGTCTTACACAGCCTAGTATCACCTTCCCAGGGAATGGTGCTGCCCATAGTGGGCTTGGTCCTCTTAAATAAATTAGCAATTACCTAAGGTAGTGAATAGTCAAGAGAATCCCTCCAGATATACTCACAGGCTAACGGACAGATACAATTCTTCTGTTGAGAGCCCTTTTCCTAGGTGATCAAGATGACAATAAAAGCTGATGAGGAAAGAATGAGTACAGAGTTTTAAGACCCTGTCATCTCATCGTATCATCTGACATAATAAACTAAAAAAGGGGACTAGCTAAAACACGAACTCTTAAGAACTAACGACAACTGTCCACACCTTGGTTCTGAGCTGTCAGACCCTCTTTCCCTTGGTGTGAGTAACAGATATAGCAGTATTCTTTCTATATCCATGATATGCATATGGGCAGTAGGACATTTTGAAATGCCAATCAGAAAGCACAATAACAACAACAACAACAAAACAAAATAACTGTCTCTGTTTGAATATATGAGAATAAAATCCTATCAGAATAATGGTGACATAGGCAGAACACAGAAGAGAGGCACAAAAGTTAGATGGCAGGAAACTTCTAGAAGTTATAACAATGTGGGCCTGAACCGAGGAAGTTTTGAGATGCATCTGGTCACATGTGGGCCTGTTCATCACTTAGAATGTGAATCTAAATCATCATCTTTGGGCAGGAAAGATGGTTCTGTTGGCAAAGTACTCACACAGCAAGCATGAGGACTCAAGTTCAACCATTAGCCACAATGTAAAGGAATCCAGGAGCAGTAGTGTGTACTTGTAATCCCAGAGCTGGGGAAGCAGATAGGTGGACCCCCAGGGCTCACTACCAATTCTACTTGTTGAGTTCTAGGTCTAGAAGATACCTTGTCTCAAAAAATAGAGACAGCTGAGATTGTCTGTTGGCTACCATGCACATGTACACACGCACACACTCACACATGCATGCGCACCATAGTTCTTTTGATTATTCAAAAGTTCCCTAAAAAGGGAGAACCAAATGGAGGCCAAACTGGGTACTGATGAAATCAGTTTCATTAACTTTCCAAATTGAAGTCTCCCCCTGTGAGCTGCAGCTGTGGGGCTTAGCTTCTCTCCACATATATCCCCACATACACAATGAGGCAGTGCTCAGCCCTACCTCACAGGATTATGAAAGATCAGATCAGCACAAGCTCTGATGTAACATGGTGATTTCTACATGTTTGTTCAGTCACATTTTGTTATAGCCAAAGATGGGCTCTTGTTTATAGGCCTTATTGGTGGAGTCTTCCTTTGAGGATCTGGGTTACAGCTCAGTGGTAGAGTGCTTGTCTTATGTATATAGCCCATAGTTAATACGTCATTCCTTAACAAACAAAAGCCAAACAAATAAGAAATTAACAAATATTTAAGGAGCAGTTCACATGCAGAATCCCCTACATTTAATATAATTCACTATTGCCTGTGATTTTCTTATAATTAGAAAGCAATATTAATACAATCCTGACCTCCTTGATTCCATTTGCCTTTATAGAGAAGTTGGAAACACTGGGATTTGTTTTACAAAAATAACTCACTGATACCCACCATAGTTATTAGATAATGCAGTTTGTATAAAATTACAATTTTAATTTTAAAATCTTTTCTGTGAGGGCAGCTGCATCATAGTATGTAATATATAGAGATCTGAGGACAACTTGGGGAAGTCAATTCTTTTTTCCATTATGTGGGTTCTAGGGATTGACGCCAGGTTGTTAGGCTAAGCTAGTTTGCCAGCCCCCCATTATTAAGTTTGGAATTCCATAATTACCGTGATGTGTATTCTATGCCCAAACTGAGTTACTGAAATAATTCATTCTTGGTGAGGCTCTAATCCAATGGATGAGAGAATGCTAGGATAACTGACAGGGAGCTCTACCATAGTGGTCAGCAGTTATGAAATAAATAGGGTTTCTCTGTGTGACTTTCTAGAAGAGACATTCTCCACTGACTCATCTAGCTTTGGCTATTTATAGATTCAGACAGGACAGAGATGCCAGCCCCTGACACGACAACATCAGGAGTTGATTTTCTACACTAATTTCTCAGTTCTTTAGAATTTAGTTTGATTGTTATCTGAATAAAGAAGAGTCTCCTGAACCTGCTTTCCAACCACTTCTACTACTGGAGATATCACAGTACAAACTGGAATCAAGAGGAGGCTCATTACCAAGCTCCACAATTTAAATTTTAGGTTAGTGCTCACCAGCCTCAGAATGGACAGAGCTGTGTTCAGTGGTTGATGGTGCTTTGTTTGGTTTGTGGTATCACTAAGATGCCCTTGACATCCTGAGATCAATGATTCTCCTGCCTAAGTCTCCTGACTGCTATGACTGAAGGCAGGAACCACTGGGCCTGATTACCCTGTTCTATTTGTAAGTTACTAGAAACTGTGAGCTAATTTTTATATCCATTCTTTTTTTAAAATTGGCTGTGGCTTACAAATGCCTTTTCCTGACATACAATTTATCTAACTAAGTCACCATGAATTTAGCAACCATCTTTCTACATTGCCTTTGGGGTGGCTACATCACATGGTTAA
This sequence comes from Rhynchomys soricoides, assembly GCA_019843965.1. Classification (NCBI taxonomy): domain Eukaryota; kingdom Metazoa; phylum Chordata; class Mammalia; order Rodentia; family Muridae; genus Rhynchomys; species Rhynchomys soricoides. Next base: position 2,643,599 of record JADRCH010000032.1, on the reverse strand, counting down.
AAATTGTTGAGCTGTCTTCAGAGGACAACTAAAACAGTTTTCTAAAACATAAAGGAAATGACCTGATACCACAGGGAGAACTCTCTCTAGGGTCCCCAGGGAGCAGCTGTAGGGTCTGTAGTTTTTACAGTCAGGTATACACTGGCCAGTTTGTTGCAGTTGTACTTTCTCACAAAGCCTAGACACACTCTGCACAGCTACACAGGATATCAGGCATCCATATAAAATGAGAAATTTTCAGAAAAAGAAAGAGCACAAAGTTCCCTTATGTTTATGCAAATCAACCTCCCAACTCTCAGGCTGGATTTACTGCTTATTCATTCTCCTATTCAACAAATAATTACCAAGTGTCAATAGGTGAAAAGCAAGCTCAGGTGGGTTCTCTTTTATCTGCATGCTGAGTACATGTTCTCACTTAATCCCCAAAGCAACATCAGAAAACTATGTTGTGAGCGAAATAATTAATAGATCAACAGCAAATCCTGCTACTTCCTCTAAGAATGACTATGACACACAGGTGTTAGACAGCAGGTGTTCTAGTTTCATTTCTGTTGCTGTGGTAAAATATCTTGACCAAAAACAATTTAGGGGAGAACATGCTTACTCTGCCTGTTATTCCAGGCTATAGATCATTATTGTGGGGCAGTCATGTCAGGAACTTAAGGCACCTAGTCATATCAAGGACAATGAATGTATGCATGCTCTCTATTATAAAATCTAAGGACCAAACCAATGGAATGGTGCCACTCACAGTGGACTGGGTCTTCCCACATTAAAGCAACACAGACAGCCTCATAGACCAACCTGATCTAGACAGTCCCTCACTGAGACTCTGTTCCCAGCTACTTGTAGCTTAATTTTTCAAGTTGAAAATTAACGTTAACCATCTCATTATACTCTATCACTGTTCTTCATGGGTCTCTTAACAGCCTGTCATGACTGTCAACTTGACATTAACCTGGACACATCTGGGGGAAAGGACTCTTAATTGAAAAAATGCTTCTGTAAGATTGGTGTCTATAGGGTATTGTCACAATTAATGACTGATGCAGGAGGGTCAGCCACATTGTGGGCTGGTGGTCCAGGCTTCTATGTAAGAAAGCAGAGCAAGCCATGAGGAGCAAGCAGCAAACAGGGTTCCTCATGGCCTCTGCTTCAGTTCCTGCTTCCAGAGTTCCTGCCTTGAGTTTCTGCCCTGCCTTCCCTTTATGATGGACTGCAACTGAGAGGTGAAATTTGTGAAAGAGGTAAGAGTTGGTTTTGGACATGGTCTTTACCACAAGGGCAGTGGTGGCACATGCCTTTAATCCCAGCACTTGGGAGGCAGAGGCAGGTGGATTTCTGAGTTCGAGGACAGCCAGAGCTACACAGAGAAACCTTGTCTCAAAAAACCAAAAAAAAGAAAGAAAGAAAGAAAGAAAAGAAAAGTATATGAAGACACAGGCCACCTTTAGCAAGGATTCCTTATTGCAAGATGGCTCATGAAGTGAAAATTCTTTGGTGAAGCATATAAACTTTGATAACTAACATCCAATGTATAGAGCCTGAGGTCTGTGGATAGTCTGATCATCTGCCCTAGCCACTTAAGTATGCATGTCAGAAATTTGTGAGGGCCAATGTAAAAGCTGTACTGTCTCTGGCACATGTGTTTACTATACAAATAAACCATCATGATTTATAAACAGGGACTGCAGATCCTTAGACACTGTTCTAGAAGAGCCTTGAGTTAGAACAAGCAAAACAGGAAAAATTCATGAGCAGGCAACAGCTGTTAAATGTAATTACAATATCAGATCTTGATTGTAAAACTGCAAAAGAAATGGAGCTTCTCACAAATTCATGATCCCCAATGACAAACACTGATGGTGGTCTGGTCCAGGAAACAAAATGGAGACACATGGTTTCTCCATGTGGCCTGCCAACAACTTTTGAGTCATAAATTATAAATTATGTTCCAAAAGATAAACCAGAAAGGAAATTAATTTCTGAAATGAGATCTACTTTGTAATTCAAAGAGCTCTCCTATTTGAAATTAGGGGTGGGGCTAACTCTAGATACTGTTTTACTGTTTCCTTCTATGAACTGCAGCCTCTCATCATTCCATAGAGGAATGTTTATGCCAAAATGCAGAGAACGGATGAGGAACTCAACCACTGAGAAAACATTTCAAGGAGAATTTCCAATGATGATGGAAATGCTTTACTTACATACTGTTCAATGTAGTATGCACAAGGTTTGTGCTCCTTGGTATGTTTCTAGTGGAGCACAGGAAGCTAACTTTAGCTTTATAATGTGTGAGTGGGGGGGGGGGGAGAAAACATCCTCAGGTGATGTTCCCCATGCTGCCATCCATCCTTTGGAGAAAATGTCTCTCTTTAGTGGCCCATACTTTGCTGAGCTGGTCAGTGAGCTTCAGGGCAGTGATCTGCCCTGCTAGAATTACAGATGTGTGCCACCATCTTTATTTTTAGAAATGCTCTGAGGATAGTGCCCCATGCTTACAAACAAGCAATTTACACCCTGAATATCCCCCCAGTGTTTAGTGTAAAAATTTCACATAGGAATTTAAATAGCCAACCACAGACCACAGACAGTGGTTTTGCTGCTGGCCAGTACAGTCTCAAAGATCAATAGGTTCATGGTCTATCAGATAAAGCAACTTGTGAGTTGCCTTTGACAAACTGTTCAGGCCCCTATCAATCTGCATCACTGTCTCTGGCAGCATAGACCAGAAAAGTTCTGAGTAGAGTTCATGGGATCCAGTCTGAATAAACGTGTACATTAAGAACAGCACAGTGGGCAAGAGCAAAGGTTAACCCTCTAGCCTCCTGTGCCAATCACGTGTCCCCCACCTCATGGCAATTCTATTATGCTCCCTCAGGGTTGATTTCAAAATAAAACAGTTCTGAGCAGGTTGGGAAGATACCTAAGGGCAGGGTGTAGAGATAGCTCTCAGACAAAGACCCTGGAGAGTTGCTAAGACACAGCCAGGAAGTGTGGTGAGAGGACCAAGGCTCCACACAAAGCCACAGGGTGCACAAATCCCAGCTGCCACTTGCGTAATAGTGAGCTCAAAGTAAAGATGTGTGCTTCAGTGTTCTCTAAAACTTCCTTGCTTGTCATAGAATGCAAGGGGACAATGATGCTCCCTAGAGCTGTCATACCCCAATTCCGTGTCGTGCTTCCACTTAGCTTACTGGAGAGAACGTTCTGTGGTGTGTGTGTGTGTGTGTGTGTGTGTGTGTGTGTGTGTGTGTGTTCAAGTGTGCATACCGAGGCCAGCTCTAGGTGTTGTTCCTTATGACACTGTCCTTGTTATAGGAGACAGAGTCTCTTGCTTTTGTCTGGAACTTGCCATTTGGCTAGACTGGCTGGACAAAGAGCCACCCTTCTCTGCCACCTTAGCACTGGGAATAGAAGGCCATGCCACCACACCTGGTTTTTTAAATGTAGGTTCTGGGGATTAAACCCAGGTGGTCATGCTTGTAAGGCAAGCATTTAGTCGACTGCAATTGTGGCATCTCTCTAGCCCAAAGGATGGACATGTCTCATCTTCCCTTTGCCTGTGTACTCTTCTTTGGAGTTTTTCTTTATGAGAATGTAACTTTTCAAAGTAGAGAATTTGAGAGACAGTCACTTTTAAGGACACCATCTGAGACATCAATGCCCTGGGATTTTGGTGCAATATGCCTTACACCTGGGGAGGCTGCCAAGCTTTGAGTGCAAGCAGCTTCCTGTCAAGAGCTTTGGAGGAGCAAATGCTGTTTTCCACATGAACACATACCTGGAGGAGCACATCAGAAGCCGGTCTGACTCGCTGTTGGAACAGGATGCTGAGCGCTCGGTTCTGTTGCTCCAAGTCAAACACTCTTGTTTTCAACTTTACACATTCCTCCCTTAGATCCTACAAAAAAACATGAAGAGGGAAAAGAAAGTCTGACAAAAAGATGCCTCTGCATATTACAGCTGTAATTTGCATGATACTTCAGACACATTAAGAAAAACTATCATTCTATTCTTAAAGCCTCCAGAAAAATAAGTCACGCAGAACATTTTCTTCCATGGACCATTGTCTGATGGAATTGATAGGTCCAGGGAAGACCAATCATACAAAAATAAATAAAGCACCTTGAAATCAGAAATGCATTAATGCAGTACACTATTTTTGAAGGCGGTAAATCTTAGTGATATAAAGTCAATTTATGTTTCTACCTATAAATTATGCTTTTTCGATGTCTTTATAAAAGCAATCATAAAGTACAAATCACAAAGACAACACAATTTTTACAATGACGAACGAACCAATGAACTAAAGGAGCTAACTCTTTAGATGGAGCCGCCGGTGTCATTTAGGGAAATGAGTTGAGATTCTCAGCACTGTGACTCATGTAATCACTGAAGCATTTAGTGGAAGGAGTGACTCTGAATGAAGGTGTGTGTGTGTGTGTGTGTGTGTGTGCGAGCTTTCATGTATATGCAAGAATATGTATGTATGCAGATATAAAAACACATGTATGCAGATAAACTTCATGTGTGTAAAGGAATGAAGGCAAATTTGGGTGTTGTTCTTTAGGTGTCATCCACTTCAATGTGTGAGTGAGTGTGTGTATGATAGCTGTATGTATATTATGGTGGAGGAACAAACAGGACAAAGGGTGTCCTATTAGCAAACCCCAATAATTCTCTTATTTCTGTTCCCAGCAGCTCTGGGGTTACAAGCACAGCTATGCCCAACTATTTACACAGTCTTAAGGATCAAACCCAGGTCTTCATGAATGCACAGCACATATTTTCAGGCACCTCACCACCTTACCAGCTCTCACAGTGTGTGTGTGTGTGTGTGTGTGTGTGTATGTGTGTATGTTTGTGTGTTTCTCTATACTTTATTTTCTAGAGTACCACCCAGGAAATTTGGTTGGCGGAACAGCACTCTTAGGTCATTGCTTGACACAGAATGAAAGCAAGATCCTGAAGACTTTATAAAGTTAACCAATAGTTTTCAAAGCAGCTGCATTTGAGGGGTTTTTTTTGGTGGGGGGGAGGGGAGAGCAGATTTGCCAGTGGCTTAGACCTTGCTTAGTAGGCTAGGCAGGTAGCAAGTCTTAGAAATACGTGTGTTTCCACATCCCCTGTGCTGGGATAACACGTGTGCACCACCCTGCCTGCCTTTTGCACACACATTCTGGGGTCAAGTTCCTTATCTTGCAAGGCAAGTGTTTTTCTGATTAAGCTATCTGACTAGTCACAAGTGAAGGCATTTAAACTACCACTGTATCTTACCTATCCTGCAAACAGGTTGTCTAGGGGCACTTTGGACTCAGTCTCAGGGAGGGAACACAGTCAGTTATCCCTTTTGTGCCACTGTTGGAAACAATTGCTTTCAATAGTTTGAGTACTTCCAAGACCTTCTCCCCAGCTCATGGTCAGGAAAGCTGCTGAATAGAGCCTTTGGGGACTCACAGTGGGGCTGCCTCCCTCCCAGGCTGTGATGACAGTCCTTTGTGAATTCAATGGTAATACCCTCTCTGATAAGATCCAAACTTAAAGCTCAGATTCAAGGCTCTTCGAAATCTGGCCTCTTCCTACATTTCAAGGCCCAACCACTACTGACAGCACTTTAAATGTCCCTTTTTGGATCCCTTACCTGGCACCCATGGTGACTGTTCCCTTGTTTAGACCCCATCAATCCCTCATTGCCTCTGCTGCAACTCTAAGCATAAAGCACTTTGTGTTCCTGTCATCTTCCTGTAGATCTGTCCTGTCAGCTGACACATCCATAAGAAGAAAAGACACAACACAAGCACGGTCCTTTATCTACTCTCTTGTAATGCACCACTGCATACAGTATGAGCGTAGTAGATGTTGGTGTTTATTTCTTGTGTTTGTTATAAATGTTAAGAGATGATGATGTCAAATCCCCTGGTAACCTGCATAATACAGAGAACTCAGGGGTGTCAGCACGTCAGGTAGGTGGATACCTGTTCTCTGCCATGAACAGTGATGGACTCACATAAGCCCTGAAAGGCAGGGAGAGCACCGGCAGGCAGGAAGGACTATTTTCCAGAACTCAGGGGTTATCCACCTTTATTAAAAGACTTTGTGTGAATGTGTATGATGTGAGGTGTGTGTGTGCGTGTGTGTGTGTATGCTTATCTGTGCTTGTTGGCATACATGAATGTGCATGGAGATCAGAGGACAATATGGATTATTGCTCCTCACTTTCCATCTTCTTTAAGACAGGGTTTCATTGCTTGATGCTGACCTTGACTGGTCCTGGAGCTTCTGGGAATTCTCTTCTCACTGCCTCCAATCTCCTCAAAGGAGTGCTCAGATTTTACATGCATATATTACTATGTTCAGCCTTAAAAGGGTCCAGGACATATGGACACATGTGCACATATTTGAGAGGCAAAAATTTTACCTACTGAGCCATCTCTTCAGCCATATCTAACCTTCTGAGATTGTGATATGAGTTTGTCGGTGTTCACAACTATCTTGAGACATAGGTAGCTCACAGCTTGGGCATTCCTAGCCTACATGATAGCGATTAGAGACCAGTACTATATCAACCTTGGTCTATATCAGCTTTGGCCTCTAGAGATACAGGGCTGCTGAGGCTGAGTGTGAACAGGCACCATCATACTTTGAAGCATGGGTTCTGTTTATGGGGCCAAAGAAATCTTTGTGAGCATTGCTCCCTGTACACTGAATGCCCTTTTCATCTTTTCTGGTTAAGTGTGTGAAGCCCACGAATACAATGTTTCTAGCTGATCCATGTCCCCAGATTCGTGGTTGGAATGAAGACCCTAGGAAGACAGTGCAGAGGGCAGAAGCGTGTATTCTGTGTACAGACACTCCACCATTTTTAAAAGGCATCCAACCTCTGCTTATCAGTTATGCTAATTTCTGTTGCCAGCATGCACCTGACACTCTCTGCTCTCAACGCTAATTGTTTTCACTACTACTAATTAAGTAATTAATAAAACCTGACTGTGGGGCAGATAAATATTAATAGTGCCCATTGGCCGGGAAAACAGAAGCATTCTGACTCAAAGGAGGCAACAGGGAATGCACACAGAGAGGTGTCAGTTCGTAAGGAGGAAGGGGAGCGGGAGGCCACAGCGTTGAAACCGCCCAGCAGCACAGGTGCAAAGCTAGGCAGTTCTTCTGGAGGGTAAGAGAACAGAAATAAAGATATCTTCTGTTGAGATTTTATTTTCCCTGCTTTTTGGATGGGTGTGTACAGTGCATGGGTAGAAGTCAGAGGACAATGCGAGCCCTTTCTCTCCTTCCACCAAGCGGTCCTAGTAACTGAATTCAGGTCATCAGGCTTGACGGCAAGTGTCTTTTCCCACTGTGCCATCTCTCCACCCTCTACAGAGAGTTTTTATACAAACCCTTGAACTTCAGTGGCCACGTGTACCATTTAAGGAGCAGTGAAGATTAATCAGTGGGAACACAGGCATGAAGCCTGGGGACAATTTGATTGTCAAGCCCAGCACATGGTGGGAGGGAAATGGCTCTTTGATGTTCACATGCCCTTCTTGTTGGTGTGGCTGGGTTGTTTCATCTGGGTGTTGTCTTAACAATTCTTGCTAAGACTAATATTGGCTTAGGATTGCTCTTAAAAGAACAGAAACCATGGGAGAGAGGCTTTTGTATGTCATAAGAGATGACACATCTTAAAACTGGATTATTTAGAGCTATGGCTCAGCAGTTAAGAATATATGTTTTTTCAGAGGACCAAGTTCAGTTCCCAGCACCTATTTTAGTGAGCTCACAGCTCCCTGTAACTCTAGTTCCAAGAGATTCAATACCTTCTGGACTCAGGCACTGCACTAACATGTGTATGCACACACACTTGTATGCATGCACACTCACATGCACGCACATCCTTGTATGATATTATTGGTGAATGATGTAGTTGCTTTTACATTTTTGTTTTCTTTTTAAATTATTTGTGGCGCACGCATGTGTGTGTGTGTGTGTGTGTGTGTGTGTGTGTGCATTTGAGAAAAAGAGAGAGAGAAATGACAGGCAGAAATCACTGACAATTTCTGTCATATCACCTGTACCTACTACATCTGTCTTTGAAATTAATTTTTTCACTTGCATGTGGGTTGCTTTTATTCCCCCCTCAATTATTTTTGTTTTGAGATGGGCTCCTGTAGCCCAAGCCCTCTATATATTTAAAAATGACCTTGAACTTCAGGGCTTTCTGCCCCCTCTCCTGTCTGTCAGGACTACAAATCCTGTGCCACCGAGTCAGGCTTATGCAGTACAGAGAATGGAAAGCACTGTACACTACATAAGCCCTCTACCCACCAAGCTATATCCTCAGCTCTGTTCTGGTCATAATTGAAGATGAATCTCTGTCTTTTTTTGAAGCAATTTTAGGGTCCTGTAGGAACCAGGAGGTGCATGTTTAGCAGAATGTGACCCTATGGACTCTCCAGAAACCCCTGCATGGCTTCCTGCTTGGTGAAGTCCTTATGACATGCTGTCCTGTGGTGGCTTTTGTCTGTGAGCCTAAACATCTAACCTCACTGCAGTAGATGGATGTGTTTACCAGCCATTACATTTATTTTTGTGGCTACTTTTTGATGCTGACCTAGGACAGTGCTTTCTTCTGCACTGCACAAGACCCCTGAGGCACCATTAAAGAGACAAGAAGAAGTGTTTTGAGGGCTGAGCACAGGGTTGCAGAGGCTCTCCCTTCGCTGCGGAATAAAGTGAGCACAGAGCAACCAAGAAATCAAAGGTTTCCAGAGACAAGGGTGCCTAGGCACACTGTGGCAGAGATCTGGGTTTATCCACTAGCATCTTATTTTTACCTTCATCCACAGTAAAAGAACCACCAGTTGTCTTCCGGACATCTTCCTACAGTGGAAACCCGCTTACCAGTTATAGTGGGCGTGGCCCTGTGATTAAAACCCTTTCAAGGAGATGAACTCTTGATCTATGGAAGCTTCTAGTTATCATCTTACAAGATATCTGGGGGCTAGTGAGATGGCCCCGTTGATAATTTTTAAGCCAGTACTCATGTGGTGGAAGGAGAGCTCCTCTGAGGTACATATACATGCTGAGGTGAGTGCACACCCATGCATATAGACAGACAGTAGGTAAATAATGTATGTAAAGGTTTGGTTTGTTTTTAAGATAGCTGGTATGCTACCCTCTACAAACCCTTCATTTTTTTTTTTTTTTTTTTTATTCTGATGATTGGAATGCAGGCACAATGACTAGAGCTAAAGCAGCTATTTTGTACCATTAGTCAGAACTAGGAATTGTGGCCTCATCACACAGGAAAAAAAATGAGAGAAGTCAGAGAGATTATGGACTCAGAGTGATAATATCAACCCTACACTGACTACCTAGGACTTATTAATGAGAAAGAGACAGTCTTTTAGCTACGTCAGCCAGTTGTCACTATTTTACAAATCTGTTCCTTACAACAGAACCCAATCTAAATAACAGAATTGGATGTCTTTATTTGCATGATGTTGATATCAAATGTGAAATAGTTAATAAATGCTTGCTAAAGGAAAAGTTACAGAAGTCTAGCAAAAATACTATCATAGTTTCTGTGCAGTATTAATTTAAATAATATTTAAGAATATCTGCAAGGCAGGGTAGATGTCTGATAAATTTCTTTTCCATTAAGACACAATAGCACAAATTACTTGGTTCTTCACAGTCACATGCTTCAGGGGATGCTATAGAAGCTGGGAATCTTTTAGAAAAGTTTATACTTTGAAGAAATTGTTAGAATAAACAAAATATGAGGGAACTATAGTTTAGACTCAGTGAGAAGTGGCTAGGATAAGAATTACTGAATAAAATGTACAAAATCTGTCAAATCTGGGCAAACATGTATTTACTCACTCTGGCTGTGATTCCCAAGGTTAATATAGACTGTCCACTTGACAGTATCTAGAATCATCTATGAAATAAGTCTTTCAAAATGTCTCTGTGAGGATTTCTAGACTAAGAATATCAAGATAGGAAGACCCTCCCTACATACAGGATAACCATTCCATGGGCTGGGGTCCTGGGCTGTATATGAAGGAGAAAGCAAGCCAGGGCCAGTACTCATCTCTCCAATTACCAGTTTTGTATACAATGTGAACAGGTGCCTCATGCTCCAGCCATTATGATTTCTGCATCTTGATGGACTGAGTACTGGAACTGGAAGCCAAAATAAACCACTCTTTCCTCAAGTTTCTTTGTTCAGATATTCTGTCACAACCATGAGGAAAGTAACTAATAAACAGTTCTGAGTCTGTGCTCCTATGTGTGGAGGCTGAATGCACAGATAGCTGGAGAGATGATAAGAGATTTTATGTATATTTTGTATTGGTTTAAAAATGCCACCCAAGTAACGCTTCTTACCTTCTTATCTCAGATTTCCTCCATGATCTTGAGATAAAAGGGTGTTATCCTCATACCCACTCCATAGAAAATGCATTCAAGCTTTAGTGAATTAGAACACTTTTATAATCTAAAGACCTCTTGTTGAGTCCAAGGCCCCTTTCAAATGCTGTCCCCAAGAAGACTTTCTTGTCCTAGGAACTCGAGTGACCAGCAACTTCTTTAGTTTGCTTCTCAACATAAACCCAGCAGTCTGCTATTCCTTTTTAGACCTTAAAAAGGTTTCTGTGCTGGTCAGTTTAGTTCTCAACATGACCAACCTAGAGTCACCTGAGAAGAAAGTCTTAATGATGAACTGTTTAAATTAGGGTGGTCTGGGTGCATATTTATGGGTGCTGTCTTAATCTCTAAGTGACATGTTCCAGCCTTCTGTGGGCAGTTCCATTCCCTTGACAGGGAGTCGGAAGTATAAGAGAGGAAGTATGAGAGAGCTTACATGTCTTTACTTCCTCTGCTCTTGACTGTGGGTATAATAATGTCAGTTCCTGCCTTGATTTCTCCACATTGGGCTGTAATCAGGAATTTTAAGCCAAATAAATACTTTCTTTGATTTTTTTCAGACTATGTGTCACGGCAACAGACGTGAAACTAGGACAGCTTCCTTTCATTTACTCAAGAGCTTAAACTGTATGAATAAATTAGCTATGCGTTGGTATTGCTTCATATGCAACACACACACACACACAAACACACACACACACACACACACACACACACACACACACACACACGGGGGGGGGGGAGACTTGCAGCTCCAGTCTAAGCAAACAGCAAATAGCCAAGTTCCACCACCTCTGTGATCATGGTTGCTTAGCAATGTAATGGGTACTCCATTCACATTAGTACTTCAAGTAAAAGGCAGAAGGCATACCTACCTTTTGAGTGAGTAGAGCTCGGACAACTTGGCTGGCTACCTATAAAAAAAGAAATCGTTGGTTATACCAGACCATGAACACACACTCATCTAACAAGTCCTTCATAGCTTCTAGCTGTAACGAGCCCTCATGATCGGTCCTCTTCCCTCTACCTGCAATAGATCTTTCTCTGCATAACAAACATGTCCTTCTGGGTAATATTTTACTATATCCAAAGGTGACCTTGTGGCTAATTATGATGATTCAGCTGGGAAGAAAATTCACACCGTGACTTTCACATTTCCATATTTGGGGAAATAATCTCTTTTCATATGTATGCCACAAAAACTACAAAAACAATCAGTAAGAGACCCCATCCTAATGATCTGTGCACAGTTTCCCTGCATCGCTGGTAATTATCTCTGTTGATAGTTCTATTCCTTACCTGTCCTACTGAGTTTAAAATGGCTGGCAATAGAGAAAGATATGCAGATCAGAATAGGGCAGCCCATTTCCTGTGTGGCCCTTGTCGTTCCTCTGTCTTCCACTACATCCTGCTCTAGTGTTTGCCACTTGTAATAGAAACTGGTAGTTGTTAAGTTATTCCACAGTAGAAAAATCCCATCTTTGACTATGGGTACACATCTCAGCTCTCCTTTCTTCCCATATGATATAGTTCCAAGATATAAGCAGACTATT
>JADRCH010000032.1:2547858-2631605 GCA_019843965.1 Rhynchomys soricoides | reverse complement strand
ATAGAACCTAGCTCTACAGCTCATGATGATATCCTCAAAGGACCAAACAATCAAACAGCCTGCATATATGCTATGAAAAGATTATGAAATCAGTCTTAGTATCCATCAAATGAATAAAGAAAATGTAGTATATCTACACAATGGAGTATTATTCATCCATAAACAATGAAATCTTGTTGGTAGTAAAAAAAAAATGGCTAGAATGTTAAATGAAATAATTCAGACTCAGAAAAGATAAAATAGCATGTTTTCTGTCATGTGTAGAATCAATATTCTTAATAAAGACATGAGATTGGATGGAGGGCTATTTGGGAAGAGGATCGACAAGATGGAGGAAGAAGGAAAAGACAGAACGCCATCAAAATGTGTGTTCTGTACATGGAAGAAATGCTATAACAAAACCTTCCACTTTATATTATTCATCTATTATAATTTAAAAATGATTGTTGGAACAAAAGCAGTTATTTTGACAACAAGCAGCATAAAGCATATTTAGGCAGAAAAACAGAGAAGGCCTTGTAGTAATCTTGTCACGGTTTCTACTGTCTGCTGCTGTACTTCCATTGATCAGGCACTGGAGAGTCACTATTATTCGAGTTTTTTGCAACATATAGCAAGCATAATTCTTAGCATTATATAGTCTATGAGGCAAGGTTGGTATGTATATCTGCCTATCTTGAACTCCCTATGTAGCCAAAAAATGACCTTGAACTTCTGACCTGGGATTACATGCATGTACCACCACACCTGGTGTATGTCATGCTGGGATGGATCACAGGGCTTTATACCTGCTAGTCAAGCACTGTATCAGGGGAGTCCTAGCCTGAGCCACCACTAATGTCTTAACAGAATTTTAATTTTCCTCAAGCAACTTGGGACCTCAGAGAAAGCTAGATTCCTCTTCAACCGAAGACAAGAATCATAATTACTCTAAGCCAACATTGGCATTCCAGTCCATTTCAGTGCCTACTAGAGGGAAAAGCATGTAATGTTAATCAAACTAAAACCACATGTAAACCTAACAGTGTGTCTCTGAGTTTTCAAAGATCTGGCAAGCCCTCCACATAGTTCTTCAGTATTTCTCAATGCATGTATTAAAATCATATTTTAATTGAAGATTTAAATACACAGTTAGGGATGTCTATTGCTAACCTTCAGTATCACCCTGAAGTTATGTACCATATGGATACTCTTGTTTAAAATAATTATGATTAATTAAAGTAAACAGGCAAGGTGTAGTGGTCTATGATAATAGACCTAATCCTGAGGTGGTTGAGGTAAGATCTCAAGTTCAAGAACAACCTGGGCTCTATAGGGAGATCTTTTCTTCAAAATCAATATTAAGATTTAGAAATTAATAAGTTATACATGCTATATATACAATATAATTTGTATGATACTGTGTGTGTGTGTGTGTAAAGTACATATTACAAAACATTGCCTGTCTAACTGAATCTGATAAACATTAAAAACAAAGTTAAGGACCTAGAACCGTGGTTCTGTAGGTCATGACTCCTTTGGGGTCCAATGACCCTTTCACAGGGAATACCTAAGGCCATTAGGAAAACACAGATATTTACATTACAATTCATAACAGAAACACAATTACAGTTATGAAGTAGCAATGAAAATAATGTTATGGTTGGGGTCACCACAACAGGAACTGAATTAAAGGGTCACAGCGTTAGGAAGGTTGGGGTCACCACAGCAGGAACTGAATTAAAGGGTCACAGCATTAGGAAGGTTGGGATCCACTGGCCTTGAGAGATATTTCAGTGGTTAAGAGGGATTGCTGCGCAGTCCTGTGTACTGAAGGTCAAATTCCCAGCACCCACATAAGGAATAGGATATGCATGTAAACACCTGTAAACCCAGCGCCAAGGTGGGTGGAGATGGGAAAACTGATGGTGCTTACTGGCTTCTAGTCTAGCCACAAAAAAGAAAGCTCCCGGTTCAGGGAGAGACTATGTCTCAAAGGCGTAGGTCGAACATGACTTCTGTTCTCTTCGTGCAGTTTTAGGGGCAGGCACCCCTACACACACACACACACACACACACACACACACACACACACACACACATTCATACAGAAACACATGCACAAATGAAAGAATAAATGAAAACAAGTAAATACTTAGATACTACAGGATATAAATTACACATGTTTGCATCCATTTCTCCTTCAGTCATTCAGTATGAAATTTCTAAACATCTACCTATGAAGCTCGACAACTGAGGCATGGCAAGGGTATAGCAGGCTGGTGGTTACAATCACACCATTAAACATGTCACATGGTGTACATATGTTGTCACTATGGCGATTCTCAGATTCAGCCAGAGACTGTGGGGCAATTTTCATCTACTTTTGCACTGGGTAACACATTTATTTTGGGGGATGCTCAGCTCTGTGCGCCTGATTCTCATCATGGAATATTTTGTGTGTGAATGTTTTCATAGGGCTTAATTGTTTCTTGATTCAATATTGACAAAACAACACATTCTTCATGACAGTTGGCTACCAGCAAGTCTCAGAGAAAATTAAAACATAAGCTTGCACTGAGTTTTGGGCAGGAGACATTTATGCTGCAAGAAGTAAATAGAATCAAGACTATCCATAATTTATTAGTTAAAGTGTATGCACAAAAGGTATTTTGCCCACTCAAACCTTTCCAAATTTACCTTGTTGACATTAAACAAACATGGAAAGTTTTTCACTGAAACCAAATAGCCTTGCCTTTTGTATACCTAAAACGTGCGGCTGTGTGTGGTATGCACCATGCATTTGGAGGCAGGAGACTGACCTCAGGTGGTTTCCCCAATCACTGTGCCTCTTAGGTTTTTGAGTCAGAGTCTCTCATAAAAGCTGGGGAGCTTTGATTTGTGCTCCACACTCTGGCCAAGGGTCTGCCAACCTCCATCCCTAGCCCTGTGGTAAAGTACACAAAAATGCACCTGGTGCTTTATGTGGGCTCTGGGGATCAAACTGAGCTATGCTTGGGTAGCAAAACATTTTACAGACTGAGACCTCTCCCAAATCTTGGGAGTTTTTAAACATTCATTCCAATTTATAAGTACCCGAGAGTTTAAAGCCAAACAGTACATCACCTCTTTTACTGTTGGCATCTGAAGGTAAATAGAAGACTTGAGCTGTCTATGTAGGCAAAACTGGAGAACAATACACAGAAGTTAATTCAAACCATAAATAATTTACTTAAAAAAACCTCAAGACTTGGATTTGATTTACATGCTCATAAAACTGCCGAATATCAATATTTTCTTTTCTTCCTCCAAACTGGTTGCTCTCTTAAGCCATTCAGTGTTAACAGTGGTCACATAAAATGGCTGTATCTGTGATTTAATGGGGGACACAGAGTAATATCCTACCCTTAACAGCTCACGGGAGGAGATACCCTATATCTCTGCAATCCAGCTCCTTGCCTGGTAGGCTTACTGACTCTGCATTGGACACTGTTCCCTCTGGCATGCTCTTTGGACAGATGTTTGCTTTACCTGAAAATTGAACAATATTTCTGTAGCTGCTGACACAGAGGTGGAATCACCAGAAGGACTCAGGGGATCTCTGTGGATGGGAGGTATGAACGCTTCCCTCTCTACAGTCAATAAAGATGGCTTCTTAGGCTTCGTGCTGTGTTCATGCCTACCCCTCCCAGGTGCACTGACAGAGCAAATGCTGGCATGTGGTATCTTCAGTCCTGATGATGCCTGGGAAGAGGTACATTCAATCCCTAATAGGATCACATGATGATGTCTGGGACAGGCCTCTACCCATAAGGCTCTCAGAATCTGCCCTCAGCTCTTTGGTAGCAGATAATCACATACTGCCATGCCCAGCTAATGGGAACAAATCACTACCAGGGGTACCCGCCAGCTTCTCTCAGAAGAAAGGCAGAACAGCAGCTGGCCTGGGCCGGAGGGACCAGAGGTACAGGGAGTAGAGCTGACAGCACTTCAGCTGCAGGCTTGTGGGACAACCTGGCCCAGGTTTTCTGTGGAGACTTCCCAGCTCTGGGCCTAGGAGACAATGCAGAGCTGCTTCTTTCCTCTTCAGTGGGAATTCTGTCAGAACACTGATATTTCCACCCACAGAATGCCTTAGCACTCCCTTGCACTAAATGCCAAGTAAACCGCAAGGTTTGCTGCTGTCTCCACCTCCTCAGCATGGGGACTTTCGGGCTCACTAGCATACCTGGTGTTTGTTTGTTTGTTTGTTTGTTTTTATGCAAGTGGTCCTTTTTCCTCTAGGTACTTGCCTTCCAGAGACAGAGGGAGAAGGTAAGATTGCTGACCTTTCTGTTATTTGAGTCCAAAAGAGCCCCCTCCTGGGCTGTGTGAGAAACCAAGCTAGGGAGTTTTCAGCTAGTTCTTACCTAGTTGACCAGGCCACCAGGATCCCCTAGGGTGGAGGGTTTAAAGCTGCAGACTAGTCCTTAGAGGGGAATGAAAAATCACTGAGCCTAGACTGCAGTCCCCTGTTGCCTACTGCCAGCCTCCCTGGCTCTGATGGTAGACTTCATCTTACAAAGCAAATCTTACTTCAACAAGGTCACTACCATCTAGTTGAAAGCAAGTGTGTTTTTGAAAATGCACTTCGGAGGCGTTTCCTGTCTTCTAGAGCATTGGTTACTATAAAGAGGCAGCTTAGGACAAGAAGGGGAATATTTGTGTATGGTCACTAGAAAGACTTGAATCCAGAGGCTGTGGAGATGGCTCAGTCCAGAAAGTGCCTGTCTTGTAAGGATGAAGACCTGTGTTCCACCCTTAGATCCCCCTTTTTAAAAGCCAGGCATGTGGCTAGGGATATGACATGGAGGTTAAAGTGAAGCCAAAAAAAAAAGTATGGGAATGTGAGGACCAAGTGTGGATACCCAGAAGCCTATGCAAATGACAGGGGGGCATGGTAGCCCATCAGTAATCCAAGACTCATTAGTTGGAGAGAAGGGATCCCCACAGCAAGCTGCCTATGGAGACTAGGCATACTGGTGACCTATGGTTTTGATTGAAAGACTCTGATTCAGTGATTAAGAAGAATGAACAACTGAGGATGATTCCAACATCAACCTTGGGCTCATGCATGTATTTACCTATGAAAATCTCAATCTCTCTTTCTCTCTGTCTCTCTCTCTGTCTCTCTCTCTGTCTCTCTCTCTGTCTCTCTCTCTCTCTCTCTCTCTCTCACACACACACACACACACACACACACACACACACACATCTCAAGTATGTTGGCACATGTAAGCTCAGCACTGGGGAGGCAGAGACAGGCTTATCCCAGGGGCTATCCTAGCCTACTTGGTGAGTTTTAGGCAGTGCACACACGTACCCCCACACACGTACACACACACACATGTGCACACACGTACACACATGTGCACACACATACCCCCACACACGTACTCACATACACGTGCACACACGTACCCCCACACACGTATACACACACACACACACACACACACACACACACACACACACAAACTTATATTTAGGTCCACAGACAGTTTGTGCTGCTGTCATAGACTAATGTGTGGTGAAAGGGAAAGACAGTGGCTTTCTTTATTCATAAAATGTGGGAACCATTTGAAGTTGGGAGAAAAGTGTGAGGTGACTGTGTAGTCAGAGAAGCCACCTAGGCTGGGCCAAATGTAGAGTAGACATTCTAATCAATGGCAAATGGCAGTCAGGAGATGAAGCTCAGAGAGCAGGCCACTTGTGTCATGCCAGAGTAAAGGAAATGAATTTTATCTGTAAAAGCATGAGGTGTGTGTATGCTCATGACATGAACGAATAAGTCAGTCACAACACACACTCTTCCCTTCGTTTCTGAGGGTTGGATTTTGAGACAGGTTTTCATGTAGCCCAAGCTGACCTCACACTCTCTAGGTAGGCAAAGATGACCTTGATTCCAGGGCATCGAGATACAGGTATGTACCAAGATGATGTGCTGGGGCTAGAACTTTGTGCATGCTATGAAAGCACTCTACCCAATGAGATTCAGCCTTAGCTGACATTTATTGTGAGTAAGAGTATTATCAGGTAATGAGAGCATTCCACACTCACTATAGTACGAGACAGAGCAGCTGTGACAATGTTTGACCCCGAGTCTTCCCTAGCCAGGGTCCATATGGCCTCTTCAAATTCAATTTGGTCTTTAAGTATGTCTGCTTGTTTCCTTCTGAATATTTATTCTTTGGACTGTTTATGGTTGGTGTGTAACAAATGCCTGTTTACCTCCTCTGAGGAGATAACGGAAGGCATTAGTCTAAATGCATATGTGGGATTGCAAGAAAACAATTTGGAAATTAATTTCCTGCTGTTCCCTCTCCATCCATTCATTTAGTCATTTAACAAACATGCATTAAACACTTCATGTGGGCTGAGAATTATATTGAACCTTGGAGTAATAATGGCAAACAGAATGGAGGCACTGATCAGAGGAATCAGGCCTGTGCTCAACTGAGCACCAAAGGCTGTGAAAACCAGGAGCAGGTATGTTCCTCTTGCATTACCAAGACGGTGATCTTAAAGATGATGTAGACTTCTGAAATGATATGTGCCTGAAAGGGTCCCAGTAAAGATTCCTAAGTTCAACCCAGGCACACAGCACCCAGATCAGAGAGACAGAGCAAGTTTTCTGTTTTAAAGACAGGGTCTCATGTAGCCCAGACTGGCCTGGAACTCCCAATATAGCCAAAGATAACTTTAAACTCTTAATCCTTTTGACTGTACCTCTTAAACATGGAGATTACAGGTATGGGCACAATAATTCAGAGTTTGCAGCTTTTTAGTAACACAGACATAATGTCAAACTTTTCATGTGAGCACATCACTGTAATCAGGCTTGTTTCCCGAGTGTCATCCACTTATGCCCCCTTTGTAAAGGCGTTACATGGCCATAGCCCTCAGGAGCCCTCCCTACAGCAGTTCTTAACCTTGGGTGGACATCATAACTCTCAGAGGACTTTCAAAACATGAGTGCCCCAGCTCCATGCCAGAGTAGAGTCCAACTAGATCTGGAATAGGACATCAGATAGCCGCCAGCATATTTAAAGATCCCTACGTAGGGAGCCGGGCAGACAACTCTCTGAGTAAGCGTTTGCAGTGCAAGTAGGAAGATCTGGGTTTGAGTCCCAGCACCCACCTAAAAACAATAGTGTGACAGTACATGTCTGTAATCTCCATCCTGGGGAGGCAGGGTCTTGTTAAGCAGTGGAACATGATCTGTGAGCTCCAGATTCAGAGAGCGACTCAGTCTCATAAAACAAGGCAGAAGTCAATTAGCAAAGACAGTGGCATCACCTCTGGTCCCCCCCCCCCCCCACGTTTCTCTTTACTGCTGTCCTGCCTCACTCTCCCTATCCACTGCTGACTACCATCCATTCCTGAAGTTCCCATTGCACCAGCAGCTTCTCTGACCCAGACTCCATGACCCGCTCACCTCCTCGCTTCTGCTAGTCTAACGTTTCTATGAGAGCGCAGAGCCCAGATGAGGGAGGTGACACTCAGTGCAGGTTTGTCAGTTACCGCTGAATCTATCTGAAAGCGATGCAGCATCAAGGGATGCTATCAGGTACACATACCCTGTACCTCTGTATGTAGAACAGTTGGCCTGGAAGGGGTTGTGGCCAAGGCAGTACTATGAACAAGTTGTAATTCACTGCTTGATAGCAGTCTTCCTGTCAGATATTTAGACTAAGAGAGTGTAGAAGCAACCTTGAAAGCTTCCAAACTCCCATAAAGCAATGAGGGGAATCCTTGGTGTGATCTTTCTACTCTAAGACAAAGAAGCAAGAGAAGTGAAGTTGTGTGTGTGTGTGTGTGTTTGTGCATGTGTACCTACCAAGCCATGGTATGTGGCTGTATGTACCTATGCATGCATACATACATACACACACACACACACACACACACACACACACACATTGGCTATAGGTATTTATGCATGTGGGATGCATATATATGTGTGTGGTGTATGTATCCATCTATGTACGTGTATGTATGCACCTCCCAAGCCAGGGTACATTAGACTGTATATCTTTTTATGCGTATATGTGTGTATCCATCTATGCATAATATCTGCCTATTTCTAATAAAGACGTTCTTTTAGCAAAAGCATAGATGGAATTTTAGATTCCCCAGTGTTTGCTCAAACCTCAACATGCTTTCTATTTCCCAGAAAACAAGCATCAGGGTCAAATGGATTGAGGGTGCTTTAATTCATGCCTTACCTTTGAGTATGTTTTATGCAACTTACTAGCAAGCAAATAAGTTACACGAGGCCTTACCTTGTTAGTTGGACTAATTAGTTTATAAAAAGCCTTGGAAAGATTTCCCACTTTGCATTACTACTACATGGAACTGCCCCTTCGAGAGCATCCTCTTACAAAGCTTGGAAACAGACAGTCTACCCTGTGCAATTAGTCACACAACAACAGGCATGTGTAATCAGAGGGTGGCATTTGTGAGGACAAAACACTTGTGTTGCTCAGAGGTGGCTCTTTTCTGTAAATCGCCTTGCTGGCAACTGTTAATTCCTGCAATTAGGGACAGAAGGGCTCTCTCTTCAAAAATCCTGCTGTCAGTGGAACCACAGAAAATGATTTCGAAGGAGAAGATGTTAGTTTGTCTGAGGTACCCTGGAGAAACCCACACAGCACAAGCATGCAGAACACAGGGGAGGCAGATGGCTCTCTTTGTATGCATATGTGCACTTGTGTCTGTATGAGCTTGCATCCTTGTGAGCATGCTTAGGACAGATGTAGACATGAGGTGTTTTCCTCAGTCAGTGCTCCAACTTAATTTGCGCAGGGGTTTCTCACTGAACCTCAAGCTCATCCATTCAGCTTAACTGGCTGGCTAGCAAGCCTCAGGGCTCCTCCCATCTCTGCCTCAATACCACTGGGATTAGAGATGTGTACCACTATACCTAGCTTTTTATAAGGGCTCTAGGGATTTGAACTTGGGTCCTCATGTTTGCACCGTACAGACTGTACCATCTCTATGGCCCAGACTCTGGTTTCTATGGAGACATGCTGTGAGCTTTGTGCTGGATGAAGAGTGACCCTAGGGAGAACTGTGGTCAGTACAAAGCTCTGTGATTTGAGCCCATGAATTTGGCTTCTGAATACAGGTCATGTCTCCCTGGAAATTTCTGTGCAAGAGGTGAAAGTACAACTTGACTCATCAATACTTTTAACTCAGGAGGATTACTGGTTCCTTTAAATAGCTTTGGATCTATTTGGTCTTGCTTGCCCTAGACTTTGACTGGACCAAGGGCCCAGGGAACAGGGCTGAGGAAAGCTGAACTAGCCCCATCAGAGTCTGTGTGCTAGCTTTTATGTCAACAACTTTCCTAATTGCTTTGAGTTCTCTCTGACTCTCTGTCATCTCTCTGTCTCTGTCTGTGTCTGTCTGTCTGTCTCTCTGTGTGTGTGTGTGTGTGTCTGTGTCTATGTCTGTGTTCATGTCTGTCCATCCAAGCAGAAGTCAGATGTTAACTTCAGGTGACATTCCTAAAGTACTATTTGTTAATTTTTCATAAGCTAGCACAATGGGTCTGCTGCCACGCTTGGTGTATTACATGGGTTCCAAGACTCAAACCGGGGTCCTTCTACATAATCCATTCACTGAACTATCTTTTCAGCCTCATTCTGGAGTTTTTGAATCCTGACAGGGCAGAGGGGCACAAACATTGTTTTACTGAATCAGCAATACACACGGCTAGAAAAACTAAACAAGAGAAAGGTTGACTATCAGGCACTTCTACAGGGACATCAGGAGGCTTTTCCAAAGACTTGTAAGTACTGAGTACCAGGGCCAGAGTGGTCAATGGTATATAAGACCAAGACTGCAATACCAGTGTATACAGACACCAATGAGAGAGCCTGCTGATGCCCAAATGCTGGATTCACCCTGAGAGACACCAGGATTCTGTGGATTAGGGATGAGGCCTGAAAGTGTACATTCATCCCAAGCTCCCAGAAGTGGCTGATCTTGTGGGGCTAGACAATAAACAACCACTGGGGTGGGTTTGAAGCTATAGACCAGTTGGCACAGGTTCCATTCCCCAGCATTACATAATGCAGGACTGTATTACATGTCTGTAATCCCAGCTCTTGGAAGGTAGAAGGACACAAAGATCAGGAGTTCAGGGTCATTCTTGGCCACATAGTGAGTTCTACACAAGTCTGTGAAAAACTACTGGTGTGGAAAAACTCTAGCCTAGAAGAAGCACTGATGTGGGATATCCCAGCCTAGGGGAAGTGTTAGTGTGGGATAGCACACTCTAGGGTAAGTGCTTGCGTGGGACTATACTGGCCTATGTGAAGAACTGGCTGAGGAGATGTCAGCCTAAGGGAAACACTGGTATAGGATAATCCAGCCTAAGAGAAGTACTGGTGTGTGATAACCAAAATACCTAAAACATTCATCCTCAGAAGGTAGAGACTATTATGCCTGTCTGAAGTAACAAAGGAGGAACATGGCGGTAGAAGGGGCTATATCTGCGATTCTGACTTTTGTACCTGCGGTCCAAGCCATCAACTTCTAGGACAGTGTCAAAGGTGAGAGAGGATGGAAGGGATGGAGGGGTTCAGAATACCAAAGAGCTCACAGAAAAATGGTTACCTAGCTGTTAGCAAGGTTAAAAAAACCCTGAAGGTATATTGGTCATCCCACCAATAAAATAAGTGAACAAGACAGCATTTGATTTTTCTAAAGCCTGTTCAGCTACACTCTAATAATCCTCCGACAGACTCTCATAGAATCTGTGAGAGTTTTAACACACGGAGCGGATGTGTAAAGAAGTCATTCATTTAAATAATGGCTCCCATCATGGTAGAGTCCCTGAGGAGACTCCGTGTAGCCAATGGTCCATTGCCACAAGAAGCAGCAGTGTGACTGGCCCCTATGCCTAACAGTGTAAGGAGGTGCTGAGGAGACTGAGCTCTCTGGGGAGGATTCAGTTCCAACCTTACCCCTACCCCCACCCAGACACTCTCTAAACACCCACCACTTTTGTCCTCACCTCGACGTCATTATCAGATAATATTTATTGAGTTTACTCATGCGTGGGGCTCTGTCTTCTTCTATTGCACTCAAATTTTCTTCCTGACTTCCCCTTTTCTTTTTGGCTTGTGCTCAATGTGCTGATTTCCCCCTCAGACTGCCAACTGTGAACACTGTCCCCACCCACTCTATTAACAATTCACTTCTCTGAGAATGCATCCAATTGTACACGCAGTGTACCCACAAGTGGCTCTTTCTCATTCAGGGCCAAGGATCCACGCTTCTTGGACAGAAGGAATTGATCAAACAGTGAATCATACCCTAAGTATGTTCAGGGATGGAAGACAGTTACTCAAAGAGACCACAGATGCCCTGTGAACATAGAAGGAAGGAAAGGGAAGGGAGAGATCAAGAGGGGAGAGGGAGAGGGAGAGGAAAGGAGAGAGAGAGAGAGAGAGAGAGAGAGAGAGAGAGAGAGAGAGGAGATATACATAGAGGGAGATATACACAGAGGGATATTCATACAGGAGAGAGAAATGAAAGTCAGAGAGTCATGAAGGGAAGGAGGGGGAGAAGAGATACAGAGACAGGAAAAAGAGAAGAGGCAGAGGAGAGAAAGGAGAAAGAGGAGAGAGTACAGAGAGGAAAGAGACAGGAGGGAGGGAGGGAAGAGAGGGGGATAAAGAGATAGGGAGAGGGTGCATTTATGCAGCAGGGGAGGCTAAAAACCAACTATTCCTCTGTGGACATCTGTTCGCACCTTCCCTTTGTTGGGAGAAAACATTACCATTCTGGGGAGCATGGGATTCACATGCCCTTGGACCTGATCCTTTCCAAGCCCAGCCTCTCCTCCACCCTCTTCCCCAGCCTTACCTCATCAAGACATCTCTCATACTGTTCTCTCTGATTCTCGTTTTCCAGTGCCAGTGCTGAATTCTCCGCCTGCAGTAAGAGACAGAAATAACACCCATAAATCAATGAAACGTTGTGTTATGTGACAACTCATTCAATATGGTTGCTAAATATACCTCCCCAGGACCCCGGGTAATCTCTTAGAAGTACCTTTGACAGGTTTGCTCTAAGTACTATTATAAGAATCAGAGGGATGACTCCTGTCTTTACAGGCTCGCTCACAAGCATATATTATGATTCTAAGAAATCAGAACTTGATATTCCGAACAAGTCGAAAATCAAATCATGCTCTATGCATGACCGTTCCCCAGAAGGATGTGAGTATTTATCTTATGCTATGAAAATGTAAGAAATGCCTAAATCTACGAAATTAAGATTTGGCATGGTCTCGGAGCCTAGCACTTGTCAAGGCCACAAAAATGAATCTCAGGCAAAGCTTTCAACTTGAAAGACGAAGTCTAGGTGTGATTCTTGGGGCTAGCCAATGACTCTGGAACATACACCTTGAGAGTGAACATACACTCTCTACCCTGCTTCCCCTAATTATAGTGCTCATGTTCCTTAAAGCAGTGGGCATGGGAGTGTTGATATGCTATTAGTCTCTTTCACTGTTGGAATAAAACAAGTTGACAAACTTCAGGGAGAAAAGGTGTGTGTGTTTCTTGCTCATAATTCAGGTAAAGTTTATAGTGGTGGGGATGTAAGGTAGCACCATGCCTGGCTTTTTACATGGGTGGTGACTGAGCCATCTCCTCAGCCCTAGAACTCTTAAATCAGTTTGCTAAGTGCAGTAGGTTTTGAGATGGTATACAGGTTACTGTATTTCCTTTGTAGCCTCTCTACATCTGGTTCAGAAAAATTCTGTTTGGCACACATGCATGTGCGTGCGTGCATGCGTGCGCGTGAGTGCGCATGCGCGCGCGCACACACACACACACACACACACACACACACACACACACACACACAATTTCAGAAACCATGTCGACTTCCCGCACACCGTCCCTCACATCACAATAGTCAACACTTAGCCACATCTGCTCAATCACTCTCTTTCCTTCTCATTCCTTTCCTGCATGATCAAAGGCAGGTTTCAGACAAGACCACATTTGTCCCTTGTGTGGCTTAGGGTACTCTTGTGCACAACCACAGGCTGGTTATCAATTTCCTGAAATACATGTGTACACCATGGTGCTATTGTCCAATCTCCTTATTTCAGCTTCAGCCTTCGACTGATGACGCCCTTTAGAATGAGTTTTTCTAGTCCACAATTCTTGTTAATACCCTGTACCCTTCGATCTGAAGACCTTCCGTTTGTATGCTTCTGACTTCCTCCCCTCCCCCTTCTTCCTTTCCTTTCTCTTCCATTCAACTCCTTTCCTACATTCAGTTCCTCTTCTCTTCCATTTTCCTCCTCCCCTGGTCCTTTCCTTCCTCCTCACCATTTGCATTTCTCATCTCTAGCATCCAATCCCTACAGTGAGCGCTGGGCTCCCACAGCAGGAATTTACTGGCTTGTTCCACCCCCACAGTGCACAGAAAACTGTTACACCAGGAAAATCCATGCTGGGGGGGGGGTGGCAATATGTTCTTTTTGAGAATGAAGGTATGAATCAAAATTCTCTGTTCATAGGTGACCAGTGACTTGGTCAGTTCTCTGCTCTCCCATCCAGGGGCTGTTAGGCAACTCATTTGTTTCTGACAGTATTCAAATTTAATTTCCCCTCTTTCCGAGTTCATTTTATTCTCTTGAATATATTAAATATTAGCATGATTACAGAAGTCAAAGCTACACTGAGAGGCCTGCGCAGTGAGATTCCCTTCTTCAACACTCCCTTTCGGTCCAACTCTTTTGTAGGCTTGCTGGCAGTTTGCTCTTTCCAGTTTTTCTTTCTTGCAAAGCCTCTTTAAAGCAGCATCTTTTGCCCCCTCGCATCTTCACACATTTAGGCATGACTGTCCTAGAGACTGGAAAAGAGAGTAGGGACAACTGTGGTGGCCAGTGTACACTGTTTTACTTTAGATATCTTGGGGAAAAGCGTGCAAGGAAATAAAATGGAAAATGAGAATTTATATGGGGTGCCTGTATCTCACCTCACATCAGGTTGCAGTAACACAATGATCGATCCATTCAGATAATTACCATCATTACAGTTTACGTTCCCTGCCTCACATTTACTGTTCTGACAATCCATTACAGCCCAGCAAATTAAATACAGAGAGGGTGCTAGCAAACACAGTCGCATTTATGGCCACTGTGCTCAGTTACAGAGACATGATTTAGTTGATGTAATCCCACACATCCCAGGAGACAGTCAAGATTTTAACAATTATACCCAGGATGCTAAGATGATCTTGAACTCATGAGTCTCTTTAATCCATTCATATTTATTAGAGATTCGGGATTAACCCACTTCCAAGAGGAGACAACGTGTAAAAATACAGAAAATTCTCTAATTAAGTGTGATTTAAAGGAACTGGATATTTATATAGACGAGTTGGGAAAAGATAAAGAGAAAAGAAGGGAAAATGTAGGCATCATTACCGAGAATTACAGAAATTAGAACATATCATGTTCTACTTTAAATATGCAATTAAGTCAGGGTACCCAGAGGACTCAATTAGAATCTTCAAGTCCATGTTGCTGGTGGATCTTTGTGTTTAGTTTTATCTTTCATACTGCTCAAAACCTTTTGCTAGATTTCATCCCTGACTGAGGATTTTCCATTTAGAATAGTGTGTTCGTGACTCCCAATTATACTGATCTCTGTAAGTTTGAGATTTCATTGCAAAATTTCTGTTTTTTTTAATTTTCATTTTTATTTGTAATATGTGTGTGAATTTGTGTATCTACACATAAATCTAGGTATATGGTGGAGGCCAGGCCCATAGACATTCTCTGGAGCCAGAGCTACAAGCACCTGTGAGCTAACAGATGTGGGTGTTGGGACCCAAACTCAGGTCTTCTGCAACAGCAGTAAGTGCTTTTACCTACTGAGGCAACTCTCCAACCCCATTCTGGTTATTTTTTGTTTGTTTGTTTATTTTTGTTTTAGCATTGTTTTCTAACTAAGAGTTTAGTTCTTCCTTGCAAACTAGTAGATGTGAAAAGGTTGGACACCTCAGTGCTAACTTTCAAAATACTCATGATTGCATTTTTATTATGATGCAAATGAATGATGCCCTAGCAGATTTGCATATGAAGAGACAGGAAGTCAGTCTTTAACCATAGCAATTCAGATGCTAGGAACTGAGCAGTTTTGCTAAACCAAGGGGATCATCTGGGAAAGACAAAGTATTTCATTTTACCTTCAAATCCTATCAAGCTCTCTTTCTTATAAGCCTTAGGACTTTCTTGTGATCACATTCCCACATCTTATAAGGTGGAAGAAAAGAACATTACAGAGCTCTCAGTTCTCCCTAAACTGTAGATATGAATCAGTCACCTAGAGAGAGAGTCACCTATCCAGCAGGTGCTGTCCCTGGGCCAGGTGCAGGCTTTTCTTTTCAATTAGATGCCAACAATTCAGAGACTGTAAATTTCTTTAAAAACAAACAAACAAACAAATAAGCTTACAATAAACACATCACAAGCTGTACGTATATTTTTTTCCTGGGTGAGTTCTCACAGTATAGGAGAATGCCAAGGAGGGAAGAGGAGAGGGGGTGGGTAGGTGGGAGAATACCCCCATAGTGGCAGGGGGAGGGCAGAGGGAATGGAGAGGTTCCAAAGGGGAGATCTGGAAAGGGGGAAACATTTGAAATGTAAATAAAATATGAAAAAATATATATATTAATAAAAATAGAAGCAAAAACAAAACAAAAAAATAATTACATCTAATGGCTCAAAAAGAAGCTGGAATCAGAGATGAGTCCCTGGAGAGTTTGGGGCGACTCTGTTTCATTTGCTGATGTTGTGGCACATATCGTTTTTTCCTCAGCCATTTTGACTGTAAATTTACATTTTATGTATCCTTCTGTAGGGACATACACTCACTAAGAAGTCCTAGGATGAGGATGACCGGATGGTTATACTGGTTAGTTATTATTGTCAGCTCAACACTAACTAAACTCACCAGGAAGAGGGTGTCTCAGCTTAAGAATTTCCTGGATGCAATATGTAGGGCTATTTTTTTGTTTGTTTGTTTACTGATTAATGAAGGAGGGCCCATCATATTGTGGGCAGTACTGGGATTACCTGCCAGCATATCCTGGGCAGGTGATCCCAGGCTGTAAAAGAAAGTTGGATGAGCAGGAGCTTTAGGGAACAAGCCAGTGAGAAGCATTCTCCATGGTAACTGCTTCAGGCTCCTGACTAGAGGCATTATTACCCTATCTTCTTTTCTTTCAGTAATCAGTGGTTACCTATAACCTGAATTAAGCCCTCTCCTCTCTCAAGTTCCTTGTCATGGTTTTTACGACAGAAACGGAAAGCAGACTAAAACCGTGGCTCAGTGAGTACAGGCACTTGTCGTCAAGCCTGTTGAAATAAGTTTGATTCCTGGAACCCACATTATGAAGGGAGAGAACCAGCATAAAAAGTTGCCCTCTGAATGCTACATTCATGCATGATATGGCGTGTTCTGCACCCACCCTTACCCATTCTTACACATATACATCTCATATAAATTAATAAATGAAGAAAGAAAGAAATTTAAACCTAAGGAGCAGAAAGGAACACATGCTTGTTGCCTAACCGATTTCTCATTAAAGGAAAAAAAAAAGTCACAGAGCTCTACAGAGGCACAGGGAATGTTCTGGAAGAGCCTTGCTATACTTTGAATAGGCCAGTGCCACTATAATAGTGTGTAGGTGCAAAAGAGAGACTTGTTAGGGATGAAGATTGATGAAGCCAGACACTGTCATAGGTACATGATCAAATGAGCATCTTTAAGAATTTACTCTAGTACCACACACACATACACACACACACACACACACACACACACACGGACTGGAAGGGACAATGAGAGAAACAAAATTATGATTATAGTGTTCCTATCAAAGTCACAGCATCCCTGAAATCAAGTAGCAGAGCTGAGGAGAGGAAGACAGGCACGAGAGACATCACAACAGATCCATCAGCACTTAGATGGTGCTTGGAGGAGCAGGGCTGAGAAACAAGAACAGCATGAAGTTGACATTCTGAGTCTCACTGAAGGTGACAAGATATACTGACCAATGGCTTAAGAATTTACATTCAAAACAGGAAGGATTAAGCTGCACAGTACTTGTGATTTAATCTGATTATATGGCCCAGTCCTTGGTCTCTCCCCTCAAGATAAATAGTCTCACAAGAAGTACACTAGATGCACAGTGTAGGTCACCAGGCCTGCCCTTGGTCCAGCTCCCAATCTTGTCTGTCTTTAATAAGAGCAAGCAGCAGTAGCCAAGGGTGGCATAGAAGAGCAGTGCTTTCCAAATTCTATCAAAGACATTGCTCAACAGGGGGAGTGCCATGGGGGAGGGATCTCTAAGAGTTTAGCTGACATGAACAAAAACCCCCACTGAAAACCCTCTGAGTTGGCCTCTCTTTTGCCATCCCCAAATGTCTTTACTGGGATCAAAAACAAAACCAAACACCTAACTATGATAAGGCCACAGCAGAGAAATTGTCACGCACCTCAAAATGAATCTTGGAAGAAGCAGTATAAGAAACATTAACAGTTACCTCTGTCAGATGTCAGGCCCGCAACTGGGAATGTAGACCTAACTGCACCCAGGGCCATGGGAACAGCTGTAACTAGGGGACCCATGGGACCTATGGGGAATAATGACGGTGGTGATAACAAGTTACCAAACACTAATGACATTTGAGTAATGCTTGCCATTTTCCATGCTCAGCAGTGGCTAATACACGTTCTCTCTCTTGATATTCCCAACAATCTACAAGTGGGGTAACTGTTGTTGTCCCCACTTAACACATGAGCAATCAGAGATTCAGAAAAGTTCATTGGCTTTCTTTATACCACACAGTTCTAATGAAATCTGAACTACTCGAGGCCAGACATCCAACATCTCATCATCCTATTCTTTCAAATGTTTGACAATGATGAGAGTAGAGTGAAACATATTTTTTGTCAGAACCCACACTTTGGATTTAGATGTCTAAGAGCTAAATGGAGTGGGTGATGCCTGCTTCTCTACACAGAACTTGCAGGCAGCCGAAATGGTTTTGTGAACCTCTGGGAATGAGGGGACTTAATATCTGCATATAGCATGCTTATCTCTCTCATTCACTCTAGCTTTGAACACTTCCCTGGTGGCTTTGTGTGGTGAGTGGGAGGAATCTGGCAGGTATTTTGGAACACTCTGGACCCTGAGATGATAGGGTTGAGGGTTGAGGGGAAGGGTGACAGCATTCCCCACTGAGAGTTAGAGCAAAGAAGAACAAATACATCAATGTATAGCCCTGCATAGGTGCAACAACTAACAAGTAGGTGTTGTTTGATAGCTGGCAGCCATCAATCATATTAATGATTCATCATTTTGAATTACATACAATTCTACCAAAATTATACTGAATCAAGATGCATACCATGTACTTATCCAGTAATGTTTACTAAGGAGTTATATACAAATGTTGTCTCAGTTAAGAACTGTTTGCTAAGAGAACAAGCCTTTCAGTGGCATATTAGTAGTTTAAATACATTGTCCATGCTTGACGTGTGGGATAAAGTAGCCAGGAACACATGGTTATAGCCTAGCTATCGATGATTGTGTGCCATTGCCCAAGTCACTTAACTGTGTTTTGCTTTAGGTTTTTTCTTATAATTGTTCATTTTTTTTCTTTCTCCTTTTCTTTCTCCTTCTTTAATTTAAATTTTAGAAGACTCAAAGACATATATGAATTCTGTATGTAATTCCCAACTACTTCTAGAAAAACATAACTTTGAATCTATGCTGTATGATGAGAGTTCACTCTCCTAAACGTTTATGCAAACACACTCTTCTCCAGATGCTGTGAGTAACCCTGGAGTTGTATAGTTATGATCATGAGGTCAGAGGAGGGAACAAGTCCGAAGTGCTGATGGTCTACTTAACATCATGGGGATACATTCATTAGGGGGATTAATGATCGGGAGAGCCTTCATCTGTACTTTGAGCAGTTCCATGACTGCATTTCATGCTCCCCCTGGACTTGGAAGACATTTCTAGCCAGAATAGAAGCCACCACAATGGGTCGAGCTGGGAGGTATTAGAAAGGTGATAGATCTTACCCAGATCACAGACAGCAAAGGTAAGTATGCCCTACAAAGACTCCTAGTCTATAGAAAAGGGAGAATGTTACAGTGAAGTCAGTTCTGGTAGATATAAGATACTTGTCTGATACTGGCTCAATATTAGTATCAGACACATAAGGAAGAAGAGAGCACTCCACAAGATCAACTGACTTTATTCACCAGTATATAATTGGTGATCTCTGATTTCTGATAAATCAGATAGAAAATGCTCCAAAATGTCATTCTCTCTCACCCCAAAAATTTGGTGCTGAAAATGAAATCCAGGACCTTGTGCGTAGTAGCCAAGTACTTTACCACTGAACTATAGCCTAAATTATTTTCTAGTCAGTCTGGACCACTGGATATCCCATCTTTTCCAGCTATAAGTATTAAGTGTCTGGTTGACTATGTAGATAGCACAGTTGTTAACGTGCTTGTTGTGTAAGCACAATGGCCATGTTTGATCCCTAAAACCCACATAAAGAGCCAGTTGCAGTGGTATGTCTCCATGACAAATGGATCTCTGGGGATTGCTAGACAGTCAGATTAGTCAAAATTAGCTAAATCCAGGTTCAGTAAGAGTTTATGTCTTAATAACCAAGATGAAGGTAGACAAGGGGTTAAACAGAGGAATAACTAACACTAAAGACCTCTGAAAAGGCCATATGGAAAACTCTTGTAGTAGAAGCTTGATAAAGTACATACATCTCCACACATAAAAATACTTTAGATGGATTTACCCCATAACGAGGGATAATCTCTTTAATAAACACTATGGAAAAGCAAAGAAAAACTCTGGTGCCAGGGATGGGTTACCTCTTTTTGAGTTTTTGGTCAGTAGAATACCTCCGAGTTCCCATCAAATATTATAGATTACATTCACTGTCCTTGGTTACCTTCCAGAATTTGATGGTGAGACTCTTGCTGAAGATGCCACATACTTAAATCATAAGACTGGGGAAAACCAAGGCGGCATTGATCTGGAAGCTTTATCACAATTAATTAACTCTCTCAGTGCTGGAGGGCATTATTCACATTAATTAGGGAGAGAAGAAATCATCAGTCTAAACTGCTGTGAACATGGCAGGATACGATAAAATGGCCCAGCAATATATGCTCATGGATACAATAGAGGCACAAGTGTTATGAGAATAACCAATCACTTTATGAAGTCTGTCTTCACAAGACAGTACTCATTTCTGGTACTGTTAGGTGGGTTAAGAACTCATGGCTATGTACGCTATACGCCCTAGGGCAGAACTTACTACTAACTGCTATTCTGCTAAATACATCAATGTTCCTCCAAGATCTTATCTTTACATGCAGAGTTTAGTGTAGCTCTCAACCCTCATGGAAGAAGTTTATTTTTGGAGTAGCTAGATAATAATACAGACACTCACAGCTGGCCAATATGAAGATAATAAAAGACTGTGGGTTGCTCAGGTCAAAATGGTTATCTATACCACTCCCTCTATCTCCAAGGCTGAGGCATTAGCACAGAAGAAGGGAAAGAAAGATGTAAGGGCCGGGTCGTGGAGGGCTGATGCAAACAGTGTTTTCAGGACAGGACAGGGTATTGTACATATACACTCTGCATGCACAAGGCCCACGCAAGATTAAGACAGTCCAAATCACAGCAGTGATCAGAGGGGGAGTCACAATGTTCCACTCCCAGCTAAGGAGTTGTCAGCAGCTGTTGATCTCTGGGCAGTAAATTAGTTTTCAACAGGGATGGACCCTAAGTGGCTAAAGGTTCTTTGTAAGATGGCCTCATACATATACTGGCAACACTAAATAGGTCCAATAGGTTTTTAAAACAGAATGTATGAAGTAGAAGTGGAAAGTGGGGGCGATATGGGGGGAGTTGGCGGGGACAGAGTGAGGTGGAGTTGACCAAAATATATCGTATGCACGCATGATAATTTTCAACAATAACAATAATAAAACCAAAGAATGAGAAGTTTCTGAATATTGACAATGGAGATTGTCTTCTAACCTCCACACATATGTGCATGCTCAAACACAAGTACATGGGACACACACACAGAATACACAAGATCTTTATTTTCATGAATTTGTATAGCAATTGTCCAATGGTAAATAGTGGCAGATTCTGAACTGACAAAGAGAATCATACTTCAATCCATTCACTAGTTATACACTGACAAGTGTTGAGCAGATACAGTGCATATTTGTTCCATTCTCTGAGTCAGCAAAAGGGTTAAACCAACTTCCACTAGAACCCATGAGCTGAGCTCCGTTGTCTCACCCAGACTCGAAGGCAGTCTGTTAACAGACAAACCAAACCAGAGTGAAGTCTCATTAAGACAAATGTGGATGAAATGTCAGGCAGAGAACAGTAAAGCTTCTTTCAGTCTCAACAGATGGCTGGGTAAACAATATCTTGTTGATCTACTGAGAACAAATTAAACACGAGGA
The DNA here is from genome assembly GCA_019843965.1 of Rhynchomys soricoides. Lineage (NCBI taxonomy): Eukaryota > Metazoa > Chordata > Mammalia > Rodentia > Muridae > Rhynchomys > Rhynchomys soricoides. The sequence continues at coordinate 2,610,006 of JADRCH010000032.1, read as the reverse complement.
ACCCTTCTGTATAATGAGAGAGTTTGTGTTTGGTATCTGCATTTAACAGAGGTCTACACACATCTACACTAGGGCTTCGTGACTTTGGCACTTCTGACATGTCAGCTTGCAGTAGTATTTTGGAAAGCTATGTGGTGCGCGGTTGATGAGCGGTTCAGTAGGAGCATGCAGCCCTGGTTCCTATCCACTTGTTTTATGGCATCACATGAATATCCAACTGAATATCTACCTCCAGTTTAGAGAGTCCCTTGGCCCAGTAGCCATGGTAACTAACTAAGCTAAGCAGAATGCTGCAGAGGTAGAAGGTCTGTGGTGATGATAATGGAATTATGGAATTATTGTCTCTCCCTAGTAGACAGAGAAAAGGATGGTCGCACGGCCTCCCCTGAAACCAGCCATCAGCTTTTCCTAATCCCTGTCCAGCCTCAAGTGAGGGTAATTAGGAAATTTGCTGAACACCAGACTCTGTCACGCAGCTTCTATAAAGTTATCATCCATGATAGGGTAGAACTTGGAAGTGATATACCTGTTTGGGGGCTACCTTGGCTTTTATAAGTAAACCTTGGTCATGTTCTATTAAAAAGAAACAATAAACTCATTGGTTCAACAAATTAGAATTAGATTGAGTCTTTACTTTGGTCTGTTGTTGGTTCCCTGAGGAGAAGAGAGATTGGCTATGTCTCCTCAAGACAAGTTAACAATGCCATAATGAGCCAGGAGTATCTTTATCACAACAGTGGCTCGACAGTATGAGAATGTCTAGGGGTTGTATGCATACACACATAGACATGCACCCATTTCTCTACATGCATAGATGTCAATGTCATCAGAAATTGCATGACACCTTAAACTTCAACATATTTCTAAACTTTTAGTTATTGAGGACTGAGGAATTAAGCCCGACCATATACTTTTTGTAGATGAAGGAAGATGTAGCCAGATAGCGTTGATCTACCAGCCTCTCCCTCCCTCCCTCTCTCCTCCCTCTCTCTCTCTCTCTCTCTCTCTCTCTCTCTCTTTCTGTGCACGCACGCTTGAGTGCACGCACGCATGTGCACATTTATTTGGGCATGTGTGTGGAGGCCAAAGGTCAACTTCACGTGTCTTTTTAGTCCTCCCGACCTTATGTTCTGAGACACAGACTCTCACTGAACCTAGGACTCACCAGTTTGGCTAGGCTGGCCAGCCAGTAAGTTTTGGGGATCCTCCTATCTCTGACTCAACAGCCCTAGTATAATGGACACATGCTTAGCTATTTCTAAAGTCTTCCTGGTTGTAGAGCCAACATTTTACACCATCTCCCCAACTTTTGGCTGTTAGTCATGAAGATAACACAGCAGGAGGAGATCTGATTCTCACCAGATAAAAGAGAAAACCAGATGTCCACTTTAAATGTTGTGTTTATAAAAAGATAAAAAGAGGAGGGGGAGTATGTTTGGTGGAGGTGTAGTCAGGTATGGGGGAAGGGGGTGCTTCGGCGGGCCCATGCCACGGCATCCCTTTCCCCAGAGGGACCAGCCACATGATGGTATAGTATAAAATAGAGTTTATTAAGGGCCTGGGGAAGGTAGTTAAGAGGGAGGCCGAGAGAGAGAGAGAGAGAGAGAGAGAGAGAGAGAGAGAGAGAGAGAGGCAGAGAGACGGAGAGACAGAGAGACACAGAGAGAGAGACAGAGAGAGAGAGAGGGAGAGGGAGAGGGAGGGAGGGAGGGATGGGAGAGGGAGGGAGGAGAGGGGAGGAGAGGAAAGGAGAGGAGAGGAGAGGGCAGGGAAAGGAAAGCAGAGAAAGAGCAAAAGAGGAGCAAGAGAGGCAAGAGAGTGAGGAAGGGGCAAGCAGCCCCTTTTATAGTGGATCATGCCTATTTGGCTATTGCCAGGTAGCTGTGGGGCAGAGCTTCGACAGAATGCTAACATTTTCCTCTTCTACCTACATGTAGCCCGGGAATGGAATGAATGCTGCCACATACCGTTGTAAACACATTTTGAAGTTTTCTTGTTTTTGTTGTAGTTATTCGATAGCTTGGACTTTTTGAGCTTGAACTTGCCAGGTAGCAACAGCATGTTGGAAAGTAAAGCAGCCCTGAGGCTGGGGAGAGCATGAGGTCCTGAGCTTGAGCCTAAAGCCCCTGTAGGAAAAGCAGGGATGCCTGCAATCTGATGATACTAATACTAACACCCTGGAAGCAGAATCAGGTGGGTCCCTGGGGCTTGCTGGGGTAGCCAGACTGGCCTACTTGCTGAGTTCCAGGAAACTGTGAGACCCAACCTCAGAAATATGGATGACAACTAAAAAATGATACCCTCAGTTATCCTCGGGTCTCTCCATGTACATTCACACATGAATACTTGTACCTATATGCTTATGCGCACTGGCACACACATGAATACACACGTATCTACCTACACAATAAAGGTTAGACACTACACTGATCTTTGGGGGGAGTCACTAATTCTGATAGATTTTGATGAAGTAGATTTTTAAAACTATGTATTTCCATCCTTCTGTCCTTCCTTCTTCTTGTGTATGAATGTATTCCTGGTTGAGTTTATGTGTGCGTAAGAGGCCAGGGAGGTCAAAAGAGGTCCCCTTGAGTGGGAGTTACAGGCAGGCATATGCTGCCATATGGGTACAGAGGAATGAATCTGGGTCCTCTGCAAGAGCAGGAAATGCTCCTAACTACTGAGCTATTTCTTGCGCCCCATGAACTAGATCTTAATTTTATCTTTCAACATGGTAGCATGTGTGTCCAATTACTAGAAGTGCCAATCTTCTCACAGCACATTCCTTTGATGCATTAAGTGGCAGACTGAGGTCTCACACCTACTGAGTTCTGATTAGGCACCAGGGCGGAGCAATTATCTAGTCAACTGCTCTAGAGGGAACGCTGTCTCAAAGACACGACCAAGTTCACACCTTCATAATCAATCAGACAACTGCTCTGGTGTGATGGCAGCTAACATCTCACCCATGTGAACTGTCTCTGTAACCCAGGAAACATTGTTCACATTAAGGTTGAACTCTATTACAGAATCTCACTTTGGATTCTAATTAACAACTTAGTACTTACAAATGTGAGCTTGTTTAAATGCTTTGTCTCTGAGTGGAAATACATTAGATTAAACATGTTGTATGAGATAGGATTCTGCTTATAAAACATATTTTGTTTGGGAAAATATTCAATCTCTCATTTAAAAATACACTAACAGCTCTTCATATATTTTAAAGCTATGTTAGAATTACTGCCTTTTAAAGTATGAGGCTTCCAGACCTGGGGGTTGTATCAGTGGGTAAAGTGTTGGATGCTCAAGTACGAAGATCTGAATCCAGATTCCTAGCACACTTGGAGAAGCCAAGCACCTATAAAGCCAGAAATGGATAAAGAACGAGATAAGAACACCCAAGAGTCTTCTGGCCAGTCAGATTAGCTAAATGGTTAGCTCCTGGATAAGTAGAAACTCTCTCAAAACAGAAGGTGGAGAATGACAGAGGAAGACACTGGACATCAACTTTGGCTTCTGCAAATGCAGGCCATATGTATAGCTGATAACATTGGCATGTACATATACATACACACACAACGCGCACACACACTAAAATGAACACACACACAATGAAGTTTTGTGGACTGGACTGGGAAAGTGGCTCAGATAATACAGTGTTTGACATCCACACATGAGGGTACGGGTTCAGATTCTTAGCACTGATAGAAGACCCAGGTGTGGTGGCATGCAGCTATACACATAGCACTGAGGACACAGAGGCACATGGAACAATGGGGCTCACTGGCCCACTGGCCTTGTCTACTTGGTAAGTTCTAGAACATTGAGATACTCTGTCTCAAAAAACCAAGTGGAACCTTCTTGACAAGCCATACTTAGGGGTGACTTCTGGCCTGCATAACCTTCACCTACCTACACAGGAACACACGCACCCACTGGAGACAAGCCAGTGCTATGTTCAGAATATCTTTGTATGAGCAAAGGGTTGCTTTGAGTATTGACTCAGTGCAAATATGTGTCTGGGGGTAAGGACCTGATTGTAGGTTCGAATGTTGTAGAAACATTCCCCTCCAGCTTCAAGAGTCTTAGATAGACTCTGGCTGGCCTGCAACTGGATTCTAAATGTGTGAGGATTTCATTTACAACTAGTTTAAGGATACTGTTTTGGAGTATTTTTCGATTTCAGGATTTCACACTGGATTTTTTCACTATAAATATCTATCTATTGCAATTATTACTGTAAATAACATGATAATATGCCTGACTTTTAACTATGGTTACTAAAAAAGGAGTAATATTTATTTTGACATGTATTTAGGTACACAGGGATGAAATGTTCTTAAATTCGAGACAGCCAGGTGCTATTCAAAGTGTGATCACAGTATAACTTAAAAAAAAAAAAAAAAAAATCCCAAGTGAGTAGAGATGGGGAGAAGGTGCTTATGAGATTCAGAGAGAAAGCAGAATGAGGGCGGCTCTGAGAAGTGTCCAGTTAGAACTCAGTGAATGAGCAGTTAGATCCCTGGTAGGTATCACAAATAAAGGTCAAGAGGAACAGAGTTATGGCAGTGAACTTTAAGAATACTGACAGGAAACAAGAATACTGGCTTGTCTCGTGTTGCCTTGCTGTTCACATAAAACCATTAGTCCTTCACAGAAATGTGTATTGACTTACACAGACTCTCATTTGTCACACCCTGTAGAGTATATTCAAAACTGCCCACATATTTCAAATATTCTCAGCAAATTTGCCTTCTTGCTTGCATGCAGCCTAGGGCTCTGAAAGAATGGTCAGTTGGAAGGGCTTGACTTTGGAGTGAGTCTGTGGCTTTAACAAAATAGTAGCCCGAGTTTCTGTCTGAGGTCTTTTAAAAACTTTTATTTTCTTGTGTACATGTGTGTGGAGTGTGTGTCCATGTGTGTGTGTGTGTGTGTATGTGTGTGTGTGTGCATGTACACACACATGTGCATATACAGGCATGCAAAGGCCTGAAGTGATGTCAAGAATCTTCCTCTTTCTCGACTACCTTATTTCTTGAGGCAAGGTCTCTCAGTTAAACTCAGAACTCACTGATATGGGGAGTATGGCTTACCAGCTTGCTCTAGAGATCCTCTGTCTTTGCCTTCCAAGCAACGTAGTCACAGGTTAGTTGCCATTTCTGCCCAGCATTTACTGTGAATACTTGGAATCTGAACCCTAGTCCTTAAGCTTGTTTTGCAAGCTCTATTAACTGCTGAGCCATCTCCCCGCTCTCTTCTCATGTGTAACTGAGAAGCTGCCTTCCTGGGATTGGTGAATGAGTCCTGCAGAGGGTTTCTGCATTCAAGGTGGAGGGCTTCATGGAATAGAGGCAAGCTGCTTTGTCTTGATCACTTTTCATCACTGTTGCTGGGTGTCTACTTAGTGTTATGTAAAGAAGGTAGTAGTGGTGATAGATAAGGAAGCTGGCTGTGACATCCACCTGTCCAGTTCTAAGGTGTATACCTAGGTAACTCACAAACCTTCTGCAGCTCAGCTGGCTAATCTATAATATGGAGTTAGAAAGAAAAGCAAGATCAGGTGCTGAGGAGGCAGCGGAAGGCGGGCTCCAGACGCAGGGACTGAGGAAAAGCCAGGAGGTAAGAGCCTGCCTGCTTCCACCTGTGGCCAGAAAACCCACCTGGGCCAACAGGCCTCTCCATATACAAGTAGCTCAGGGAAAAAGCTACCCGCCCACTTATGCTGAGGAGCCAGCAACAGGAGGACTCCAGACACAGGGTCTGAAGAACAGCTGGAAGAGAGAACTGGTCTCCCAGGAATATTGACATCTGAGCTTGAAGGAAAGACAGGCCACAGTCAGAGAGAGAAAGGCCAGCTAACTCCAGAGACAACCAGATGACCAAAGGTAAGGGAAAGAACACAAGGAACAGAAACCAAGACTACTTGGCTTCACCTGAACCCAGCTCTCCCACCACAGCCAGCCCTGGATACCCCAACACACCAGAAAAGGAAGAATCACTTATCAAGAGGATGATAGAAAATTTTAAGAAGAAAATAAATAACTCCCTTAAAGAAATACAAGAGAACACAGGTAAACAACTGGAAGCCCTTAAAGAGGGCACACAAAAATCCCTTGAAGAATTACAGGAAAACACAATCAAACAAATGAAAAAAACCATTCAGGAAATAAAAACAGAAATAGAAACATTAAAGAAATCACAAAGGGAGACAACCCTGGAATTAGAGATCATAGGAAAGAAATCAGGAGTCATAGATGCAAGCATCACCAACAGAATACAAGAGATGGAAGAGAGAATCTCAGGTGCGGAAGATACCATAGAAAATATGGACACAACAGTCAAAGAAAACACAAAATGCAAAAAGCTCCTAAACCAAAACATCCAAGATATCCGGGATACAATGAGAAGACAGAACCTGAGGATAATAGGTATAGAAGGGAGTGAAGACTCCCAACTTAAAGGACCAGTAAATATCTTCAACAAAATTATAGAAGAAAACTTCCCTAACCTAAAGAAAGAGATGAACATAAATATACAAGGAGCCTACAGAACTCCAAATAGACTGGACCAGAAAAGAAATTCCTCCCGTCACATTATAGTCAAAACACCAAATACTCAAAACAAGGAAAGAATATTAAAAGCAGTAAGGGAAAAGGGGGCAAGTAACATATAAAGGCAGACCTATCAGAATTACACCAGACTTCTCACCAGAGACTATGAAAGCTAGAAGATCCTGGGCAGAGCTCATACAGACTCTAAAAGAACACAAATGCCAGCCCAGGCTGCTATACCCAGCAGAACTCTCAATAATCATAGAGGGTGAAACAAAAATATTCTATGACAATTCCAAATTTGCACAATATGTTTCCACAAACCCAGCCCTACAAAGAATAAAACATGGGAAATGCCAACGCAAAGAGGGAAACTACACTCAAGAAAAAGAAAGAAAGTAATCTTTCAAGAAACTCAAAAGAAGATAGCCACACAAACAATATAAACAACATCAAAAATAACAGGAAATAACAATCACTATTCTTTAATATATCTTAACATCAATGGTTTCAACTCCCCATTAAAAAGACATAGACTGACAGACTGGAACCATAAAGAGGACCCAGCATTTTGCTGCATCCAGGAAACACACCTCCGTATTAAAGACAAACACTACCTCAGAGTAAAGGGCTGGAAAACAATTTTCCAAGCATATGGCCCCAAGAAACAGGCTGAAGTAGCCATTCTAATATCGGATAAAATTGACTTTCAACCAAAATTCATCAAAAAGGATGAGGAAGGACACTTCTTACTCATCAAAGGAAAAATCTACCAAGAAGAACTCTCAAATCTGTACATCTATGACCCAAATGCAAGAGCTCCCACTTTCATAAAAAAAAAAAAAAACCTCTACTAAAGCTCAAAGGACACATTGCACCTCACACCATAATAGTGGGAGACTTCAACACCCCACTATCAACAATGGACAGATATTGGAAACATAAACTAAACAGAGACACAGTGAAACTAACAGATGCTGTGAACCAAATGGGTTTAACAGATATCTATAGAACATTTCATCCTGCATCAAAAGAATATACCTTCTCAGCACCTCATGGTACCTTCTCCAAAATTGATCATATAATTGGTCACAAAACAAACCTCAACAGATATAAGAAGATTGAAATAATCCCATGCCTCCTATCAGATCACTATGGATTAAGGCTGGTCTTCAATGGCAACAACAACAACAGAAAGCCCACATACACATGGAAGCTGAACAATGCACTGATTAATGATAAGTTGGTCAAGGAAGCAATAAAGAAGGAAATTAAAGACTTCCTAGAATTCAATGAAAATGAAAGTACAACTTATCCAAACCTATGGGACACAATGAAAGCAGTGTTAACAGGAAAACTCATAGCTCTGAATGCCTCCAAAAAGAAACTGGAGAGAGCATACACTAACAGCTTAACAGCACATCTGAAAGTTCTAGAACAAAAAGAAGCTAATACACCCAAGAGGAGTAGAAGGCAAGAAATAATCAAATTAAGGGCTGAAATCAACCAAGTGAAAACTAAAAGAACTATACAAAGAATCAACAAAACCAAGAGCTGGTTCTTTGAGAAAATCAACAAGATAGATAAACCCTGCCGGGCAGTGGTGGCTCATGCCTTTAATCCCAGTACTCTGGAGGCAGAGGCATGTGGATTTCTAAGTTCAAGGCGAGCCTGGTCTACAGAGTGAGTTCCAGGACAGCCAGGGCTACATAGAGAAACCCTGTCTCGAAAAACCATAAAAAAAATAAATAAATAAAAATAGATAAACCCTTAGCCAGACTAACCAGAGGGCACAGAGACAGTATCCAAATTAACAAAATTAGAAATGAAAACGGAGATATAACAACAGACTCTGAGGAAATTTAAAAAATCATCAGATCCTACTACAAAAGCCGATGTGCAACAAAATTGGAAAATCTGGAGGACATGGACAAGTTTCTAGACAGATACCAATTACCAAAGTTAAATCAGGATCAGATAAACCATCTAAACAGTCCCATAACTCCTAAAGAAATAGAAGCAGTCATTAAAAGTCTCCCAACCAAAAAAAGCCCAGGACCAGATGGGTTCAGTGCAGAATTCTATCAGACCTTCAAAGAAGTCCTAATACCAATACTCTTCAAACTATTCAATAAAATAGAAACAGAAGGAACACTACCCAATTCATTCTATGAGTCCACAGTTACACTGATACCAAAGCCCCACAAAGACCCAACAATAAAAGAAAACTTCAGACCAATTTCCCTTATGAATATTGATGCAAAAATACTCAATAAAATTCTTGCAAACCGAATCCAAGAACACATCAAGACAATCATTCACCATGATCAAGTAGGCTTCATCTCAGGGATGCAGGGATGGTTCAATATCCAGAAATCCATTAATGTAATCCACTACATAAACAAACTCAAAGAAAAAACCACATGGTCATCTCATTAGATGCTGAAAAAACATTTGACAAAATTCAACATCCCTTCATGATAAAAGTCTTGGAATGATCAGGAAATCAAGGAGCATACCTAATCTTAGTAAAAGCAATATACAGCAAACCAGTGTCCAACATCAAACTAAATGGAGAGAAACTTGAAGCAATCCCACTAAAATCAGAGACTAGACAAGGCTGCCCTCTCTCTCCCTATCTATTCAACATAGTACTTGAAGTTCTAGCTAGAGCAATCAGGCAACAAAAAGAAATCAAAGGGATACAAATTGGAAAGGAAGAAATTAAAATATCACTATTTGCAGATGATATGATGGTATACTTAAGTGACCTGAAAAACTCTACCAGAGATCTGCTACAGCTGATAAACAACTTCAGCAAAGTGGCTGGATACAAAATTAACTCAAGCAAATCAGTAGCCTTCCTATACTCAAAGGATAAACAGGCTGAAAAAGAAATTAGGGAAATGACACCCTTCACAATAGTCACAAACAATATAAAATATCTTGGTGTGACTCTAACCAAACAAGTGAAAGATCTGTGTGACAAGAACTTCAAGTCTCTGAAGACAGAAATCGAAGAAGACCTCAGAAGATGGAAAGATCTCCCATGCTCATGGATCAGCAGGATTAACATAGTTAAAATGGCCATCCTGCTGAAAGCAATAGATAGATTCAATGCTATCCCCATCAAAATCCCAACTCAATTCTTTGTAGACCTAGAAAGAGCAATTCTCAAATTCATATGGAATAACAAAAAACCCAGGATAGCAAAAACTATCCTCAACAATAAAAGGTCTTCTGGAGGAATCAGCCTCCCTGACCTCAAGCTATACTACAGAGCAGTAGTGATAAAAACTGCATAGTATTGGTACAGTGACAGGCAGGTTGATCAATGGAATAGAATCGAAGACCCAGAAATGAATCCACACACATATGGTCACTTGATCTTCAACAAAGGAGCTAAAACCATACAGTGGAAAATAGACAGCATCTTCAACAAATGGTGCTGTATCAACTGGAGGTCTACATGTAGAAGATTGCGAATTGATCCATTCCTATCTCCCTGCACAAAGCTAGTCCAAGTGGATCATGGACCTTCACATAAAACCAGATACAGTGAATCTAATAGAAGAGAAAGTAGGGAAGAGTCTCGAACACTTGGGCACAGGGGAAATGTTCTTGAACAGAACAATGGTTTGTGCTCTAAGGTCAAGAATTGACAGATGGGACCTCATAAAATTACAAAGCTTCTGTAAGGCAAAGGACAGTGTAATTAGGGCAAAACGGCAACCTACAGATTGGGAAAAGATCTTTACCAATCCTACATCTGATAGGGCTAATATCCAATGTATACAAAGAATTCAAGAAGCTAGACTCAAGAGATACAAATAACCCTATCAAAAAATGGGGAAGTGAGCTAAACAGAATTCTCAACTGAGGAAACTCGAATGGCCGAGAAGCACCTAAAGAAATGTTCAACATCCTTAGTCATCAGGGAAATGCAAATCAAAACAACCCTGAGATTCCACCTCACACCAGTCAGAATGGCTAAGATCAAAAACTCAGGTGACAGCAGATGTTGGCGAGGATGTGGAGAAAGAGGAACACTCCTACATTGCTGGTGGGAATGCAAGTTGATACAACCTCTCTGGAAATCAGTCTGGTGGACCCTCAGAAAATTGGACATAATACTACCTGAGGACCCAGCTATTCCACTCCTGGGCATATACCCAGAAGATGCTCCAACATGTAATAAAAACACATGTTCCACTATGTTCATAGCAGCCATATTTATAATAGCCAGAAGCTGGAAACAACCCAGATGTCCCTCTACAGAGGAATGGATACAGAAAATGTGGTACATTTACACAGTGGAATACTACTCAGCTATTAAAAACAATGACTTCATGAAATTTGTAGACAAATGGATGGATCTTGAAAACATCATTCTGAACCAGGTAATGCAGTCACAAAAGAATGAACATGGTATGTACTCACTGTTAAGTGGTTATTTGCCTAAAAGTTTGAAATACCCAAGAGTCACTTCGTAGGAACAGTAGTACTGAGTACGAGGTCCCAGATGAAGGGCTTGGAGAAAGGACTGAAGGAGCTGAGGGAGTGTGCAGCCCCAGGGAGGTAGCAACACTGGCAACTGGCCTGACCCCCATACTTCTGGAGACTGATCCACCAACTAAAGAATACACATGGAGGGACCCATAGTGCTGGCCACAAAGACTGCAGAGGAGGGTCTTGTTACCTGTCAGGAGGAGGAGAGGCCCTTGGGCTGAGGGTGTTATATCCCCCATTATAGGAGTATGTCAAGGAGGGAAGACAAGAGTGGGTGGGGGGTGGGGTGGGGAGGTGGGTTGGAGAATATCCCCATAGAGGCAGGGGGAGGGCAGAGGGAATGGGGAGGTTCCAAAGGGGAGATCTGGAAAGGGGGAAACATTTGAAATGTAAATAAAATATGAAAATAAAAAAAAGAAAGAAAGAAATTAAAGACAAGGAAAAAAAAAAAAGAAAAGCAAGATCCTAGATTGCTGGGATTGTTACGTAGGATATGGATGGAGACCACTGAAGACCTTGTACAGTTGCAGGTGATGCTCTGTGGAGGAGCTCCAGCCCCAGAGCATGTACAGTCATAACTTAGATATTGAAGTTATTAGACCCAAAACTCAGGTCCTCATCCACCAACCACACACATACACACACACACATACACACACACACACACACGTTTGTACACATTCCTAGTAGTTCCTTTTAAAAAGCATGCCATTTAGTTCAAGACAAAAACCCAATTCTGACAATCACTGAACAGTATGAAATCTGTTGTCCTGAGAAATAGAAGTTGACAAGCTTCCACTCACTACATTTTTATTGCTTTTTTTCTTTCAAGCCATGTTTTCATTTATCCCAATTTCTCCTCACAATATCTTTGTGATAATAAATACATTAGACACTCTCATCTCTTAGACAAGAGAAACACATGTGAACAGTGTCTACAGACATACACGCAAATATGTCTTGCCTTTGGAGGGTTTAGAGAATGATATGCCAGGCAGACATGCATTAGGAAAAAGGGTAGGGCTGTCTTCTTTTGTGATTTAACATTAATTAGTATGTTCTAGGAAACCTAAAATAATAGACAATGTTAACAAGAAAGACAAAATTGCTCAAAATCATACCCCAGGAGATGGCCATCAGTGACAATGTCACCTATGAGAGTAATATATACTGACCATTAGTTAATTTACAGATGTGTTCTTTCACTTTCATCATACAGTACACATTTGCCTTCATTATTAAAATGATTTGATGGCAAGAATTCACAAGATTACGTCATGGGCTATTCTGCACATAATTTAACTTATTTTTTACTTAAAACATACTTATGTAGGGGCTGGAGAGAAGGCTTAGCAGTTAAAAGTAATTGCTCTTACAGAGGACTCACATCAGTTCCCAGCACCCACATCAGGTGGCTTGCAACTGCCTGGAAGTTACAACCCCAGCACCAGGGGATTCTCTTCTGACCTCCAGGGCACCACATCCACAAACACATAAACAGAAATACTTTAAAAATAATATTGTAAAAACTGTAGTTAAATAACAAGATTTATGTGTGTGTGTGTGTGCTCGCACATGCACACATGCATGCACATACATATGTCAGAGAGGTTGATGTCAGTATCTTCACAGATCACTCTCTACATGAGTTTTTAAGACAGGCTCTCTCACCGAGCCAGGAGCTCACAGATCTAGTTAAGCTGACTACCAGTGTGCCATGCATACCATTCTGTGCCTGCCTCTCCATCCAGTGCTGGGATTATAGACACATGCTACTGTATCTTTCTTTCCTCTATTTGTAATCATGGGGGTGTTTCTGAGGATGGAGCTCTATACTAAGAAGTGGTTCTAACAGCTGAAACCCCTGAGCAAGCGTCCTTGAAAACTTCACTTTGCTTTATGTTGGCAACTTGGCACAGACTAGAGTCATCTGAGAAGAGGAAACCAAACCTGAGAAAATGTCTCCATAAGAACGGACTGTAGGTAAGCCTGTATGACGTTTTCTTAATTAGTGACTGTTGTGGGAGGACCCAGTCACTTGTGGGTGGTGCCATTGCTGGGCTAATAGTCTGATCCCAAGTTCTATAAGAAAGTAGACCAAGCAAGGCATAGGGAGCAAGCCAATAAGCTGCACTTCTCCATGGTCTCAGTATCAGCTCCTGCCTCCAGGTTCCTGCATTAACTGTTTTTGATGAATCGTTATATGCCAGTGTGAGTAAACTAACCTCTTTCCATCCAAGCTGAAACAGCCCATAAACAAGTCAAACTGTTCTTCAGGCAACCACTCCCTTTTGTCACGTCAGTGCTGGCACAGGATGCTAAATTTTCACTCCTATCTTTATTAACTTATGTCATTTTCTATTATGTGAATTGTGTCTTCATATTCCAAAGCAAGCTGCCTGTCATGAAGTTTCTGTTGAACTGATGTCAAATTAATATATTAAGGACACCAAGGTTTGTTTTAGTTATGATAGGTTTTGCTTTCATTTTAATTTGCAATATTGTTATGTTCACAACTTTAAAATGTTTATTATTTTATTTTAATTTGCGATATTGTTATGTTCACAACTTTAAAGTGTTTATTATTTTAAACATTTAAAATCATTTAAAATGTTTATCATTCTTCTTCTTTTGCTATTTCCTTCATTGATTTTACAATCAGAAAAGTCCTTTTCACCAGAGAGCAATTAAATAGTTGCTTCGGTTTCTTCAAATTTAATAATGTGGTGATTGCCGTTCTGCACGTTTACCTTACTGATCCATTCGGGATTTATAACACCTGATGCTGTCAGGTAAGGACAGTATCTTATTCTTTCCAAATAGTAATATGGGTGTTCTAGAACATTCCCAGGATTAGTGGTGTGTCTCTGTGGTTACACTATGTCTTATTTACAACTGCCATAGTCCATATCTGTCTGTCTGTCTGTCTGTCTATCTCTCTCATCCTGTCTTGCTCTGTCTCTGTCTCTTCATTTCTGTCTCTCTGTCTCCCTCCTTCTCTCCTCTCTCCCTGTCTCTCTGTCTGTGTCCCTATCTCTGTCTCTTTCATATGTGTGTGCATCTGGAAGACAGAGGACAAGCTTGGGTGTCACTCCTCAGGCTCTGCCCACCTTATATGTTGAGACAAGTTTACTGGTCAAAAGCATCAAGTATGCTAGACTAGCTAGCCTGCCTTTACTTCCCTAACTTTTAAATGTCGGAGTCTAGAGATTGAACTTAGTTCCTGTGCATGCACTAACCTATCTCCCCAGCACTGCAACAGTCTGTGCCAGCATGCTTGTCTTTTTATATGGATTCTGGGATTTGTGTCCTCACATTTGCTTGACATGCATTGTTTAAACTGAGCCATCTCCTGTTCTCTCTCCTCTTACCTAGTCTTAAAAAAACTTATACAACAGTGCTTTAAAGTTATTTGCAACTGATAGCTGCTGGAGAGTGAAGTCAGTTTTCTTCATGAAGTGACAGTGGGTATATAACCCACGTTCTGCTGTATGTACATGCTCAGGAGTATTTGGCCAACACAAAACAGATTCATTGTTTTGTTGCTGTTGGCTTTGTTTTTGTTGTTGTTTTGCTTTTGTTTTTTTATGAGAGAGAAAGAATATGAAATTGGATTGGAGTGTCTGGAAAGAGTCAGGGTAGGGAAATGTGAACAAAATATCACTCACAAAACCTTAAAACATTATAAAAATTATAAATACATATTTTAAATTTATCCTTTGAGAATTTCCTATATGCTCACAATCATATTCATCCACATCTTTTCCCAACTCCTCCCATATGTCCCCCTCCCAAATTTCTGTCCTCTGTTTTGTTATTATTTAGTAACCCACTAAGTCCAATTATGGCTGCCTATATACACGAGTGTGAAGCCATCCACTGGAGCATGGTCAACCTATCAGGTATGGCCGCCCTAAAGTAAACTGACTCTCACTCCCTTAATGTAGGATCTTAAAAGGCAGCCTGGTTCCTGGTTGAGCTAAGGCTAGAAAACCCGGTGATCCTAAAGGGATGGTAGGCGTTTCGCCTGATTCCTGGGCACCAGGCTCCTATGACTGGCCGAAGCTGTCTATAGATTTGTGGCCTTCAGTCATATAAGGGCAACGCCCCAAGGCCCTCCACCGATAGAGGATGTGAGGTCACATAGCCTCAAGACAGATCTCCATTTTAATGAGGTACCTAAAGGCCTAGAGGCTTAGCCAATAAACTCTCCTTCCCAGACACTCCTCCCTGCAAAAGGTTTTTAACCTCAGGCCCTCCTTGAGAAAGTGGGGTACGGTTTTACTCATCCACTTTCCGCCATGGCAATAAATGACTTAAAACTATGGACTGCTTCTTTTTATCAGGATCCACTATGGGGAAACATAGAGGCATTCACCTATAAGATCTGCTGTCTAATCTCCTGTAGAAGGCCTCTCTGGGTTCTCTGCCATGGCCACCACTGAGTCAAGACCAAACCCACTGCTGTCAAGCCAAGGCCCCCCCTACAGGATCCAGCTGGAGCTCTCCCCCTCCCCCCAACCCCAGGCTATATCCAATCTGCAGGCCCCCACTTAGTTCTCAGGTCTTCCAAGACACCCAGGCACCTGGGTGCCCAAGAGCCTGAGAACCAGATGGCCCCAGCCTCTGTTGTAGGCCTGGGGACCCCAAGCCAGCTCCAGCATCCCGGGACCTCAGACTGCATTTTCCCACCCCCGGAGCAGTGTCCCACAGCTTCTCCATAGCCCAACACTTACCCAGCGATGGTAGGGATAAGCGTGGTCAAACTTCCCACAACCTGCCTCCCCCAGTGCGCTGAGTCCTGTGGCTGAGCAGATGCAGGGCCCCATAACCCTACACATTAACAGCCATCAACTGACATATTATTTCTAATGGCCATGTGAAGACTAGATAATATACCTAATAAATCAAATAATGACCTAGGTTTCAACTCATTGTAACATCTGTTCTTTTAGGCACCATGTAGATTAATGTACTTAGATCCACTTTTATATTATTAATCTATTAATACTTCTTTGTCCCATTGGCAAGCCAGATTCCATTTGTAAAATCTCCGTGTGGATTGGCTGTTGTACAGGTACCTAGTACTTTATGGTATATAGATCAGTGAGGGACAAGTGGCCCATCAATGCTTCTGACACCATTACTAGGACATAACCAAACTACATAACAAACTAAAGTAATTTTACCCATTGAGAGTCTATTATAATATTTAGTTGTGGAAAAACTCAGTGTTTTCTAATGGTCCATAGAAATAAAAGTCAAATTGGAACATGTACCATAAACACTAGGTCTGAACATGTGTCCATGCAAATTGCAGAGACCGAAACAGGAGGGCAGAGCAGTCACACCGAGCCATATCAAAATGTGAATCATGGCTACCCTCTGATGTGAAGGGAAGAGGTAGGGGTTAGGCATTCCAGCTGCCAGTGTGGTAACTGATAAACTCTCCCTTGTTCAGGAAGAATGAGCAAGGAAAGAGTTAGCGACTGTGCACTTGGTTCTGGGCTCTAGGAAGGACCCGATTAGTCACTAAAACAAAAAGTATTTGATGGTAGTGGTAGTTGTGTCTACTAGCAGGCAATTGTGATAGGCTGAATCAGAAAGATTGTGAGTTTAAGGCAAGCCCATGCTACGCCATTATAGTGTTCACTGGCCAGCTAGCCTAGGATACTTGGCAAGCTCCAGGCCAGTAAGAGAAAAGAACCACAGTGGAGGGCACCTGAGGAACAACACTAAAGTTGTACTCTAACTTTTGCATGCATTCTCACACATGTGTACATGTAATCTGTCTATGTACATACGCACATGCACACATACACACACACACTCACACAGAGAGAGAAAGGAGGGAGGGAGGGAGAGAGGAGGGAGGGAGGGAGGGAGGGAGGGAGAGAGAGAGAGAGAGAGAGAGAGAGAGAGAGAGAGAGAGAGAAAAGTTAAGTAGTAGAAAAGGAGTATCACAAGGCCACTATGTAGTTAGCTTTCCTAAGCCTGAGCCACTTAAATGCCCATTGCTTCTTGTAAATCAGGATTTCTGCCTATAGAAGTGAATGGTATTTTCAGAGGGCACAGGCTTGTGGTTGTTTTCAGCTAGGTCTTATGGCTTTGATTCCCAACGAAAGGCCCCAGACAATGCCTTAAACAACAAACATTTATTGAGAGAATGTTTGAATAAACAAGCCCTCGATTTTTAATATATTTGTGGCTGGAAAGCGCCCAGAAAGAATGAGGCTGGACAGGCTGCAGAGAGAAAAATCCATGCTGTAATTTTCCATTCTCTCGGCTCCATTAACATACTTATCATCTTCCTCAATCTACAAGTAAATTTGAAAAACAATGGAATTCAGATATATTTATGAAAATGAATCAGGCATCTTTGTCTAATGCAATGGGCTCAGCTTGAGAATATTTCCCAAGGGGTCCCTTTATGATTCTTAAAGTAAACATATAGTTAAAGCACGCACCCATTTAATACACCTTGAAAATAACTATAAGAGCCTTAATTGCCTTTTTTTTTTTTTTTTGGCTCCCATCAATTCCTACACAGGAAAAAATCCAATGCTAAATAGCAGCGGTATGCCCCGTTCCTTTCAAAGAGCCCATCTGTGTGAATGCTAGCTGTCCATTATGCTTCCTAAGACCCAGGACACTCAAGCTATTTGTCAAAAGAAATTGCTAATAATATTTTAAAAGCTCAATTCTTATATTCTAGAAGGGAAAAAGGCATAGAAATGTCTCTTAAAAAAATACAAAACCTACCTGAATTCTTCAAAACAGCAACAACTTTATGTTAATATGACTTATTTATATAGTCTTTAATGATAAAACATTTTTGAAAAAAATAATAAGATGTGAACGCTAAGTCAGACAGAGAGGGAACTGGGATGACAAGGGATCTCGTTTTCAGGTAGCTTACCAGCTGTGTAACAGCTCAGTTTTCTCATTGTCCTGGTCTTACGACTTTTCTTACAGAACAATGCTACCAAAAAATTTAACCTACAGTCCTTGCATGCTCGTTATGAAACCAAGCTAGGTTCCTAACCAAAGAGAATGGGTCCTGGAAAAGGTGGGGTGCATTTATAATAGAATTTTCTTCAGCCATAAAAAAGAAGTCATGGTGTTGGATGTAAGCTGGATGCAACTGGAGATGATCATATTACTTGAATCAGCCACTCCCAGAAAGATGCTTCCTCTCAACTATCATTCCTGAGTCCTCATGTCCTGTATATACATTAAAATATATAAACATATATGACATGAGAGTAGAAATGAAATTACAAAAGGGACAAAGGGACTAACAGGAGAAGTCAAGAGGGAGGCATGGCAGTATGAAGGGTATGCTCAACATGCATGCATGCATATAGATATATTTCATAAATCTAAATTATTATTTGCACAACGAAAATGGAGTCATAAGGCTGTCCTATGCAAGGCTCTTTCATATAAAATCAAGGTGGCTTACATCACAGAGAGCTCACTGAAAAGCAAAGGTGATTTTCCTGCCCCTTCTTGGTTTCTGCAGATCCGATGGTACAAAATTGTCTTTCCCAGGAAAACTGAGCTGCATGCTGATCCCACTAATAAGCAGGGATGGCCATGGACTTCTCTGTCTCTTCTGTTTTTCCTGGGTCCCAAATTGGCGTTAACGTAGTAAGAATCACTTTCAAGTTGAGAAACAACTTTCACTTTTCCAGACATGCTTCCTCCTTTACAAACTTCTGGAAACCAAATTTCTGGGGCTATGTAACACCCCTCCCCCAAAGAGACTTTTATTTTAAAGTAAGAAATGCAATGTGACCTTGGTCCTAACTACAGTAAGAGACACCAAGAGTCAGTAATAATTGAAGCTATTCAAGGAAGCTAAATCTGTGTATTTCAACCTAGAGCAATAGCTCCTATGTCCTTACATCCCCAAGTATTTGAGTTTGTGTCCCAGAATCCATTTCAAAAATGCCAGGCATAGTGGTGATCACACAGAATCCCAGAGTTGGAGGTAGAGACAGGTGGATTCTTGGGGCTTCTCTGCCAGCCAGCCTGGCCGAATTAGAAATTTCCAGGTCACTGAGAGTCACTACCTCAAACAAAACAACTAAAGATAAATAAACAGAACACTGTCGGCAGCACATGTGGAACGAGGGCAAAAGTTGTCTTCTGGCCTTCACATGCATGCCACACATACGTCGTACACAAACAATTGCCTGAACACACAGGTATGTGCAAGAAAAAACCTGTATCTTTCACTATCCATAATGAATATTTCAATAAAATAATGGATCAGTGGGAAATGGCTCTTGCCTCTCAAGCCTCACAAGTTGAGCGACATCCCCAGAACCCATGGATATAAGGAGTGAACCAACTCCACAAAGACCTTCACATGCACATTATGGCATCCATAGGCTCAGCATACACCCATACACCCACATACCCACTCCCCGATACAAATACATAGATATAAAATAAATAAATATTTCAGACCAGCCAGGATACATGTTTCTGTGGTTTCACCAAAAGGACAATACTGCTGTACTATGGCAACTCAGAAACAGAAGCATTCCCTGTCTTCAGTGTCCCTAGAGGTGAAGAAAGGATGCAGCAAGAACTTAACCAGGTACAAAGGAAAGCCATGGCCCAGAGATGTTTCTTGCGTAGCTTTTATTTCAGCAGCTATGCAGCTACAAATCCATCAGACTATAAATGTTAGTGACAACGAACGATTTGGAGGAGAAGGGAGGGCAGGTGGGTGCTGGTGCTGCACTGTACCTGTGTTGGACCCCCAGCAGGTCCTCTGCTGTGACTATTGCATCTGAGGCCCACAGTGCCCCAGTGGTTCCTTGGCCCAGTTCATATCCTGGCTTAAAAAGCTTCAGACCTCTCTCTAACCACATTGCCCCTTAGCTTTACACCCCATTTCTACTGTTTTGCAGATGTGCTTCTCTGGGGCACCTCATCCTCTGTAGGAGACCATGTTCCCTCATCCTGATGCTGTCACATAAACACTGAATACCACTGGCTGCAAAGAAAGCCAAGAACTTCATTATACCAACTCTTAAAATGCCATTCACAGCATTTAAATTCTACCATAAAATCGGAAATAGCCATTTTATCATGAAGGGATTAATAAGTTTACCTTTTAAACTAATGGACTATAATGGGCTCCTTAATTTTTGCATGTAAAAACCTCGGGGTTGGGAAACCTTCAATTTCTCCTTAATAACTCATCACTATAAATCAGAATGCTTTAATATACTGTACGCCAACATTTCAGTGAGCTTAGTGGGAAGCAGTACCATTTTCCTTGTGGTGTCCCAGCCACAAGGAAGAGCTGGTTGTTTCTGGAAAGCAGTGCGCGAAACCATTTCATTTTATCCCCTTCCAGAGAAGATATCAGATATTTAAGCACTCTCATAAAAGATCTCCCCCTTAGGAATTCTGGAATGACCTGTTTCTGTAAGATTTCACTGGCTTCTTTCTTGCCAGAAAAGAATAAAAAAAAAATTGTTTAAAGTCTGTCATGACATACTCAGTATACATTTTACTCTATAATATTGGCTTTTTTCACGACCGGCAGTTAAATATTAATAGAACTCATTTATTGGGTCATTTCTCCTCCAATTAAAATGGTACACTAATAGTAAGTGTGGTGATGACTTTCTAACACTGATAATGACAGTGACGATGTTATTCTGGGAAAGAACAACACTGATCCAGTTTTGATTCTTCTCTAAAGCTTTGTGTTTCCATAGATTCTACAGCAGGAGGGGAAAAGGAGACGCTGCAATAGAGGTGGATCCAAAGGTCAGCACAGTGTAAATAACAACGCTAGCCAGAGATGCTGAGCAGGGAAGCAGTCAGGAAAAAAAACAAAACTAAACAAAAAAACCCCCTGCATTGTGAATATGGTTAACTCTCAATGTGGTGCCTAAAGGTCTTCTGCAGCGAAAGGTCTATATGTCACAGCCAAATACCTAGACAGAATCTCAAAGATGCTCTCAAATTTCCTGGTCTCAAATATCTCATGACAAAGAAGATGAGGATATCCACAAGTTCATTTAGAAAGTGTGGAATATGTTGAATGACAAATGTTTTAAATTAGTGTCTGTCTGTCTCTTTTTGTATGTCTCTGTCTCTGTGTCTCTGTCTGTTTCAGTGTCTCTGTCTCTCTCTGTTTCTGTCTCTGTCTCTCCCTCCCTGTCCCCTTCTCCCTCCCTCCTCCCCCCCCCCCCCCCCCCCCCCGTGTACATCTGTGCATGCGTGCATAGAGGTTAGGGGATAATCTCAGACTTCATTCCTCAGGTACTTTCCAAGTTGTTGTTTTGTGAAGTCTCAAAGGAGGCTAGACTGGCTGTCCAGTAAGCCCCAGGGATCCATGTCACCATCTCCCCAGCACTGAAAATATTCATGCATACTCTCACACCTGGCTTTTTCATATGTGTTCTAGGGATGGTACCCAGGCTTACAAGATGAGCACTTTATGGAATGAGCTCCAGCTTCAGTGTCTTCTTTAATGAGTGAGAAATTAATGTTTTATCACAGAGAACTAAATGTCCATCCATCCATCCATCCATCCATCCATCTATCTATCTTTGAGACAGGCTCTTCTCATCCATCTATCTATCTTTGAGACAGGCTCTTCTTATACAGTACCAGCTGGACTGGAATTCTTTCTGTAGACCAAGCTGGCCTCAATCAACTGAGATCTACCTGCCTCTGCCTCGTGAGTGCTGGGATTAAAGGTATGTGTCACCATGCCTGTCTGGATCTGCTTTTATAACAGTTTTGCAAATGTGGGAATTGTTAAGTCAAGATGTAGTTGAAAAGATAAAAGCGGAAGTCAGGTGACATAGGATCCTGAAGCCTTCCTTGGTGTGCCAGTCTATATCTTGTGAGAACACAAAAGTAGACAGTAGAATACTCCAGGACGGTGCTTGAGTCTCTGAGCATCCATCAATTACCATCCACTGAGAACAGTGATGTCAGGACACACAGCACAGTCAGAGCGCATGGAGGTGTTGGGTCCTGACTGAGTTATGTCTCTCTATCTTGTTTTGAAGAAGGGCTTCACACTTTGGCATCCAGAGCCTGCTGTCCTCTGGGCACCTAGGAAGAAGAGCATGGAAGAACTGGCACCAAGAGGCATCAGTTATCAAGCAAACATCTCCCAAACTGGCTAAAGAATGTCAATGCAATTTATAGCATTAAAAATACAACATCTTTGATACATGCCACCAAAGAGGTGATGCTCGAGCTTCTAGAAACGGATAGAACTGGCTTTACAAAAGTCATTTCAAAAATGTTGAGAAGAAAGAGAGACAGGGACTGCAGAGATGGCTTAGTGAGTAACCAGCCTCTATGCAAGCATGATGACCAGAGTTCAATGTCAAGGCTCCCCATTTAGAATTTGGGGACAGTGGCATGTGTTTGTAATCCATTATTGGGGAGGCAGGAAGAGAGAGAGGGATCCCTGAGACTTGCTGGCCAGTCAGACTAGCTGAATTACTAGGAACCATGTGCAATGAGAGTGTCTCAAAAATAAGGTAGACGGTATCTGAAGAAAGACTTCCAAGGCTGACCTCTGGTTTTATATGCACATACGCTCGCGTGCACATATACAAATGACAAAGAGAGGGAAAAGGAAATAGAATGTGAGAAAAGATAAGGCATCTAGAAGACAGCTTGTGAAGGTCCTGGTATATTCCAACTCAAGAGCCACGCAGGACTTCTGTCAACTCTAGACAGTTATCCTCATTGGAAAGCAGTGAATCTAACTTAATATATATTGCACCGCCTTTCTCTGTGGGCCAAATATACCTACAGAGTCCTCTGCACTAGGGTCCTCTGTAAACCAGCAATAACTCTTAACCACTGAGCCATCCCTCCAACGCCACCAATGTAAAAGTTTAGTAGCAAGCAGTGTGTCTTGTCTACCTCTTTCAAACCTACATGTGCTTAGCTGAATAGCCCATGGCATTCCTTCAAGGCCACCCTCACCCACTGCCAGACAGGGGCTTTTATTATCGATTTCCTTTTAAATTAAGTGCCTGGTACTAATTCATGGGAGGAAGGTTTATGTAGAGTGTTATCTATGCCAAGCTCTGAAGGCAGACTGTGTATAGCTCATTTTCAGAATTTCCCTTTCTTTTAAAGTATACTTCTTGGCATGGTATATACTCGTGTATGTGGCATATATGGGTACATACGCATATTATACATAGCTGTGTGTGGAAGACAGACATTGATGTCATGTGTCTTCCTCAAATGCTGTCTACTTTATTTACTGAAACAAGATCTCTTGCTGAACCCTGAGCTCTATGGATTACACAATGCTTCCCAGTGAACTTAAGGACTTGCTTCATTCTTGTGTTCCAGCTCTGGGATTATATGCATGTGTTACATGTACGCCTGGTTTTTTACATATATGCTATGTATCCTATGTATGCCATGATTGAACTAAGATTCTCTGGCAATCACTTTGCCAACTGAACCATCTCCCAGGCTCCAGTTTCAACATTTCAATCAGGTCTCCTAGAGCAAGTAGCAATTACGTTGCCTCTGAATCTTGGAGACAGATGGTAGGCAGGTGCAGCAGACACTGACAATCCCTGAGCTAATACCCATTCCCCAACTTCTGGAAAGAGTGCCTTGACTTTTTGTACCTAAACTTTCTCTCCCACTCTACAGTTCTCCTTCATGGAGCTGTTTTGGTGCTGAGTTAATGGTGGCATTCCCATGCCTCTCAGCACAGACCTGGCCATTCAGAGGAGGCTGCCCGATAGTGGCTGACCCAGAGCTGAGTCTGCCACTCAAATAGAATTAATCTTAGGACCTTGGCTAGGAAAAGCTTCCTTCTGATTGGCATGGCTGAGAGCCCAGGATGTAGTTCTGGAGTATGGCCACATCTTGAGAGTCTGAGATAAGAATGGAAGTAAGAGCCTGGTTCTTAAGATCCTGCCTATGCTACAGAAACCCAACTCTGCCTTGTGGTGTTTCAGAGCAAATTAGCCCCCTGGCAACCTCAACCAGTCTGAGCTGGGTTTTCTATGGCTTGCAACTAAAAGTTCTAAGCACTCACCCAGTGAGGAGTGTGTTCTGGGAATGTGGATGCATCAGGTACAAGCCTCCAGAAACCTTGGGCAGCAATGCTTGTAAAGCTTGGTGAAGTGGGGGTTGGGGGTGGGGGCATGTGCAGAGCAACCTGGAAAAGCAGCTTGGAAGGTTAATAGCCAGCCTTCTCAAATCTGGTTCAATGGCTTCTATTAATGCAAATAAGTTGGTGAAATTCCCCTCCCCTGCTTAAAATACTTCAACGATACCCCAAAGGTTTCAAGATTAAGTTCAAACTCATCAGGATGGTACCCAAGGCACTCAATGACCTAGCTGTTCCTTCTCTCTGGTTTCATCTTCTTCATCTGCCTCATGGGTGCCCTGTCTACTAGCTAAATCCAACTCCTCATAGCTTTCTAAACATAACCTGCCACTTCCTGCCCTTGAATATCATGCTGAATACATGGTATCATGCACTCATCGTAAGAAGCTCAGGAATTTCGCATGTCTGTCTGGCCTGACAGCAGTGGGAACAGGAATACTGAGAAGTTAAGGAACATCAGAAGAACAGGGCAATAGAAAGGGTCTGAATGCACTTCTGCTGAGCACCAGAACACATGCTTTTTGTTTTCTGTCTCAACTCATTTCAGTTCTTTCAGACTTCTGGATCATTGGTGTTTGCATTTCCAGGCCTCTTTGTTATTTCTGGGGTGTGTGTGTGTGTGTGTGTGTGTGTGTGTATTTGTCCAGATATACATTCACATATGTTTCCAAGTTTGTGAAGCCCAGAGTACAATTTATAGTGTCATCCCAAAGGTACTGACTACTTTGCTTTATGAGACTGGTTCTTGCATGGTCCATGATCTGGCTCAGGTTTCTAGGCTTGCTGGTCAGAGAGCCTTATGGATGTGCCTGTCTTTTAGTCTTTGATATGGGTTCTTGGGACTGAGCTCAGGTTCTCAGGCTTGCTAGGCAAGCACTTTACTGGATGAGTCAACTCCTTTGCCTTTTCTTGAGTCATTCCATATATGATTTTTTAGCATCCCTCTCATTCTAGGCATGGTGCCAGGGAATGGTGCTGTCAGGGTGAATGACATCAATGCAGACCTTGCCTTCCTAGTGCTGTTAGTAATCTACTCTTCACACCTGACCTTCAGTGGGAAGGCTTCCTGGCTCCACATGGCCTCTTTGCTCATATAGGCATTATAGGCATTAGGATCTCCATCACTGCTGTTGCTGAGGAAGAACCAGCTGCATTATTTTCAGGGGCTGCCTGTGAGTTATATCAGAGATTAAATGATTGGCTAAATGGAGAAATGCAGGGAAAAGGCCAGGAACAAATCAGCATGGGAAGGAATGTGCTGTGTCTGACATGCACCTAGGATCAATTTTGTTACGGCTCACCCAGGGAGGCTCCAGATTGCAAAACAGCCTGCTTGCAGAGGGTTGGGGATGAGGCAGACTGCCAGCGTGCCTCACTACATACGGGGTTTCAGTGCTTTGTGTTTGCTTTATTTGCCAGTATAAAGTCTATGGAGTTTCCCAGTGGTCTCCATTCTGCAGGATCACAAACAAGTCCTGCTTCCCTTTGTTCTAACTGGGACAAAGCTGAACTCATCTAATAGATTCTTTGCAGAGGATGAAAGATCGAAAACTCAAAGCAGGGCTGTGGAGATAGCTCAGTTCTTAAAGAGAATGCCATGGAAACATGATGACATTAGTTCCCCAGGAATTGTGTAAACGTCTGGTATTCCAGTGCACACGTGGAAATTCAGCCATGGGGAGGTAGAACAGGAGAGATGGAGTTAGTTGGCTAGTCAGTTTAGCTGAGATTTAGAGAGCACATCTGATGTTGACTTCTGGGATCCACACATGAACACATGAGCAAGCTATGTATGTATATACAAATGTATAACATGCACACGCCTTAAATATTAAAAAGCAGAGTGTGCACCACAAATGGATGCTGAAGTTTAATAAAAATTAAAAGAACAATTTTCGCTGGGCCACCAGGGCTCCATAGCCAAACAGCACCGGGAGAAAGCTAGCTGCCCACTTGTGTGGAAAGGCCAGCAAGAGGAGGGCTGCAGACACAGGGACTGAGGAACAGCCGGAAGTAAGAGCCTTCTGGTTTCTATCTGTGGCAGGAGTCCTCTGCCTGGGTCACCAGGGCTCCATAGCCAAGTAGTTCTGGGAGAAAGCTACCTTCCTAGGAGTGGGGACAAGACTGACTGCTCAGAGGGACCCACTTGGACCCAGGTCGCAGGGACTGAGGAACAGGGATCTGGTTTCTTTCAGTGGCTGGAGAGCAGATCCTGGGACACAGGGCTCCATACTCAAATAGTGCCAGGAGAGAGCTGGTATACCAGGACTGCTGACACACCTTTAAGCACAGGCAAGACCACCAATTCTTTTCAAATTCACTGGATCAAGAGGGACCCTAGCAGAGCCATCAGGACACAGGAAACAGGGGTCATCTGGGGATTAGAACCTTCTTGTTTCTGTCTGCACCCCACAGCTGACCCTGCACCACAACTCTCCAACCTCAAATTCCTCTCAAGAGAGAACTGGTCTCCAAGGAGTATTGACACCTAGGCTTGCAGGAAGGACAAGCCACAGTCAGAGAGAGTAAGACTAGCTAACCCCAGAGATAACCAGATGGTGAAAGGCAAGGACAAGAACACAAGGAACAGAAACCAAGGCTACTTGGCATCATCAGAACTCAGTTCTCCCAACACAGCAAGCCCTGACTACCTCAACATACCAGAAAAGGAAGACACAGACTTAAAATCACATCTCAAGAGGATGACAGAAGATTTTAAGAAGGAAATAAATAACTCCCTTAAAGAAATACAAGAGAACACAGGTAAACAACTGGAATCCCTTAAAGAGGACACACAAAAATCCCTTGAAGAATTATAGGAAAACACAATCAAACAGGCAGAAATACAGGAAAACACAATCAAACAAATGAACAAAACCACTCAGGAATTAAAAACAGAAATAGAAACAATAAAGAAATCACAAAGGGAGACAACCCTGGAGTTAGAGAACATAGGAAAGAAATCAGGAATCAAAGATGCAAGCATCACCAACAGAATACAAGAGATGGAAGAATCTCAGGTGCAGAAGATGCCATAGAAAACATGGACACAATAGTCAAAGAAAACACAAAATGCAAAAAGCTCCTAACCCAAAACATCCAGGATATTCAAGATATAATGAGAAGACAGAACCTGAGCATAATAGGTATAGAAGAGAGTGAAGATTCCCAACTTAAAGGACCAGTAAATATCTTCAACAAAATTATAGAAGAAAACTTCCTTAACCTAAAGAAAGAGATGAACATAAATATACAAGAAGCCTATAGAACACTAAATAGACTGGACCAGAAAAGAAATTCCTCCCGTCACATTATAGTCAAAACACCAAATACACAAAATAAGGAAAGAATATTAAAAGCAGTAAGGGAAAAAGGGGCAAGTAACATATAAAGGCAGTCCTATCAGAATTACACTAGACTTCTCACCAGAGACTATGAAAGCTAGAAGATCCTAGGCAGATCTCATAACAGACTCTAAGAGAACACAAATGCCAGCCTGGGCTGCTATACCCAGCAAAACTCTCAATAATCATAGATGGTGAAACAAAAATATTCTATGACAAATCCAAATTTGCACAGTATGTTTTCACAAACCCAGCCCTACAAAGAATAATACATGGAAAACACCAACTCAAGGAGGGAAACTACACTCAAGAAAAAGAAAGAAAGTAATCTTTCAACAAACTCAAAAAAAGATAGCCACACAAACAATATAAACAACATCAAAAATAACAGGAAATAACAATCACTATCCTTTAATATCTCTTAATATCAATGGTCTCAACTCCCCAATAAAAAGACATAGACTGACAGACTGGATCCATAAATAGGACCCAGCATTTTGCTGCATTCAGGAAACGCACCTCCATGTTAAAGACAAACACTACCTCAGGGCTGGAAAATAATTTTCCAGGCAAATGGCCCCAAGAAACAGGATGGAGTAGCCATTCTAATATCGGATAAAATTGACTTTCAACCAAAAGTCATCAAAAAAGATGAAGAAGGATACTTCATACTCACCAAAGGAAAAACCTACCAAGAAGAACTCTCATTTCTGAACATCTATGCCCCAAATGCAAGAGCTCCCACATTCATAAAAGAAACTTTTCCTAAAGCTCAAAGCACACATTGCATCTCACACAATAATAGTGGGAGACTTCAACATTCCACTATCAACAATGGACAGATCTTGGAAACATAAACTAAACAGAGACACAGTGAAACTAACAGATGCTATGAACCAAATGGGTTTAACAGATATCTATAGAACATTTCATCCTACATCAAAGGAATATACCTTCTTCTCAGCACCTCATGGTACCTTCTCCAAAATTGATCATATAATTGGTCACAAAACAAACCTCAACAGACATAAGAAGATTGAAATAATCCCATGCCTCCTATCAGATCACTACGGAATAAGGCTGGTCTTCAATGGCAACAACAACAACAGAAAGCCCACATACACATGGAAACTGAACAATGCTCTACTCAATGATAACTTGGTCAAGGAAGAAATAAAGAAATTAAAGACTTCCTAGAATTTAATGAAAATGAAAGTACAATATACCCAAACCTATGGGACACAATGAAAGCAGTGTTAAGAGGAAACCTCATAGCTCTGAATGCCTCCAAAAAGAAACTGGAGAGAGCATATACTAGCAGCTTAACAGCACAACTGAAAGTTCTAGAACAAAAAGAAGCTAACACACCCAAGAGGACTAGAGACAGGAAATAATCAAATTAAGGGCTGAAATCAACCAAGTGGAAACTAAAAGAACTATACAAAGAATCAACAAAAACAGGAGCTGGTTCTTTGAGAAAATCAACAAGATAGATAAACCCTTAGCCAGACTAACCAGAGGGCACAGAGACAGTATGCAAATTAACAAAATTAGAAATGAAAAGGGAGATATAACAACAGATTCTGAGGAAATTGAAAAAATCATCAGATCCTACTACAAAAGCCTATATGCAACAAAATTGGAAAATCTGGATGAAATGGACAAATTTCATGGAAATAGATACCAATTACCAAAGTTAAATCAGGGTCAGATAAACCATCTAAACAGTCCATAACCCCTAAAGAAATAGAAGCAGTCATTAAAAGTCTCCCAACCAAAAAAAGCCCAGAACCAGATGGGTTCAGTGCAGAATTCTATCATACCTTCAAAGAAGACCTAATACCAATACTCTTCAATCTATTCCACAAAATAGAAACAGAAGGAACACTACCCAATTCATTCTATGAGCCTACAGTTGCACTGATACCAAAACCCCACAAAGACCCAACAATAAAAGAAAACTTCAGACCAATTTCCCTTATGAATATCTATGCAAAAATACTCAATAAAATTCTTGCAAACCGAATCCAAGAACACATCAAAATGATCATTCACCATGATCAAGTAGGCTTCATCTCAGGGATACAGGGATGGTTCAATACCTGGAAATCCATCAATGTAATCTGCTACATAAACAAACTCAAAGAAAAAAAACCACATGGTCATTACAATAGATGCTGAAAAAGCATTTGACAAAGTTCAACATCCTTTCATGATAAAAGTCTTGGAAAGAGCAGAAATTGAAAGACCATACCTAAACAAAGTAAAAGCAATATACAGTAAACCAGTGGCCAACATCAAACTAAATGGAGAGAAACTCGAAGCAATCCCACTAAAATCAGGGACTAGATAAGGCTGCCCTCTCTCTCCCTATCTATTCAATATAGTACTTGAAGTTCTAGGAAGAGCAATTAAACAACAAAAGGAGGAAAAAGGGATACAAATTGGAAAGGAAGAAATCAAAATATCACTATTTGCAGATGATATGATGGTATACTTATGTCACCCGAAAAACTCCACCAGAAATCCGCTATAGCTGATAAACACCTTCAGCAAAGTGGCCAGATACAAAATTAACTCAAGCAAATCAGTAGCCTTCCTATACTCAAAGGATAAACAGGCTGAGAAAGAAATTAGGGAAATAACACCTTTCACAATTGTCACAAATCATGTAAAATATCTTGGTGTGACTCTAACCAAACAAGTGAAAGATCTGTATGACAAGAACTTCAAGTCTCTGAAGAAAGAAATTAAAGAAGACCTCAGAAGATGGAAAGATCGCCCATGCTCATGGATTGGCAGGATTAATATAGTTAAAATGGCCATCCTGCCAAAAGCAATTTACAGATTCAATTCAATCCCCATCAAAATCCCAACTCAATTCTTCATAGACTTAGAAAGAGCAATTCTCAAGTTCATATGGAATAACAAAAAAACCCAAGATAGCAAAAACTACTCTCAACAATAAAAGCACTTCTGGGGGATTCAGCCTTCCTGACCTCAAGCTATACTACAGAGCAGTAGTGATAAAAACTGCATGGTATTGGTACAGTGACAGGCAGGTTGATCAATGGAATAGAATCGAAGACCAGAAATGAATCCACACACATATGGTCACTTGATCTTCGACAAAGGAGCTAAAACCATACAGTGGAAAAAAGACAGCATCTTCAACAAATGGTGCTGGTTCAACTGGCAGTCTACATGTAGAAGATTGAGAATTGATCTATTCCTATCTCCCTGTACAAAGCTCAGTCCAAGTGGATCAAGGACCTTCACATAAAACCAGATATACTGAATCTAATAGAAAAGAAAGTGGGGAAAAGTCTAGAATACATGGGCACAGGGGAAAAGTTCCTGAACAGAACACCAATGGCTTGTTCTCTAAGATCAAGAATCACCAAATGGGACCTCGTAAATAGGACAAAATGGCAACCTACAGATTGGGAAAAGATCTTTACCAATCATACGTCCGATAGAGGACTAATATCCAATGTATACAAAGAACTCAAGAAGCTAGACTCCAGATATCCAAATAACCTTATCAAAAAATGGGGAACAGATCTAAACAGAGAATTCTCAACTGAGGAAACTCAAATGGCCGAGAAGCACCTAAAGAAATGTTCAACATCCTTAGTCATCAGGGAATTGCAAATCAAAACAACCCTGAGATTCCACCTCACACCAGTCAGAATGGCTAAGATCAAAAACTCAGGTGACAGCAAATGTTGGTGAGGATGTGGAGAAAGAAGAACACTCTTCCATTGTTGGTGGGAATGCAAGCTGATACAACCTCTCTGGAAATCAGTTTGTCGGACCCTCGGAACAATGAACATAGTACTACCTGAGGACCTAGCTATACCACTCCTGGGCATATACCCAGAAGATGCTGCAACATGTAATAAAGACACATGCTCCAATATGTTCATAGCAACCATATTTATAATAGCCAGAAACTGGAAACAACCCAGGTGTCCCTCAGCAGAGGAATGGATACAGAAAATGTGGTACATTTACACAATGGAATACTACTCAGCTATTTAAAATAATGACTTCATGAAATTTGCAGACAAATAGATAGAACTTGAAAATATCATCCTGACCGAGGTAACACACTCACAAAAGAATGAACATGGTATGTACTCACCGATAAGTGGTTATTAGCCCAAAAGTTCGAAACACCCAAGAGTCACTTCACAGCAACAGCAGGGCGGAGTGCGAGGTCCCAGATGGAGGACTTGGAGAAGGGACTGAGGGAGCTGAGGGAGTTTGCAGCCCCAGGAGGGAGCAACAGTGGCAACTGGCCTGACTCCTCGATACTCCCAGAGACTGCATCACCAACAAGGAATACACATGGAGGGAACCATGGTGCTGGCCACATATGTGGCAGAGGAGGGTCTTGTTAGACATCAGGAGGAGCAGAGGCCCTTGGGCCTGAGGGTATTAGACCCCCCAGTGTAGGAGAATGCCAAGGAGGAAGAAGAGAATGGGTGGGTGGTGGGGGAATACCCCCATAGTGGCAGGGGGAAGGGGGAGGGAATGGGGAGGTTCCAAAGGGGAGATCTGGAAAGGGGGAAACATTTGAAATGTAAATAAAGTATGAAAAAAGAAAAGAAAAATTGTCAAAGGCAGTATTAAGAAAAAGAGTCCCATAATTATTTTATAATTATTAATTCGGTAAAAATATAATTACGTTACAACAGAATTACAATCAAATGAGATACGATTGTTGAGAAAAAATGAAAGGGAAATGTACAGTATTAAAAGAAAAAAAACATGGAGAACATGAAAATATATGTCTGCTCTTTCCAGCCAAGCACACTGGATGGTGTGAGTGGTTTCATACTGTCAACTTGATATGATCCAGAACCCCTGCACTCATTTGTGAGGGAGTTTCTAGATTAGGTTAATTGAGGTGGGAAGACCCACCCTGAGTGTGGATGGCATCAGGGGTAGGGACCTGGACTAAATAAAGAGGCGAAAGCTAGCTGAACACCAGCATCCATCTCTCTCTCTGCTCTGGACCATGGATGCAATGTGACCCGTGGCCCCTTTTGTTATGGCCATGTCTGCCCCATAAAGTGTATCATCAAACTTTGTGTCAAAATACATCCTCCCTTCATCAAGGTATTGTGAGGGTTTTGTTTTTGTTTTTGTCATAGCAATAAGAAAAATAACTAAACAGGAAGTCTGAAAGAGTCTAAACTGCACTTAGCCCATGTATTCTGAGTGTGAAGAACAGATAAAACTAAGTGGCTGGGGCCTGAAGGGTTCAGAGGTCAGGATGTGCAGACATGCTGCTTGGGAATACAATCTCTATGGACCTCAGCTGCTCCTCGTGATAGGGACATCTGCAACCTTAACTGTTCCTTGCCTTGCAAGAGACAATTTGAACAAGCAGAAAAATGTTACATTCCATCCAGGTAAAAAGACTGTTCATTGATTCATTTATTTTTGTAATAGCAGTGGCTATCAGAGATGGATTCACTTTTCTTGTGTTGTACTGTGAGCACAGCAGACAGCTTTGGCCTCTCAAAAAGACTGCTGTTGATGGAAGTTTCCTTATAGCTGGACAACTAGAAGGGAGGGCAGATTACCAAGACTGAAGTTTTGGTAATTTTCCCTGCCTAAAGATTCAAGAAATAGAAAATGTTACAGGATGTACCCCTTTGTGTCATGTGCTATGAGATGAATCACCTTTTAAATGCAGCCCAGCAAATCCTAAAATGTCATTAATTCTTTTGAAATTATATGAAATTTCCTCTTATCAACACAGATCATTAGAATACAAACAGGCATAATTGGCAAAAGACAATTCCTCACAGCTAGTCCAGGCTAAGCCTTTGGCATGGATGAGATTATGGGAGGTTTAAGTGATATCTAATCTCAAAGCCTCAAACACACGTTAGGGATTTCATTTGACTAATCGTGGCGATTATTTGGGTATTAGACAGAGGGGCTTAGGAGGTTGTAAAATCAGGCTGGATCACATCAAGTGACAGAGGTCTAACCCCCCACCCCGACTGAAGAATTAACAGAAATATACCCAAGATGCTTTGTACTGGAGACTTAAAGGAGACAGGTCAGGGAAGATTTGCTCTTAAGCCAAGGGGGAAATAAAGTTTTGATGAAAACAAAGAAGGGGGCAGGATACCTGATCCAGATGTGCACAGGTTGTCTTCCATCTGCACAGAGACTGGCTATGTCTCATAGGTGAAGCCCTTTCCTGTTCTTGCAGAGTGGTTCTTGCTAGTCCAAAGGTCACTTTTACAGTTGAGGACATAGCAGGGAAAGATCCAAGTAGGTAAATAATCTGAAATTTGGCTAGGGAGATAACACCGTCTGTAAACTACTTGCTATACAAGCATAAAGACCAGAGTTTGAACCCACAACCCATGTGAAATAGTGGGACAGTTGGGCTGGGGGGGGGGTGTTTATAATCCCAGCACTGGGATATTGACCAGCTAATATAGCCTGGTCATGGAGATTTATGTGCAGCAAGAAAAATTCCATCTTAGAAAAACAGGGCAGGTGGCACCTGAGGTTGACTAGGTTAGTTCCATGCACAAGCACATATATTCACAGGTACCTAATATCTCTGTCTTTGTCTCTCTGTCTCTATCTCTTTCCCTCTCTTCTCTCTCTCTCTCTCTCTCTCTCTCTCTCTCTCTCTCTCTCCTTCTCTCTCTCTCACACACACACACACACACACGCACGCATGTGAAAACAGACACACGAATCTAAAAGCTGTAAAATAAGGTTTGTCAACTCTAAATGTTGTGCTTTCTTGTTTTGGCTCACAGCCAGCCACAGGGCTCCTCAGACAGTTTTGCATTCTGTTTTACTTTGCCCTGTCTCATGGAGAAGGCATAAAGCTACATTTGCATCAAATGTTCTCCAGGATTAGAGAATTGTTTACTAAGCCACATGTCATATTAGCTTCTGCTACTATAACAGAACCTACAGATCATCAACTTAGGAAAGGTTTATTTGTGGGCTAGGAAGATGGCTCAGTCAATAAAGTGCCATGTAAGCATAAAATTGTGAGTGCTATCTTCAGAACCATATCAAAAAGCCTGGTGTGGTAGTATATGCATGTAACCCTAGCACTAGGAGATGGAAATCCCTGGGACTTGTTGTCTAGCCAATCTAGTCTATTGCCTACAGTTAGAGACCTTATCTCAAAAACAAGAAGGACAGACTCTGAGGAAAGACACCCATGGTTGATCTCTGGTCCCCATAGACAAATGTACGTAGACACCAGCATACACATAAAAGTAAAGAAAAGATGTACTTTGGCTCATGACTTTGGGGAGGGGGAATAATAGCCCATGATGTGATGGACACATTGCTTTCAGGTCCCTGGAGTTTGGGTGGTACATAACCATTGGACAATGTGGCAGAGCAAAACTGGCCACTTCATGCTAAGGGGGACAAAGGAGGAATAGTAGAAGGGACCAGGGTCCCACCATCACCTTCAAGTGCATGCTCCTAATGGCTAAGGCCTTTCCCCAGGCTGTCATCTTAAAGGTACTATTATTTCTGTCTGTCTGTCTGCCTGCCTGTATGTGTATGTGTACATGTCTGTGGTATTCAAAGATCAGTCTCGGGTGTTATTCTGTAGTCTGGCTGGCCAGAAAATCTCAGAAATATCCCTGTTACCACCTACAGCAATGATTCTAAGCATGCACTATATCCCTGTTACCACCTACAGCAATGATTCTAAGCATGCACTATATCAGCATACCTGGCTTTTCCTATAGGAGTTCTTGGGGTTGAACTCAGATCCTCATGCTTACAAAGCAAGCACTTTACTGACAGTTGTCTGCCCAGGCCTAGGACCTCTTCATAGTCCCTTCATGGTCCTGTGCCTCCAACATATGTGCCTTGGGGGAGCACTGAAGACCCAAACTCTAGCACACGTATAAAATACGTGTGTCCAACTGAAGGCAGGCAGCATTTCTTTATCATTGCACTACTCTTAAAGCCACTGAAGTGATGAGTTCTGTGTGCAATGCTAGGCTGCGTGATGCAGCCTAAGGGGTCAGAACACCTGGGGACTCATTCCAGCTTTACCACTTATTAACTACTGACCCTGAATAGGTTACTTTCCCTCCTCGTGAGTTGGTGTCTCCATTTGCACACTGGGTATAATAATACTGCCTCATTATCACTGTCAGGACCTCAAGAATTTTAAGACATTTATTTATTTATTTATTTATTTTACATTTATCCATATGTGTGTCTGTGTGTAGGTATGCCAACATGAACGCAGATACCTAAAGTGGCCAGAAGGGGGAATCAGATCCCCTCAAACTGGAGTCTAGGCAATTGTGAGTACCAGACCTTGGTGCTGGGAATCAACTTGAGCTATCTGAAAGAAGAGTCTATGCTCTTAACCACTAAGCCAGGTCTCACACCTGGATTTGAAAAAATTGCCTACAACAGTTTTGGAAAAATGGCCGGCATGTACGGAAGTATATGCTAATTTAAAATAAAACACTTAATGTCTGGCTGTTTCTTTGCATCTTGATGTCTTAATATTACTCCTTAATTGACTGCATTTCTCCCAACCAATAGGTAGCTTGAGCACTTGGCTGACTTTGAGCAACTCCACCTCTTACCATTTGTGAGAAACAGAAAGATACATAATAGCCAGGACACATACACCTATTTCGTGAGGTGCTTTGCAATTATTTATTAGCTGCTGAAAACCTCAACGGGACAAATGGAGGAACAAGGCAGCCATGTTAACATCTAGCCCTCATTAATGTTTTACGCCCTTTATGGTCTGGAAAGATGAATGAGTTAGCAGCGGAAGATCTTTCCTCAGCAAGGCTTTTGCAGGTATTTGAACATACTGGAAAAGTCAATCGAATGGTAGTTCCTAAGTGACCAAATGGTACAATGTTGGGGTTAAGAGAGCCGACAAAACCAGACTGTCAGCTGTGGGTCTGAAGCTCAGTTGCTAGGATGAAACTGCAGACCTGTTCTTGCTGGGGCATTTGATTTGAAATGGAAAAGAAATTCATGCACTAGTTTTAATGCATACATTACAAATCAAAACTGATTATTACCCTTTTATTCTATGAAACAAGCAAATAAGTAGATATTAAATCAAGTTTAGAGAGATTTTACCCAAAT
The DNA here is from genome assembly GCA_019843965.1 of Rhynchomys soricoides. NCBI lineage: Eukaryota > Metazoa > Chordata > Mammalia > Rodentia > Muridae > Rhynchomys > Rhynchomys soricoides. Next base: position 2,573,311 of record JADRCH010000032.1, on the reverse strand, counting down.
TAACTTTATTAACTCTACTGTCCCTTTCTGTAGGTGGATATGTGTATGTATCTTTTTTGGATACATAAAGACCAGTGGACAGATTCAGGTATCAATCCTCATCTGCCTTTTTTTTTTCTAGGAAGGGTCTCTCATTGGCCTAGAACTCAATAAATAGACTATGTTGGCTGGCCAGAAAGCTCCAGGTATCTGCCTGCTTCTGACCCATGTCAGGGCACTGGGACTATAAGCATGTGCCATCATACGCCTAACTCCTTCCTTCCTCCCTCCCTCCCTCCCTCCCTTCCTCCCTCCCTCCCTTCCTTCCAATGCATGCATTCTGGGGATCACACTTAGGTCTTTATGGTTGCAAGGCAAGTACTTGCTGGCTGAGCCGTCTCCCCAGCCACAAATGCACTATTTTTGGCATGTACATTGCATAATCAAAGTGATTATTGTTTGGTTAATAGACAAAACGAGCAGACAACAAAAAAATCAAGTTGAGACAAATTATCCTCAAAGCTGTCCTGTGTTTTTCTTAAACAGTATAGTAACAACATCATGGCAAAGTGAACATGGGGTCAGAGAGGTGAGTCAGCAGCTAAGAGCACATACTGCTCTTTGTACAGGACCCAAGTTCAATTCCCCCCACCCATGCCAGACCACTCATAACTTCTCATAATGCGAGCTCCAGGGGTTCAACACACTCTTCTGTCCTCCAAAGGTTCCTGCACTCACAATCAATCTCTCTCTCTCTCTCTCTCTCTCTCTCTCTCTCTCTCTCTCTCTCTCTCTGTGTCTCTCTTTCTCTCACAGAAACACAAATGTAGTCACAAATATTTCCTAATCTATATATACTCCTCCCTTCTGTGACTTAGTCAATCTTCTCATCCTGACATGTAACCTGTCTTCTCACCCCACGGCTCTGAGCTGGGTTTGATTGGTCCTTAGTCAAATACAAAAGACCAGAGGCAGCTGCGTCATTGGCCAAGGCTAGGGCTTCCCGCCTTGGTGCCCATGTGCTCACTGTGTCTCACCTTGTCTCTCCTCTCCTGTCCTCCTCCCTCCCCTCCCTCTCTTTCTCTCCTCTCCTCTTCTCCCTCCCTCCTCCCCTTTCTCCTGCCTCTTTGGGACTACCATAGGAAGGCTGGCTAAGCCAACAGGGGAAAAGAAGTAAGGGGGAGCAGATATGACCCACTGGGAGACTCTGTCACTCCAAATCATCAGTTGCCAAGCCTGGACATCAGACATATTACTGGTCCATCTTCCAGAAGCATCTGGTGACTGAACTCTGAGGAAGGAGCCTGCACCAATGCAATAGGTGTTGTTTTAAGCCATTACCACAACACTAGGTCACTCCTAGGTGGCTGGAAGCCTCTTGACATGAAGCACAGGATAAGAAGAAAGGAGAGATTCAACGTGAAATTGCTATGGAACACATTTATGCCCCTCTTCCATTTCATGTGTCATCCCCAAATGAATTTGAAAGTGAGGTAATTAGGGTTACATAAAGTCAAGTCATGAAGGGTTTAATGTCATCGTAAGAAAAGGAGACTAGAACTGCTTTTGTCACGTGAGGGCATACGAAGAAGGCAGCCCATTGAAAACCAGGCAGAGAGCTCTCATCTAACACCTACCTAACAGAACAGTGATCTTGGGAGCTGCATGTTCCAGAAAGCCGGGAAGTCCAAACTAATAATCCAAGCCAAGAAGTCGGGGGTGGGGGGAATTCACAAGACTTACGCTACTGTTGTCTGGTACAGAATATCAAAGTCCGCGGTTACTGGCTAGACTCCATTGGCTTTGCTTGATTGAACTATCAAAAAATTTTAAATATTCATACTCTATAATTTATATTTAAGAGTCTGAAAAGCATTTTGAGGGCACATTTAATAAAACTCAGAATAGTGATGTTTAAGAGAATTATTTTAAAGAGTGAATAGTGGTATACTTCTGCAGGCTTAGCACTTGAGGGGCTGAGGCAAGAGGATCACTCTGAAGTGAAGGTTAGCTAAAATGTACATAATAAGGCCAAGGGCATTATGGGTTATAAAGGAAAACATTGTCAAAAATCAGGGAGAAGGAGGTAAGAATAGGGGGGAAGAGAAAAAGATAGCAGGAGAAAAAGGAGGGGAGGAGGAGGGAGGGAAGAGGAGAGAAAATGAGCTCTCAAAGGCCTGGGAGCCACGAAGATAGAGCTCTGAAGGACGATGCCCTAAAGCTCTGAACGCCATCCTGTGCACTGTAGAAGGGGCTTGTGCTTAGTGGTATTTACGACATTTCTTCTTGATGTCTCTCATTGCTCCCACTCTTTTTTACATTAGCTTTTAATTTTTCAAAATTTATTCTTGAAAATTTCACATGTGAATACAACATATCTCGATCATATTTTCCTTTCTTCTTTCTCTTCCATTTCCCCCACCCCACCAACACATCTCCCTCCCAATTTCCCCCCCCCCCAATACCTGCATAAGTACAGGGTCATCCACTGAGCCATGGGTAATCTACCAGTTGTCAAACTCCTGAGGAAAAGGGACCCTTCCTCAGCAGCCATTGACTACCAATGACTTCAGCTGGGGTTGGGAACTCCTCTCTGGGAATATTTACCTAACTTAAACTTGTGCAAGTCTTGTGAAGATAGTCATGGTAGTTGTGAGCAGCCATGCCATATCCAGAAGACAGCATTACACACCACTCCTCCCTGTCTCTGGATCTTACGTTCTTTCCAACCACTCTCCTGCAGTACACCCTGGGCATTGTGGGAAGGCTGAGGACCTCCTGCTGAGCACTCAGCCATCTACTCTTTCATGGCTTCATGATGTGTCCCTTCAGCAACTGGCTCACTTTGTAGTATCTTCCAGCCTTCAGTGAGTCACTGCAAAGGTCCTAGGCAACTGGAGGAGAGGGCTGTGAGAACCACTGTGCTTCTATTGCTCTAAGTATCCTTGCTGTTCAGTTGCATTTCAACTTGTTGGTAGGAGGTGGCTGATTCTTCCTCCCCTGTCCCCTCTTTCATCATTTCTGACTCCTGAGCCAGCTCTATGAGCTCTGCAACTCAGTATTTGTGGCCCATCCTCCCAACCCCATGTGTTCAAATTTCTGATGTGAATGGACTTGAATGTGAGACCATCAGGAGGCAAGTGGGCTTAGATGAAGTCAGGTTGAGCAACCATGAAGGGGTTACTGCCCTTGTGAGAGCAGAATGAGAGGCACGCCAGTGTATTTCTGGGACAAGGGGCTCCACTTTTTGCTAAATGTCTTATTACCAAGGCCAAAGTTAGGGAGTCTGGTCATCTCCTGTGCTTCAGCCTACTTGCGGTCTTTCCTGCAAACAAACCTGCCCTGTTTTCTTCAAGTACTCTGACAAGGTAATAACAGCCTCGCGGTCAACGTTTAGAGTACCTGGTTCTAAGATCACTGGAGGAGACCTGCTTCCTAGAACAAAGTCAGATAATGCAGTATGAGAGTGTATGTGAGAACACCTTACATTAATTTATGTGCCACCTTCCACCTTAAAAGTTACCCCTCCCAACTGTGATGAGCCTGCTAAGCTCAGGCACAGCAATACAAAAAGTTGAAAGGAACATGATATTTTTCTAGAAGTTGTTTAAGAAAAATGATAAAATGGTATAATTAAAAATATATTTAAGTAAGGCTAAATTATACTAGTCATATCAACGTATGGAGACACTTGAACATGGCAGTGTACGTTCAGCCTATGGAAAAGAATCAGCACATTACTAATCTAAGGGGATCCCATGCTTACCTCTGAATCTCCCCAGGAGAACCGGGTACTCATACACATAAGAATACTTTACTGAGTCCCCTACTGTAGATATTAATGTATTATGTACTCAACTTATTTTACACATGCACCTATTACTATGAGGTATATGTTAAAACTCAAATAGGAGGCAAATATTACACACTTTTTCTCCACATTATTTTAAAACCTGTAGATTTGAGATGGGGAGATGGCTTAGTCCGTTAGAGCATCCTGTGCAAGCATGAGGACCTGAGATAAATCTCCAGAACACACACACACTCCACACCCACACTCCACACACACACTCCACACCCACACTCCACACACACACTCCACACACATACACACAGACACACACACACACACCATAGACTCCTCTCTCAGTATCCACAGATTTTTCTCATGTAGAATGCCATGCCTTACCTGTATCTATTAGGCTCTAGCATCTTTTAGAAAAAAATTACCCAAGAATTTAAACATGGAGAAACAAGCATCAAGTCTGAGATGGGGAACTGGTACAAGGTGAAAAGCAATTTGAGAAATTGGACAATCATCGCAGGAAGAGGAGAATGTGACCATTTTTTTTTAAACAGGCCATAGTCCAAATCAATGACCTTCACAACTCACTGAAACCTAAACTGAGCCAATGGCTATAAAGAAAAAATGGTCCTCCTGGCACTCACCAGAGTGTTGAGGTGACAGCAAACTTGCGAAAGTAGCAAGTGCTAAATGGAAGGTAGTCATCACGGGATCGACAGTTAGGGTAGTTGTTTTTCTTATGTCTGATCTTGGGCCAGAAAGCAGTTCAGGTTTCAGAGAAGAGCTAATATATGTTATGCTGCATATTTTATGAAGCTATTGGGTATGTATCTTTGTTGTATTATTCTTACAGGCATGGATCTGAATCCTGGAGCACTGGCTTGAGCTTTCTAGTTTCTTGTGCTCATAGACAAAGAAGTGGATCATAGACATGGACGCAGGGTTAGAAACAGAAACGGAGAAGTTTATTAAGAAAGGCAAGGTACCCTGTAAATGGGCAAGTGGACTGAGAGAGAATACCCAAAAGCCCTGGGCCAGGAGGGAGACTCATGATCCCACCACATACTTCCTTATAGCAGACTGGATTCTGGGCTTCAGCGAAAAGCAGGACCCTTTCCTGAAAGTGTATACCCTGGGGGCGGGGGACTGAAAAGTGGGTCACACGGAGGGTGACATATTAGTCCTCTGCCTGTCAGGCTGGAGGATTTGCTCCTTGGTTTGGTCAGATCCTTTTCTTTTCAAAATCCCCCCCAGCCCCCTTCCTCCCTCTCTCTCTCTCTCTCTCTGTGTGTGTGTGTGTGCTCGTGTGTTTGTCTGTGTCTGTGGGTGGGCGAGCGTCTATGCATGTGGGTTCCCTTAGGGGCAAGAAGAGATTCCCTGGAGCTGGAGTCACAGGTGGCAGATTAGCTGCTTAATGGGGGCACTGGGAACGTCCCGCTCCTCCAGCACCTGGTCTGTTCTAAAGAGTGTGCTCCTGTTTGTTTGCTCTAACTAATCTCTTGACCGCTCATTTTACTACTGAGTCTCTTTCAGGAGTACAAGAAGGAAGTCTTCTGTTAGGGTCTGGAGACTTCCACAGGTCCCCACCTCCTTGTAGAGTACAGGCATTCTGAGGGGGTCTCCATAATGTACTCAGCTGTCTGTTGCGGGTAAACCTGATGAGGCACCAAAAGAAGGAAGAAAGAGCTAAAGACAAACGGACACGGCTCAAATCCCGTTACTCCTGGTGACTCTTCCCCATTGTTTTCAGTCTCTACTTTTTAACCACGAGTTCAATGACACATGCAAATTAGGCCACACATCTGTTCATCTGTACCTGTCCTACTGTACAGTAATTGGGCTGCACCTGCTTCCCCTATGTGACACTGTGAGGCAGGAACTGGATCTGCTTCGATGGCCTACTGTGCTCCTAGCGTAGTGGCTAACATAGGGATGCTTAGTAAATGGCAATGGAGTCTGCTTCTGGACCTAATCTGAGATAGGAATACAAATAGCAAGCTTTTTCATAATTCTTGTTTAAAACAAATGCCGAAACGTCATCTCCTCTGGGGTTAGTGCTAAATGCCTTTAACTGCATCTAAAGAGCAACATTTAGTCATCTGAAGCGTCTCAAAAAAAAAAAAAACCAGAGAAAAATCCTTCAGCATGGTTTCAATACCAATTAAAATTCTTCAACCCAAAAGCATAACGTTGATCTGATCAAAAATGTATGAGTTGTTGTTCTTTCTGTCATCATAATTTAAAGACAGGAAAATGGTATTTAAGATTTACATATACACGTGGAGCCCAACCTCATTATGGTGATTGTATCTAGGAGCTGGGGAGGTTTGAATCTTAAATGTATTTTCAGAAAAAAAAAAATTGCACTTTCAGAAGGGAGACAAAGAAAGCTCTGACAATAGCTCAGATTCACTGCTCAGTACCAGAAGAGCAATGCAGATTGTCCCAACTATCTTCAGAGTGTCCATTCATTCAGCAAATTATCATGAAAGGGGGTTTTGGCTCCAGGGAGCCTGGCCTCTTCTCCACAGAGTCTTGCTTTTGAGATCTTTGAAAGAAGCATTTCAAATACAGTACACAATGATTTGCTCCCATCTTAACGATGGAATTAAACAGTCATTATAATTTCAGGCATAAGCTGTTGGCGCATTTGCCCTGGAACAATGTCTACCAATGTTTCAACGTTTGCTTCATGGCAAAAAATCAGATACAAGCATGGACAAAGTCTAAATCACTCTGGTGATGGTTAACTACAAGGAGTTATGGGTAATACCATCTGTGACAGTCGCTATATAGAAAATAAACTCATTCTCTCATTCTCTCTCTCTCTCTCTCTCTCTCTCTCTGTGTGTGTGTGTGTGTGTGTGTGTGTGTGTCTGGATGCATGCATGTGTAAGTGTGTGTTTGGAGAGTGATAAAGGAGATGTCAGGGGTCCTTCTCTACCAGTCTGCACTCTCTCCCTAGAGACTGTCTCTCACTGAATCCAGAGCTATGCTACCAGTCAGCAAGTCCCAATGACCCTCTAGTCCCTGTCTCCCAACAAAGCTTTGTGATTACAGGCTTGCAGACCTCACCCGGTTTGATAAATGGATGCTGGGCATCCAAGCTCAAGTCCTCTTGATTGTACAGCAAGTGCTACTACCTACAGTTAGAGAAAAAATGACTTTTGGCGGCGGGGGGGGGGGTAGTCTGCTATCGTTATTAGGCTGGACTCAAACTCATTGTCGTAACGTGGCCTATCAATAGCTTGCTGGGATTGCAGAGATGTACCACTGTACTTCAGTGAAAATAATTAAAAGGTATTCGTCCAGTCTTTATTAGAGAATGCAGAGCCAGTTAGTTAAAGATCTAGTTGGTGTCAGGCATGCTTCTTTCATCCATAAGAAGGGAGTCAACAGAAGATACCTGATGTGGTCAGCCATTTCTAAGGACGGACGAGAATGCCATGGGCATCTGAGGTCTGAGCCCAGGCCAGCACTGGTCTCCTCCTCACAGCCAGTTGTTCTAGTTTTGTCTCATCTAATTAGGGCTATGCCATTCCTCTTTTCACTGGGGTTGGTTAACATGCTCAGGGCTAAATCAATGAGTGCCTGGCTTGACTCTGGCCACCAGGGATTGATTCAGGTAAAAAAACATAATTGCTTCTGGCTTTTGTTCCCTGAAGGCAGGTATCCAGGAACTGGGCCTCCATGGGGATTTTGAAAAACATGGCTCTGTAGTTTTTAAATTCTCTCTCTCTGGAAAAAGACTTTTTAGTTTGAAAATTTCATATATTTATATAATGAAATATGATTATATTCACTCTCTCACTCCCACCATGTTCCAATAACGGGACCCTTTCCAATTCCCCAGTTATTCATTTATCTATCTATCTATTTATTTATTTATTTTGATAACTCACCAAGTGCAGTTAATACTATTCAGGTATATGACAGTAATGCAGCATCCACTGTAATATGGGAAACCTATCAATGGCCTCATCCTCAAAAAAAGAAGGATTGATTCTCCCTCCCCCAGAAATTACCCACTGCTAACATCCTCAGCAAAGGGTGGGGCCTGGAGATCATCTACCCCATCTATGCTGAGATTTGGGTTGTCATGATGGAGGGTTTCCTGTCAGAGTTACTTTAGGTGATATATAAATATGCATATAGCTTTGACTGACAGTAGTCATCTATGCAGGAAGTTGTCTCAAGAAGTGTGCTAATGCAAGAAAGAAGCATGCCAATAAAACTTCATAAAAGGGTGCGTCTCAGACTTGCAACAGATTATAAGGCAGGAGGTCATGCCAGGTTGGCTTCAAGACACAGAGCAGTGAGGCCAGCAGGATGGTTCAGTGATGAAGGACATGTACTACTCTGGCAGAAGACTGGTGTTCGGTTCTTAGCACCCACTTCAAAAGGATCGCAAGTGACTGCAACTCAGGTCTTGGTAAATACCTTCATGTATGCAAACACACTCACAGAGAGACACATAATTGGAAATAATAAAAATAAATCTTTAAATAAGAATGATATGCAACAGGGGGAGCTTTCTATGTGATTCTATCCTATGACCTTATTAAAGGAGACCTACTGGGCCAGACCTCATTTTGGAAGGAGAATATATTTTTGACAAGTGAATGTTCAGGCTTCCTTTCTAGGAATGAAAAATAAAAAAAAAAAAAAAGATGTGCAGAAGCCAAATCAAATAGGTGTGAAAGGGCAGTGTGATCTGGTTCAAGGTTGTTAGTTAGGAGAGGTGGAACAGGAGAGTGGGAGGCAGGGGCATACTAACATAGCACAGGAGATTCTAGATACAGCGGTCAGTCACTTTCACTTAATTGGTTAAGGCCAATTTGACAGGATCTGGAGTCACCCGGGAGATGGATCTCTGGGCATGCACGTGGGCAACAAGCTCAACTATGTTAAATGATGCAGGAAGACACATTTTTATTGTGGACAGGGTCATTCCTTGAGCAGGAACTGGACCGTAGAAAACAGAGAAAGCTAGCAGAGCAGCAGAGAACATCTGATTCCTGGCTGTGGATGTGTTATGACCACCTCTCTCAGGCTCCTGCTGCCATGGCAATGATGGGATATCCCTCTAAACTGTGGGCCGAAATAGGCCCGTTTCTCCTTAAATGGCTTTGGCCATACCATGTCATTGTAGCAAGAGACAAAGAGACTATGAGAGTGATGCAGGTCTTTGCTTTAACCTTATCAGGAAAGACGAAGAACAGGGGATGGGTTAACAACGTGTGTTGATAGGAGACTGTTCATGGGGTGGTGTCACAGTTTACAAGAGGACAGCTGACTGAAGAATCGGGTTGTGAGGTTGCAGCCATGGCACGGCTGGTAAAACCTGATGTCATTAATCAGGACTGACAATTCAGGCAGAAGAATGAGTTAAGCCACCTTAAATAATTTTGGGAACCTGCTTTATATAATTTGTCTAAATGACAGTAATGGAAACAGCCTAAATCTAAAATAACAGGGAAATAAATGGCTAGATAAATTATGGTACATTTAACCAAATCAGGTATGACTATGCAGTGAATTATTAATGTTTTCTCGTGCAACATCTGGGATTAATAATTTCACGCTATACACACTCCCATAATGAAGATCTCTCTTCTGCAACATGGATGTGGAGCCTCACGTTCATTCAGTGCTATCTTTCTCCCATCACTAATGGAGCCCTTGCCACTCCATAGCTTAGAAATACACATAGGAAAATGCTAAGAAAGTCATCATACATGAAGAAAAAACTAATTAACAGATGCTCGTTCTTGATTAACTAAGAGTTTTGAAAGTTTAGAAGATATAAATATGGAATGAGGCAAATGCCAATCTTCCAGTGGTGTAATTATTTCTCAGAGGTAGGACCTGTAGTATGTTCCCATATCCCATGATATTTTCTACTTTTCTGAAATGTGCACATAGAAACTCTATAATATTACTTTATTTGTTGACTCTGTGAGTGTATTTGAGCATGTGTAAGCAGATGCTCTTTTTTTGCCTCTGTGTGTGCATGCAGAGGTCAGATATGACCTAATGTATCTTCACTGGTCTCTACTTTATTCTCTGTGACATGGACTCTCACCGAACCAGGATCCCATCAATTTGCCTGTACTGACTGACAAGTGCAGCCTTCAGATCTGTCCAGCTTTATCCCTCAGGGCTAGGGCTGCATGCATGAGCTGCCATGCCTGGCTTTGACGTGGATGCTGGGGTCTTAGGTTCTCACGTGTATGCAGGAAACACTTTATCCACAGAGCCATCTCTCCAACTCTCAACTTCGTAATTTTAAAAGGACATCAGTTATAAAATGGGATTTGCCGGCAGCACAGGGTAAAATAAAGATATGCGTAGAAGTGATTTATGAGTAGGGATTCTCAGGAGGGAAAAGAGAAATGAGGAAAGCTATGAGAAGAGGTCCAGCCCAAATCAGGTCCCCCTGGGGATGACTTGAGGCGCACGCCTCAGAAATAAATGGAGATTCCTTCTCTACTGACAGCCATGAGATGAGAGCCAAACCTGTGCAACTTGAGGCTCTTCTTATATGTAGAAAAATATAAAGAAAATCTATTAATCAAGACAGGCTTCTAAAGCCTGTTGGAAAAATGGTACAGGGATTTGAGGATCTGCATAAAATACTTTCTAAAGAGCTGGAGACGCCTACAATATGTTTCACTAAATAATATGGACAGCTTTATTTGATAACTATAATCATTTCTTTTAAAATATTGATTTTTAGGGACATGCATAGCCCATATACAAACACTGCCATTTTATAGAAGAGATGGGTAGCTACAGATTGTGGTGTCCTAGAACCAATGCACTTGGATACTGAAGGATGAGTATGTTATCATAAGGTCTTTTAGCCATATAAGTTCCTATCATTTGTGAGATATTTATTAAGATACCATGTAGTCTACTCATCATCTTAGGACTGTCAAGATGGCTCAGTCAATAGAGTAACTTCCTTATATGTGTAAGAACGTGAATTTTATTATCAAAGCCCACATAAACAAAAACACTAGACATATTAGTGTGTGCCTGTAATCCCAGTGCTGGGAAAGAGACACACAGATCCATGCTTGATGCTTGTCAATAACCAGCCAAACTGGCCTAGTCAGAGAGCCCAAGGCCAGTAAGGGACACTGCCTCAAAAAAAAAAAAAAAAAAAGTATGCAGCTCTTGACAAATGATGTCAGAGGTTGTACTCTGGCTTCTATATATATTCATGTGTATACATGTTCCCTCTGACACATATGTATTCCTGAGCATACACTCCCCAACATATATACAAAGAAAGAAACAAATAAGCTGACTCACTAACAAGATGTGCTCTGCGCAAGGAAAACTCAAATTTAGTGCTTCGTTGGGATCTATTTCCTTGGGAATTAACTTATTACCTAGCCATAGGCATAAGACAGCTTGAGAAAATGCTATTGATTTTAGAAAGTTAACCTTATGTTTGGCCATTTTGCTCAACTCCCTTAGTAGTTCAGCTACATTGCCAGCTTAGTCTCTTGAATGTTTTGGGAGACAACACAACTATCTGCCTATTCACAGTTTTGTCCCTACAATTATGACATTGTGGGCACAATAGTATAGACGACAGGGACACCTTTATTCTAAATTGAGTCTGAACACTGAAAAAAACTGTCTGTGTGTGTCTGTGTGTGTGTGTGTGTGTGTGTTCGTCTGTAAGTGCATTGCCCACAAAGCACAGAAGATAGTGTTGGATCCTCTGGAGCTGAAGTTATAAGCAACTGTAAGCTTTAGCTTAGAACTGAGCTCATGTCCTCTGCAAGAGCAGCAAGGGCGCTTAACTGCTGAATTGTATCTAGCTTAAGTCAGAACACTTCTAAATAATTATGATTTCCAATGGGAAATCTGAGAAAGGTATACACTAACTATCAAATACTGTGGTGATTTGAGTAAGGATGTCCCCTTGAAGACTTATGTGTTTGAATGCTTATTCCATAGGGAGAGGCACCGTTAGGAGACATGACCTTGTAGGAGGAAGTGTGTCACTGTGAGGGTGGGATTTGAAACCCCGTAATGTTCAAGCTATGCCCAGTGTGGGACACAGTCTCCTTCTGCTGCCTGTAGATCAAGAGGTAGGACTTTTAGTTCCTTCTCCAGCATCATGTCTGCTTACATGCCACTATGTTTCCTGCTACAATGATACCAGACTAAACCTCTGAAACTGTAAGCTGGCCCCACCCAATTAAATGTTTTCCTTTATAGGAATTTCTGTGGTCATGAGGTCTTCTCGCAGCAATAAAATCTTAATTCGGATAAATAGAGAAAGAATGGAGTTGTGTCTGTGTTTATATTAAGAAAAAATTTCAAACCTTTTTCTGTATGTATGTATATATGTTTACCCATATGTGTATGTGTGCATTTGTGTGTATGTGCATTTGAATATGTGTGTGTGTGCATCTGCATGTGCATACATGTGTAGAAGTAACAGGTCAGGATCAGTTGATAATCTTTAGGACAACATCACCTTCATTTTGATACAGAGTCTCTCACTGAACCCCAGGGATGGTGAGATGCCTGGCACTGACAGGGGAAGCCCTGGAAATATAATGGCCAGAATAGTTTAGCTTACTTGGTAAGGTTCCAGGCCAATGACAGAACTGGAATCTAACAAAAGTAGAAGGAGGTTATCCTCTGACCTCCATATGAATGTCCATGTACACACATGTGTGCACCTGCCACACACACACACACACACACACACACACCTTAGATAACAACATAGAGAGGGAAGCAAAATGCACCAGTGCCTGCTTCCTAGCTCCACAGCTGGCTAGGGAAGAAACTGTATCACCACAGAAACTGGCTTCTTACACACAGCCCTTCCAGATTAGCTGCCTGCTTAGATAAGCAACCTAAAAAGTGCACATTGGTTTGCTTTGGAAGAGGATTTCATATCATCTCCCAGTAGACTCTAAGTGTAGCATAGGCAGAAGTCACTGTGAAAAGTGAGCCACTATCTGAATGTAGTCAGAGAATCAAACACATGTCTGTTTCAGGAACCCCACAGGTATCCCATTACCCTGGACCATGGGTGTCTGCCTCACTGCCAGCAGGGTGACTGTGCCCTAAACCTATAGGGTGTACTGCATTACACAGGACAAGTATTGTGGAGGGAGGAAATGCCATCCCACAAAAGCAATAACTTTCTAGCAACAGATCCAAGAGAGGAGAGGGAGACAGAACGTCAGGAAATGAACTGAATTAGAAGCTTGAGCATCTTTTGGGTATATGCCCAGGAGTGGTAAAGATGGGTCCTCAGGCAGTATTATGTCCATTTTTCTGAGGGTCCACCAAACTGATTTCCAGACAGGTTGTATCAGCTTGCATTCCCACCAGCAATGGAGGAGTGTTCCTCTTTTTCCACATCCTCGCCAGCATCTGCTGTTACCTGAGTTTTTGATCTCAGTCATTCTGACTGGTGTGAGGTGGAATCTCAGGGTTGTTTTGATTTGCATTTCCCTGATGACTAAGGATGTTGAACATTTCTTTAGATGCTTCTCAGCCATTCAAGATTCTTCAGTTGAGAATTGGTTTAGCTCTGTACCCGATTTATAATTGGGATTTTGGTCTCTGAAATACTACTCCTAGGCATATACCCAAAGATGCTCCACTATATCACAAGGCCACAAGTTCCACTATGTTCATAGCAGCCATATTTATAATAGCCAGAAACTGGAAACAACCCAGATGTCCCTCAACAGAGGAATGGATACAGAAAATGTGGTACATTTACACAATGGAATACTACTCAGCTATTAAAAATGAGGACTTCACGAATAGGAAATATCATCCTGAGTGAGGTAACCCAGACCCCAAAGGATATTCATGTATATACCTCACTGATAGGTGGATATAAGCCCCAAAGCTCAGAATACCCACAAGACTATACGAAGCTTATCAAGAAGGAAGGCCAAAGTGTGGATGCTTCCATCTCATTTAGAACAGGAAACAAAATAATCATGGGAAAGAGAGGGACGGGGAAGAGAAAAAAACCTGGCAGGATCAAGTATGGAAAGAGACAGGAGAGAAGTACAGCGGGCCAGGGGAATGATTAGAAATATGTAGCAGTGGGGGTGGGGAATAGGGAGCACTAGAAATTCCTAGAAATGCCAAAGGCTCCCAGGACCCAATGGGGATGGCATTAGCCGAAATGCCCAAGAGCAGAGAGATAGAACCTGAAGAGACCACCTCCAGTAGATAGAAATGTCCCCAGTTGAGGGAAAGGGTCACTCACCCATCTCAAAAGTTTTAACCCAGCATTCTTCCTATCTACAGGAAAAATAGGGACAAAAAACTGGAGCAGAGACTGAAGGAAAGGCAATCCAGAGACCCCTACCCCCACCTTGGGATCCATCCCATGTGCAGACAACAAACTCTGACACTATTGCTGACAGCAAGTCATGCTTGCAGACAGGAGCCTGGTATGGCTGTCACCTGACTAAGACAGATGCAGATACTTATAGCCAACCATTGGACTGAGCCTACTGGAAGAGTTAGGGGAAGGACTGAAGGAACTGAAGTGGATTGCAACCTTATAGGAAGATTAACAATATCAACTAACCAGAACCCTCAGAGATCCCAGGGACTAAGCCACCAATCAAAGAGTATACATAGGTGGGTCCATGGCTCCAGCTACATATGTAACAGAGGACTGCCTTGTCTGGCTTCAGTAGGAGGTAAGGTGCTCGGTCCTGTAAAGGCTTGATGCCCCAGAGATGGGGGAAGCTAGAAGGGTGAGGCAGGAGTGGGTGGGAGCATGGAAGAGCACTGGCTTAGAAGCAAAGGTAGGGGTGGGGATGGGGGACTCGTGGAGGGGAGACATGGAAGGGGGACAACATTTTAAATATAAATTAATAAGATAATGATTTTTTTAAAAAAGCATGAGCATTAAAAATCTCAGTGTGATTCAAGAGAATACAGATAAACAGCCAGTCATTCCAGGATAAGAAAAAGAAATTCAGCAGACAGTTATTTTGTAAAAGAACCAAAGAGATATCTTAGGGAAAGTTCAGTAAGATACAGTAAATGTGTATTTGAAAGTTGCAACAAGAGTCCGAATCAAGCAGAAGAAAGAATATCCAATCTGGAAGTCTGGTGTTCTAAAACATCACAAGCTAGCAAGAGGATAAGCAGGAAGATTCTCTCTTTGTCTCTTAACACACACACATACACACACACACATACACAAACACACACATGCACATACACACACACATATAAACACACATACACATACACACACATGTACATGCACACATACACATATACACACACATACACACACACATACACAAACACACACATACACACACACATGCACATACACACACACATATACACACATACACATATACACAAAACATACACACACACATATACACACATACACATATACACACACATACACACACATGTACCTGCACACACACACATATACACACATACATACACACACACATACACAAACACACACATACATACACATGCACGCACACACACATATACAAACACACACATACACACACATGCGCACGCGCGCACACACACACACACACACACACACACACACACACTGGATAAAAGGAAACCAACAGAGGACTGACAGATGAACAAGAAAAGACTATTTAAGGCCCCTGGATACCATTAAACAAAACAAAACAACTTTTAGATTTTCTTTTCTTTCTTTCCTTTTACCTGTTCTGCTTGGTTGGTTGGTTGGTTTTGGAGTCAGGGTTTTGCTTTGTAGCCTTCCCTGCCTTTGCTTCCCAAATGCTCCACATTTCCTTAACACTCAAGCAGAAGGGAAGATCGCTAAGTTTGCAGATCTAATAAGTTAACAGATCTAATAAGTTTGCTCATTAGATAGTAATGAAAGTGCCCTAATCTTGGCACAGATGTGGACAGCCATGTACAGAACACTGATGACAGGACTAAACAGATATGACCTTAAAAGATCTTCACTACAGCTCAGCACAGTTAGATGTTGACAGCGGAGGAGAAAGAATGAAATCCCTAGTCTGCAAGAAAATAGTTGCAAGCCACCTACTAGGGTGTCCCATTAGACTAACAAGAGATTTCTCAGCAGAAACCTTATAGGGCAGGAGGGAGTGGAATGACTTCTAACTGCTGAATGGAAAAGAAAGCAAAGACACTGCCAGCTAGGAATTCTTCACTCAGCAAGGCTATCTTCTTCCAGTGGAGAGAAAGGAAAGACTTGCCAAAAAAGTAAGAAAAACAAAGACAAAAGTCAGAGAGAACCATTGACTCCCAAACCAGCTTGACAGATAATGGTTAGCGGAATCCAATCTCCAGAAATGAAGGAATGGTATCTAGCTGTAAGCTATAGTCATGGAAACCGGAGAAAATATTAATCTCAGCAGAAGCAAAGGTACACAAATTTCCCAACCATTATCCATTCACTAAACCATCTCTGCTGGCTAGCTTTTAATTATTGATGCACCACAATCTATAATCACCTGAGGATAAGCTTCAAATAGAGGAATTATCTAGATCAGGCTTTGAAGATGTCATGCAGGATTGTCTTGATTGCTTGATGAGTCAAGATGACTAAGACAATTTATAAAAGAAAGTATTTAATTTGAGGACTGGCTTAGAGTTTCAGAAAGTAAGTCTGTGATTATCATGATGTGCAGCATGGCAGGCAGCAGGCAGGCAGGCAAGCAAGCAGGCCCTGTGCTGATGTAATAGCTGAGAAATTACATCTAATCCAGAAGCAGGAGGCACAGAGAAAGAGGCTGGACCTGGTGTGGGCTTTTGAAAGCTCGAAGCATGTCCTGGGTAGCACAGTCTCTTCAAGCTCCAAGACCATACCTCCTAACCCTACCTGAAAATCCCACCAACTGGAAACCAAACATTAAATGCATAACTCTACAGAGGCCTCACTCTCACTTAAACCACAGCATTGATTGGAATGGGAAGAGCCACTCTGGAAGTGGGTGGCACTGTCTTTATGCACTGAGCCCTGCCTGTGTGTGTAGAAGCTCCTTGAGCAAGCAAGCAGGCAGCTTCGGTGTATTTGTTTGTTCAGCTCTTTGACTATAGATACCCTGTGACTAGCTTGAGTTCCTGACTTGACTAAAATGTTCTTTTATTTATTTATTTAATATTTCTATTTTTAAATTTTGTCATTTTGTTGCATAGTTTTGTAAGTTTTTTTTTTTTAATATTTATTTACATTTCAAATGTTTTCCCCTTTCCAGGTCTCCCCTCGGAAATCCCCTATCCCATCCCCCTCCCCCTGCCTCTATGGAGGTATTCCCCAACCCAACCACTCACTCTTCTCTTCTCTCCCTGGTAATCCCCTATACTGGGGGGCATCTAACACCCTCAGTCCCAAGGGCCTCTCCTCCCACTGATGGCCAACAAAGCCCTACTCTACCAAATATGTAGCCAGTACCATGGGTCCCTCCATGTGTATTCTTTAGTTGATGGTCCAGTCTCTGGGAGCACTGGGGTTCAGGCCAGCTGACACTGTTGCTCCCTCCATGGGACTGCAAAGTCCCTTAGCTCCTTCAGTCCCTTTTCCAACTCCTCCATCTGGGACCCCATGCTCAGTCTAATGGTTGCTGTAGATTGAATCTTGGGTATTCCGAACTTTTGGGCTAATATCCACTTATTAGTGAGTATATACCATGTTCTTTCTTTTGTGACTGAGTTACCTCACTCAGGATGATATTTTCAAGTTCCATCCATCTGTCTGCGAATTTCATGAAGTCATTGTTTTTAATAGCTGAGTAGTATTCCATTGTGTAAATGTACCACATTTTCTGTACCCATTCCTCTGTGGAGGGACATCTGGGTTGTTTCCAGTTTCTGGCTATTATAAATATGGCTGCTATGAACATAGTGGAGCATGTGTCCTTATTACATGTTGGAGCATCTTCTGGGTATATGCCTAGGAGTGGTATAGCTGGGTCCTCAGGTAGTATTACGTTCATTTTTCTGAGGGTCCGACAAACTGATTTCCAGAGAGGTTGTACCAGCTTGCAATCCCACCAGCAATGGAGGAGTGTTCCTCTTTCTCCACATCCTCACCAGCATCTGCTGTCACCTGAGTTTTTGATCATAGCCATTCTGACTAGTATGAAGTAGAATCTCAGGGTTGTTTTGATTTGCATTTCCCTGATGACTAAGGATGTTGAACATTTCTTTGGGTGCTTCTCAGCCCTTCGAGTTTTCTCAGTTGAGAATTCTCTGTTTAGCACTGTTCCCCATTTTTTGATAGGGTTATTTGGTTCTCTGGAGTCTAACTTCTTGAATTTTTCGCATATATTGGATATTAGCCCTCTATTGGATGTAGGATTGGTAAAGATCTTTTCCCAATATGTTGGTTGCCATTTTCTCCTATTGACTGTGTCCTTTGCCTTAAAGAAGCTTTGCAATTTTATGAGGTCCCATCATGTAGGGATGGTTCAATACCTGGAAATCCAGCAATGTAATCCACTACATAAACAAACTCAAAGAAAAAAAACCACATGATCATTTTGTTAGATGCTGAAAAAGCATTTGATAAGATTCAACATCCCTTCATAATAAAAGTATTTGAAAGATCAAGAATACAAGGCCCATACCTAAAGATAGTAAAAGCAATATACAGCAAACCAATGGCCCACATCAAACTAAATGGAGAGAAACTTGAAGCAATCCCACTAAAATCAGGGACTAGGCAAGGCTGCCCTCTCTCTCCCTATCTATTCAATATAGTACTTAAAGTCCTAGCTAGAGCAATTAGACAATAAAAGGAGGTCAAAGGGATACAAATTGGAAAGGAAGAAATCAAAATATCACTATTTGCAGATGATATGATCATATTCTTAAGTGACCCGAAAACTCCACCTGAGAACTTCTACAGCTGATAAAACACCTTCAGCAAAGTGGCTGGATACAAAATTAACTCAAGCAAATCAGTAGCCTTCCTATACTCGAAGGATAAACAGGCTGAGAACGCAATTAGGGAAATGACACCCTTCACAATTGTCACAAACAATATAAAGTATCCTGGTGTAACTCTAACCAAACAAGTGAAAGATCTGTATGACAAGAACTTCAAGTCTCTGAAGAAAGAAATCGAAGAAGACCTCAGAAGATGGAAAGATCTCCCATGCTCATGGATCGGCAGGATTAATACAGTAAAAATGGCCATCCTGGTGAAAGGAATCTTCAGAATCCCCATGAAAATTCCAACTAAATTCTCCATAGACTTAGAAAGAAAAATTCTCAAATTCATTTGGAATAAGAAAGAACTCAGGATAGCAAAAACTATTCTCAACAATAAAAGAACTTGTGGGGGAATCAGCATCCCTGACTAAAATGTTCTTTATGATGCATGGTAACTGGAAATTTTAAGCCAAATACACCCTTTCCTATAAGACAGGGTGCTTTACCACAGTAACAGAAATGAACCTACGTCACTACTGAATCACAGATAAGAGCTGAAAGAGAAGACCAAAACAAAGAATATTCATGATAATCAAGCAAAATAAAAAATTCCAGGATCAATGATAACCTGCCTGAATCTAAATGGAACATATTCTCCAGGTAAAAGGCACAGACTGGCAGAATGAATTAAGAGAAAAAGAAGGAAAACAAAATGATGAAAATGATTTTCTCAGCAAGTGGAAACCCAGGTTAGTAATATTTCAACCTACTTATATCAGATTTTCTGAGAAATGAGCGAGGAAAAGATGTTTGTCCCTACACAGTCCTAGCGTGGTCAGTTCAGCAAGCAAATGCAATGGTATACTGTAGGCAGCTAGCAACAGAACCCCCAACTCTATACACTTATAATGCACAGTTGGCAGGAATAGAAGAGATTGCTACAACCCTCATGGGGTAGAGTATAGCCATTTCCTCATTTCCTTTCTTGTTGCTGTAATAAAATACCCTAACTCCCCTCCCTCCAAAAAAACTTAAGGAAAGAGGGTTTATTTAGTTAATAATAATTACTTATAGATCATAATGGCAGAGATGTCACAGCAGTAGGAACTTGAAGCAATTGGACATATCTCATCAACTAGAGTCAAGATTCACACACATTTGTGCAATGAATGACTGCCTCTATTTAGTCCTCCTCCACCTATACAGTCCTATATTCCACATAGGGACTGTCCTCACACATAGGAAGTGGGACTCCCAATTAAAGTCCATGTCATCAAGACTCTCACAGACATGCCCACAGGGGAATAATTTAGAGAATGCCTCTTTGAGTCTCACACATTGCCAGGTGATTCTAGATTGTGTCAAGTTGACAAAGAAAGCTAACCATCATCACAAGAGGTTACCTCAAAAACCAAAATCAGGAATCAGATAGATGGATTGGCAGGTGAAGGCACTTGTTGTCAGGCTTAACCCATATGTTTATACAACTTTCCTTGATCTCCACAGGAATGCCATGCATGTAAGTACAGCACACACACACACACACACACAACCACTACACCACACAAATAATAAATAAATATTTTACATCCCCCAAATAAAAAATATAATAATTCTCCAAATTGTCCTGCTAGCCCACATCTTGGCATATGTACATGGAAAATAAAGACAGAACATTACAAAGGTATCTGCATGCCCATGTGTATCGCCAGTGCTGGGAGAAGGAGTCAATGTACCTGTTAGTTGAATGGATAAATAAAGTGTATGATATAATCTACCATAGAAGTTTATGCAGTCTAAAAGCAGAATGCATTCATCTGAAGCAAGTGGGTAAAATTAGAGGGCAGTATATGAAGTGAAACAAGCCAGGCATAGAAGGTACATATGACATGTTGTCTCTTAGAGGTGAATCTGAAGTACGTGGACTAGAAGGTATGACAGTGATGAACTGAAGCTGTGACAGATGTGTAGGGAGGGAAGACAGTAGATAAAGAGAGGATGGACTTGGTAAGTGAGCATCTACTATCACAATGGATCTCTAATAAACACAGCTAATACAGAAAATAATAAAAGATGATACTGTATCATGGTGACTCACTGCTGTTATACCAGCTCTTGGGAGGCTGAGGCAGAAACTCCCAGGGCGTTCACAACTAGCCTGGGATGCAGAGATTCTGTCTTGAACAAACAACAAAACAAATTAAAAAACACAAACAAACAAAGAAAAATTCTTCAAAAACCTAAAATAAATCCACAAGCTAGGAAAGTTTAAGTTGTGCATCAGTCAGAATCAGGAATACAATTCTTTTTAACTGAGGACCTGTCCATGCAACCCTACAATGGGACTTTCCCACTCTCAGCTTGAGACTCATAAGCTACTGACCATTCTTCCTCATTAAAGTCTCAGTTCTCAGTTCTAGAATGTTCTTCCGTACAATGTCAAATATACCCCATGCAAAGATGGCTAAGGAAAATGTTCAAATGTTTCTCTTAAGTACCTGTTTCTTGTGGGCTTCCCCCCACAAGCCAGGGAATAACAATGTTAGCAGAGAGAGAATCGGGCAGGATAAAATCAGATATGGACGCAGAGTGAGAGAAAGGAAGGTCAGCTTGTTTGCCTGTGTGACAAGACAGAACTAAAGCAATAGGAGGTAGTGTGACATCAGACCCTGGAAGTGGTGTGGCATCAGACCCCAAGGATAACTGCTTCCCACTTCCATCAACTATAGGTGCAACATTTGCATTTCTGAAAATTAATTGTTAGGACTTTTAATTAAACTAAACTGGGTGATAGGCAGGGTCAGGTGACATATACAAGTGTTATCATTTAGTTTTTACATTTTAAATTATGAAACAATTATGTCCTTTGAAGAGCAATAAATACTGCAAAGAAAGAATTTTGACCAGCTTCCCCTCTTTGTTCAGCGATGTTTCAAAATGACCTTTTAAAAACACTTAACCATTTGACTTTTGTTCTCAAGTCTTCTCTGATGGCTTAATCTATTAAATCCAAACACATCTTGACATTATTAATTAGGAACAATGAGTGGCCAGGACACTATAATTAGGAGTCATGGCTGAGAAGTCTGTAGGACAGATAATGACAAGTGTCACAATGACTACAACACAATTTATTGAAAATGTTATTGAGTCTCAGTCATGCATGAGCAACTGAACCACCAGTCATGAATTAAGACTGAATTAGCAAAGAGAAAATTACAAATGCCATTTCTCTGTGTGCAGAAACCAACCTTCCTTATTCACAAACATGCTTCTATCATGAATGGAATGCAAGCCAGGCCACTGGGCGAGGGAGAAGGAAAGGGGACCCTACACCTGTTAAGTAATGAGCTAAAGAGCTATGTGCGCATGACAGCCAGTTGGGGTCTGGGATGTTCATTCTGATTGCCAACTTGGAAGGATCTACAATCACCTAGGAGACAATCCATTGAGCATGTCTGTGAGGGAGTGTCTGTATTGTTCTAATTAACTGGGAAGAGCCACCATGAATGTGTGCAGCACTGTTCCCTATGCTGGGGTTCTGGACTGGGCAAAACAGAGAAAGTGAGCTGAGCACCAGCATTTGTCTCTCTGCTTCTTGACTCTGTGTGATGTGACTGTGGGCCAAAACAAAGCTTCCTCCTTAAGTTGCTTCTTGTTGGGTATGTCATAGAAATGAGAAAAGTATCTAATACAGTGCTCATCTTTATTTACAATGTGCCTAAAGTGTCAAGCATAGCCTACAGTACTACTCCTGAGAAGAGATGAAGATGAGATTTCAAGCAGAAAAAGTCTCAAAACAAGAGTACATGCATGTTCTGCTTGCCCGGAAGGCTCAAGCAACACTGGGTCATAGATGTGGTCAACTGACATGACCTCTCTTGGGCTTGTGCCATATTTGCATGTAATACATATCAAACAAGAACAAATGGGTGTATGACTTATACATTCTTGCCATGTGCAGACCTTCTAGTCTACAGAGAAACCAAAACACAATGACTAATTGCAGCAAGCTAAACGTTCTGCTATAGGGTAGTACAAAGACATATCACTGACAAGCTATTACCCCGTCAATAAAATGAGATCTATGTATCCAGGTATGCATGATTATAGTGAATTCTTATGATGAAATATTATTTTGAGGTATAAAAATTCTTATTCAGGAACCTGTACCTATTATCATACTATCTGCTTACAAGTTAAGAAAAAGACACACACAGCAAAAAGTATAACACAGAACAGTCTCCCTGCCAATATTGCGATTTAATGGAGAGGGCAAGATGGGGGAATATTTTTCATTTCTTTCTTATTTCATTAACTTGATAATTACATTATAAATTACACCCACAATTATATTAATTTTATGCTGATACATATATTTATAATTAAAAGAAACATTAATTTAATATTGCCTTTATATAGTAAATATGAAACTTAAAATGTTTTTTTCTCCTACACTCACTAGTTTAAATGCCACATAAAAGTAACAGCAAAAATATGCTGAAATCAGCTTGTCAAGTATGATTGCTATAATTAATTTCAACTTGACAGGATCAGAATAACATAGGAGATAAACCCTGGGAAGGTCTATACGAGAGTTTCTAGGCTGGGTTACCCATGGAAGGAAGACTCACTCTGCTTCGGTTATTTTTCTATTGCCATGATAAAACAACATGAACAAGGCATTTAATTTGGGGCTCATGGTTCCAGAGCATAGTAGAGCCCATGGCCATCATGATGGACTGTATGGCAGCAGGCAAGCAGGCACGTCAGTGGAGCAGAGGTTGAGAGCTTACACCACTCCATAAGTACATGGAAGAGAGAGAGACAGAGAGGGAGCGAGAACACCAACTGGATTGCGTGGACTTCCAAAGCTCAAAGCCTCTCTTCAATGACACACCTTCTCCTAAAACACCCCACAGCTCCTCTATTATAGCACACCTCCCAATTCTTTCCCAGCAGTTCCACCAACTATGATCTAAGCATGCAAACATATGATCCTATAAAACCATTCACATCCAACAATCCAAACACCCTGGATGTGGGTAGACCTTTCCTATGGATTCAGGTGGTCTTGAACTGATAAGGAAAGTGTGAGTGAACTGAGCACCAGTACTTAAGTCTCTCCGCTTCCTGACTGTAGACCTACTATGCCCAGCTGCCTCATGGTTCTACTGCCGCTCTTTTCCATTTTATGGGACTGCATCCTTGAAATGTGAGCAAAAATACCCTTCCCTCTTTAAGGTTCCTTTGTGAGAGGTTTTCTCACAGCAACTAAAATAGGTAACCTATACAGACGGTTGGAATTGGGAATAGATAAATAGATTATGGGCAGAGTAGTATACAGATAAATCGATGATAGAGATATGGGAGACAGGTGATAGGGAAATGACAGCTACATGAGAAAGACAATAGTTAGGTGACAGAAGCCATTACTGTTAAGTATCAGGTAATTCAAGTGGTCTGTGATCACTCACTACTATTCTGAGCTATGTCATCTTCCTTTTTCAGCCAAATGTATTTGAGAATTGTATAAGATATTACGTAGGTGGGGATTCTGAATTTAGCAGTAACTACTCATTTTTTTTTTTACAGTAGGTGTTACATTTTGGCTACTAAAACATTCACCTTATATACATTCACTCAGCCACATTCAACAATCTGCACATCTGTGGTAATTAAATTTTTAAAAATACTCATTTACACTTTTAATACATATGTGTATATGTGTGGCCCTGTATGTGTTTATGCATGTCACATGCACACCTAGGCCAGAGGAGGGAGTTGGATATCTAGTACCTGGAGTTGTTGCCCAGCATGGGCTCTGGGAGTAGAGCTCTGGTATTCTGTATGAGCAGTAAGTGCTCCTGAGAGATGAGCCATCTCTCAAGCCTGGAAAATTGGCCTTATAAATGAATATTAGCTAATCTGACAAAAAGAGGAAGAAGATGCAAATTAATAAAATTAGACATCAAAAGAATTCTACTATAACTGGCTCCCATGATACCCATAAGATCATTATAAGTTACTACGAACACAAACACTCTGAAGAGCTGGATATCCAAGAACTAAAAGAATCCCTAAAAGCATATTGCCTACCAAAATTAAGCCCTGAAGATACAAACATCTTAAACAGACCATTACAAGCAATGAGATTGAACTTGTTATTAAAATTCTCTCCTCAAAGAAAAGCCCAGGAAGAGTCTGTCTCTACTAAATTTTATCAAACTTTTAAGGAAGATCTCATTTTTTTAACCTGCTCCATAAAATAGAAAGTGAAGGAACAGTATTACATTCATTCTATAAAGCCAGTGACATCTTGATACCAAAGCTAGTTAAAGCCACTGCAAAGAGAGAACTACAGAACAATTTCTTTGAGAAACATAGATACAAAAACTCTTAAAATACTTACAAACTGAATTCAGGGATACATTTAAAAGATTATACATTATGACTAAAACCAAGGTAGGCTTCATCCCAGAAAGACAGGGTTGGTTTAACATACCTAAATAAATAAGTGCTAAAAAAAATTATAAATGTTGCATCCATACACATAAAATGTACGTATAATTTTATATATATGTACACACACAAACCATATACTATATAAACAAACTCAAGGACAAAACTCACATGATTATTGTAATTAATAATGAAAAGGCATTTGAAAAGTTCACCATGCCTTTGAGATGAAAGTTCTGGAGACTGTAGAACCCATGGACGTGCTAGCTA